>VWPU01009918.1:0-343973 GCA_013398955.1 Callaeas wilsoni | reverse complement strand
AGAAAAAGCGTGTTTTTCACACTACCAAAGAATAACATTAAGAAAATGTAAAATGTTGCAAAACTCATGTTCCAACTTTGAAAATAATAAAAGAAATAAATTCGCAAAATTGATTTCGATTACCCAATTTAACACAGGTTTGATAATTCCTTAAGACACCATGTTGAGAAGATAATCCATTCACAAACAGAGACAAAACAAAATGAATGAACATTATCCTAAATCTGAAAATCTCTGCTGTTGTTTATAGTTGATATGCAGGGGACCTGAATTACATATATGAGAGTCCACAAGTGTAAAGAGTAAGGCAAAAACTAATGTCTCTAGTATAGGAGGCTAATGAGCTTAATTCCAGACAGGCCTTTGTTTTATTCTTAGTGTTATTTGAGAAGACTAAAAGTCAATGGGTTTCAAAGAAAGTTTGAACTTCATATCCATTTCCTGACACACTACATGAAAGACAATGATGAGATCAAGACAAACAAAAAAGACACATTATGAAAAGCCACAGGCAAGTTGATACTCTCAGAACATTCGAGGAAAAACATCCGTAAATCAGCGAGTGAAGGTGTTTCAAATGAAGTGCTGTGAGGCAGTGTGCCTTAGCAGACTGCCTCGAAAGGCTCAGCACAAAGCCAGCATTCACAGCAGCAGTCAGTGTGACACTTTGAGTAAAACAGTTCCTGGTAACTGAAATACTTCATGGATAGTAAGCTTAAATTCTCACACGCAGAAGAACTGTTGAGACTCTCATCACATTTCTGAGCATAAAACCTAATCTTATCCAGATGTACCAACAGATAAAAAAAAAGTATTTCCTATGGTTAAATAATTGCAACTGAACTTACTGACCTGTAAAGATCAGTGGAAAATGGAATACTGCAGGTCAGAAAGTGACCTCAAGTCAGAATAAGCAGGCTTAATGAAAAAAGTAATTATGAAACCTTAAAGCATAGGCTAGAAATTGTCTGTGAGACAAGGCTAGAAATTGTCTGTGAGACAAAGGAAATTGTATTTTTAGTCTACTCTGCCCTGGAAAAGGTTTCAACTCAAAATTATCTCCATAATGGGAAGTCACACTTCTAGACAGCGAACAGTGATCTAGAGTCTGTACTCTGTGACAGCAAATGAAACAAATAGCTGTTATTCAGTTTAGAGAAGACATGACTGAGGAATGTTAGAGATCATTGCAGAGATTAAACTATTCTCCATTAAGCATTCTGGGTAGCTCAACAAAAAGTATTATGTAATTACCACAAACGACAACACATTTGAGGGTAATTTCTACACACACGCACTAGAACACATGCCCTACTCTGGGTCACTAATGTTCTAAAATTCAGTTAGATTATGTTTCAGGAAGTGCACACTGCAGGTGCTGTCTTCTAGAGGACAAGGACATAGAGATGTCCAAAGATAGGCTGGAGGACCTTCTCGTATCCTTCAGTACAATTTGTATATCAGAGAACATTTTCTGATGTTTAAAATCTTATTTAAATGGTAATTTTTGTTTGACTATATATCATTTTAGGCAGTCTCAGATAGAAAGTAAAATTTGGAATCATCAACAGTGCAGATTTTTTCCTCTCTCTTCTCTGTTACTCTACTCTCTTATAAAAGGCCTTTCATTTTTGATGAAATTATACTATTAATTCTAAAAAGTATACACTTATTTTAACAACCTTGTCCCTTGAAAAAAAAAATTTAAAACTACTTTTAAGTAATGTTTTCACTTCTTCATGCTCTGAAAACGGTGTAAGAAATTCAGGATTTCTTACTGGATTTCAGCTTTATTTCATCTTTAGATTTACTTAGTCCAATTATAACAACAAATGGGCAGAAGCATTAAATGCAGAGCTTGTGTACAACATCCAATGAGATATGTATGAGGTGTGCCTTTATCCTTCCCTGCTAACCTTGCTGTTCTTCATTTCTCAGGAAAGAGAAGCACATGCATTAATGATTTATATTCAGTAATATCCCTGCTCTGTATCTGACAGCATTACAAAAGGAAAGAAACACAGCTGCTTCTACAAGAAATGAAGTGATACATCCCTAGTAATGAAGAGCAGTAACATCACCTTTCAATAGTAGTCAGGGGAAACCTCTCCAAAGCCCTGCAAAAGTTTTTGTCCCATGAAACAGCTGGATGCTCACATGAGTCTGTCTCAGAATAATGCTTTACAGAGGACAAAATATAGCACAGAGCAAAGCCAACACCATTTCAAAGGGTTCTCCCTTTCTGAGAGCAACATAACACTGGGCTCTGTATAGCAAAACACACAATAGGGAAGTTCACACTCAATCCCTCAAGGGATAGCACAATTTACTATGTTAAACAAAGATAATAATTCAGACTCTGAATGATTCAATCAGTTTTAGAACAGGTAGGAAAAGAGTTATGTAAATTCATATTTCTATATTGGGTTATTTTAGGGAAGTCCAGACGTCCAAACATATCCTTTTACAGCCAAACATACTGGCTGTAAAAATCTAAATCAAATCTGAATCCAAAATCAACCTTCAGCAAAGCTAACAATTGCTGTGTTACGCAGCTGGTATAGTCATTTTTCTTGGTAAAATACATGGTGTTGTCAGTACCACAGGTCAAAACAGGCATTCTTTTACTGAGCTGCCTCCTGCACTTGCTCCTACAAGTGGTCCTACAATTTGTTTGCAAAACAAAATAAAAGCAATCTTTCCAAATAACTGCAGTAAGAACTCCAACCAAATGAAACTGTCAGATGTTTACCTTGCAATTATCCATCTTTTCATTTGTCGTCTTTCTTGAACATTAGGTTGTCAGCTACGGGTCCCTGAAGTATTTGAATTGCTGTTAAGAGTAGCAACTTGTGGAAACTCACAGTTTGGTGTTTGGTGTAGCCTCCTAGCTATGATTTGTTGTGAGGGGCCATCTTTCATCACCAAGGTTTCCTTTAGTGTGATGAGTTAGGATGCATGAGTGAAATAACTGCAAACCAGTAATTCTTTAAAGCAACCTTGAGAATTCACACCTGTGTACCATAATAGGAACACATCGGTGTCAAGGTGGTCTCATCTTCTTTACCTATCTGTAAACTCTAAATGATAGTGGTGGGTGACCCTGACTGCATGACAGGTGCCCAACCAGCTGTTCTATCACTCCCCCCTCCTCATGGATGAGAGACAGTAAATATAACAAAAGACTCATGAGTCAAGCTAAGGACAGGGGGAGATCACTCACAACTACCATCGCGGGCAAGACAGACTCAACTCAGAGAATTAATTTAATTTATTGCCAGGGAAGTCAGTGCAGGATAATGAGAAATAAAAACTAAACCTTCAAGCATCTTCATCTTACTATTTCCTTATTCCTGGGCTCAGGCTCAGTCTCACTCCCAAAATTTTCTCTACATCCTCCCATGACAATGGCACAGAGGGACAGAGAATGAGGATTACAGTCAGTTCATCACATGTCTCCCCTGATACTTCCTCCTCAGGGGAAGGACTCCTCACACTCCTCCCCTGCTTCAGCATGGGGTACCTCCCACAGGAGACAATTCTCCATGAACTTCTCCAACATGGCTCCTTCCCACAGGCTGCAGTTCACTAACTGCTTGAGCATAGCTTTCCTCCACAGGGTGCAGTCCTTCAGGACCAGGCTGCTCCAGCCTGGGTCCCCTGTGGAGTCACAAGTCCTGCAGGAGCTGCTCCAGTGTGGGTCTCCCACAAGTCCCCAGGTCCTGCCAGGAGACTGCACAAGTGTGGGCTTCCCACAGGGTGAACACTAGACATTCACCCACTCCAGCATGGGGTCCTCCATGGGCTGAGAGTAGATATTTGCCCCACCATGGACCTCCACGGGCTGCAGGAGCACAGCCTGTCTCACCATGGGCTGCACCACGGGCTGCAGCGGAATCTCTGCTCTGGCACCTGGAGCACCTCCTGCCCCTCCTTCTGCACTGACCTTAGTGTCTGCAAGGCTGTTTCTCTCACAGATTCTCACTCTGGCTGCTGTTTCGCAACAGGGATTTCTCCCCCTATTTTTGAATAAGATATCACGGGGTACTACCACTAATTGCTGACAGGCTCAGCTTTGGTCAGTAGCTCTAAAGGACATACGGGAAGGTTCCAGCAGCTTCTTGCAGAAGCTGCCTCTGTACTCTCCAGTCTCAAAACCTTGCCGCTCAAACCCAATACAATGATTCTCATCTTTAGTTTGTATCAGATTAGCAATTGAGCCCATGAAGGAGGTAGCATTTATTTTCCTGAGTGTACACTATTGTTTAGCACATTCACTGAAACACAGAAGAATAGCAAACAGTTCAACTCGCAAGACCTTCAGGCGAAGCATGAGCTCTCTTCGTACAATGATCAGTTCTGATATTAGGCCATAGGCCTGGTACTGTATCATTGTTAACAGTGTTCAGTAACCTTTAAACACTACTACAAAGCAAACAGTTTCAGCTAGAGGGCACAAAAGGTACTCTCTTGGTATCATTCTCTTATGACTGTTTGTATTTTCTAAGCAGATTCATGTGCTATTTAAAGGAATAGGTTGCTTTCATTTATGGGATACATTCAATAGAAAATGATCAGCTTCTATCACAGAAAATGATATCTTCTATCCACGAAAATGCCTAACCATAGAGTATTTTCTTTACACTTAAAAAACCCTCCTTCCCTAACACTTGTATTACCGCAGAGAAACATTAGAACAAGAGTGACAAATGTAGCATGCCAGGCCATGCTTTTCAGCATCCACACCAAATGCTGTCACTCATAACTGAATGCCAGCTATGGAAAAGAGAGCCTCCTTAGCCACCAGGAAAATGTCCCATGTCTCTGTCAAGTACGGCCAGGTTCCAGCTGATGGGCTGTCCCATCAGCTTTTACTCAGGAGAGTAAAACTTCCTTTTCTTTCACTGTGTTTGAATGAAGATACAATAACACCTATTTTTAGCACACAACATGGAACAGCTACTTTTATCCACTACTATTATCCACTGTTTTTGTTCGAAACTAAATACACTTGAAAATAGACAAGTTTAGTAGAACAAGTTAAGCACTCTGTACTAGATTTCCATGCATAGATTTTTTTAGCATGCATATTTTATCCATTTTTAAATTTCATTTTTTACTCTGAATAGTATTATTTACTAATTTTTAGTGGATAACATATGTATATCATAGCATCATAACTGATAACATCTTAACACATTTCAAAACATTAGTTGCAAACCTTCCTGCTGTCATATTTCTTAAGAAAATTTTCTAAGAATAGAAGTAAAAGTGAAGATTCCTTTTCCCATCTCTGACTTAGACTCCACAGAGCGCATAACTCTCCTTTAAAAGAGCCAGTGAAAACTACCAGCATTTCTTGACAATTTTCACTTTTGATAAACGCAAGAAAGATGAGATACTACAGTGGACAGAGGGGTTGAAATTCTCCTGCTAAGGATGCCACACACTTGATGAAAGGGAGATTGGAAATTATTACAAAGATACAAAAAGATAAGAAATATCTAAAAGGGTATTACCAGCAATATTAGAAAAGTTTATTAGATTAGATTTTATTAGAGACACAAAGACCTGTAACGTAACTAAAAATAGCAATCTCAGCATCACTAAAAAATATATATGGGGATTGAACATTTATTGAACATAAGTATTTTTTCAAAAGGAAGTTAGAATTAGAAAATATAGCAATCTATATTTTATTTCAATGTATGATTTAGTAAAGAAAGAGGTTGAAGATAATAGCCCATAATTAGAGGACTCTCAATAGTTTAAAAACAGGCCCACGGCATCTATGCTGTAACATTTTATATAGCTCAGACAGAAGGGACTTTTTAGTGCAAATTATCTTTTTCAAATACACTTGAGGCCCAAAATCAAAATTTTCTGGTGATGTATTTATCAAAATTTCTGTATTTTTGGTTGAAGTTCATGGCTGCTATCTCTGTAAAATCTCTTCTTCCTCCAAGAAGTGGAACCACATCAATTTCTCCACAAGCCTCTCCCATATCTAAATTCTGAGGCAGCAAATGTCCTATCTGGGCTTCTGAACACAGTTTGGCAACTAAGAATATGAAGTACATGAAGTTACAGCTTCATAAATATATTAAATCTATGCTGACTAGCTTGTTTTTAATTTTCTTTTGAATTATGTGTGACTCTACACACACAGTAAATACATTATTTCTCACATGCTTGTGTAAGTGAAACAACAGGTAGCCTCAGCAGTTATCACTGGCAGTGATTGTCTGGGCTAATGTATGAAAATTGACATCCTTAAGCAGTAAGATATATGGAAAAATGGTAGAAGACTCAAGGATTTGATCAATCAGAAAAGCGAGTTAGATTTATAGCAGGGTCAAGAAGAGCTTTGTTATGTATTTAAGCTGGACATTCAGTACATTCATTTACCTTTTTACTAATCAACCTGTCAACTGTTGAGTAAATTAGAGGAAGGTTTTTTAAAAATTACTGTAGTACTATATGCCACATAATATTATACTACCAAAAAGTATCTAAAATGAAGCAATTAGACCAAGTAAAACCCTTATCTTGAATTTTCTCAACAACATCTTTCTCTCACAGTCCCATTTTCTAAAATTATTTCAAATGCAAACAAAGTCCTAAAGTCAAGACGTACTTGAGCTGCTGTCTAGTTTTGCAGATTCAGTAAAGCTAAAGAGATCTGCAGGTATTTTGTCTCTATAGGATTTATGCAACAAAACTCCAACCCTTCAGAGCTATTTCAAGAGCTAGCTGTTTCTGCTCTCTTCCAGAGCGGAATAATCTCAAAAGGTTTTCCCAGGGAGAGTGAGGAGAAGTAGATTATTGAAGCCACTTAGAGACATTATCACCTTCTTCCCAAACAGGGTAATTCAGCAGGATGATAGGCCTGTACTCCATTGCACCTCTAGTGTGTCTTTTGAGAAAGAAGCAGAGATTGCATTTTCTGTCAAATACACTTTACTGTAAGAGAGAAGTGAAGGAGGTGTTAGGCCGTTTGGAGGGTTCTGAAAGCAGTGTAACACGTTCAGTCAAAGAAGGAAAACTTGACCCTGCAATGACCCTAATGCTTGCTATAGTCTGTGCAATATTTGGCACAATTGACCCGCTAAATCGTCAGGCAGAGCAATGAAAAGAACACATCTTCTTAATGTCACTCAGGTGATTGGTTTATCTTGTAATTCCTTTTGACACTAAAATGAACAGATTAAACAGCAGGAAATGACACAGCAGCCAAATTCCAAACACCTGCTGCCCGTTTCAGCTGGATTGCTGAACCCCTCCAGAATCACACATCTGCAATATACTCAATGTCCAAAGAATCACTGATTGGAATTTCTGTTTTACCTGATATACTACTATGTGGTTGTTTTCAGATACACACTCATGCAGGAATTTTAGGGTCAATGTCCAAACAGATCTCAGATCTCTTTTCTCTAAAAAATTATCTCCAAGGAAAATCCTCTCTAGTTACTAGCATTACATGGCCTATAAGGCGCAGCTAGGCAGTGCCAATTTAGCTTGCTAAATTTATGATATATATATCCTTTAACTCAAAAGGAAGCAGTAAGAAAACACTCATATTATTGCTGTGTTTTCCACAGTGGTTAACCTGTGGCTAAAATAAGAATGTAACTCTGTGTAAAGCTGTGTTTATAAGTTTGTTAGAAAAATAACTTTCAGATAATAAACTAGAAGAGTTTCATTGGGAATGATAGTAATTGAGTATAAAGAAGGCAAACCAATTATCAATACCAAGTTATGATACACCTGCACATTTAGTGGGAAAAAAACCCAAACATTTAAATACTATTTTTCTAATGTTCTTTTATATATATTTCGGGATGTGTGATAGAAATCATTTTTTTAAAAACAATTGTATCAAACATGCAAGATAAATAAAATATCTTTGTCAGCAGCAGATAGCCTATATCTAGATATTCTTTGCACTATCTGCTAAGTATAAAATGTAGCTTGCATCTCTAAGTCATATTCTATAATGCATTCCCATTTAGCATCCCTCTTGGCAGGCTGGCCAGACTTCTCCTTGGACAGCATCTCCTATACTTCAGCTTGAAATCTAGTGACCTGTATTTTACACCATTCCAATACACACGGCACACTTAGAGTTTATACACAACATACAATCTTCCCCAGTGGCTTAGATTTCCAGGCTGAACCACAGAAGAACAGTACTGATTAGAGGAGACTGCAAAAAACAGTGGGGATTATATTCAGTGAAAGAAATACCAGAATCACAGGTTTTTTACTGCTGGAATGTTTTAACTTTCCACTCCTCCCATACAACCTGAGGATTTCTGTTGACTGTTGCTCACTAGAGTTTCTGTCACTCCTAGCATCCCACAGAAGATTGTTACTGAAATGTCAGAGAAGCTGGTAGTAAAAAGTGACAGCATAGGAGGTAGTAAGGTTTTCACTTCTTCAAACTCATATTCTATGTCCTATAGTAAAAGCATGAAGAAAACTTGAGGTAAAGTGACAGTTTGTGTGCAATTACATAGAGGAAATTAAATTTAGAGGCAATTGGTAAGCATTTTTTTCATAGAAAGCACAGGGTTTGAGTTTGAAATAAAGGATATTTCTTATAATTTTTGTTTAAAATCCATAGAAAATAGCTTAAGGGAGAGGAAATAATTGCCTTTTTTTTTTTTTTTTAATCTGTCAAACTACCTGTTAGGAAAATTAACACTACCCTAGAATATACCAAGGAAAGGCACAACAGTATTTTAGCTTGGTGACTCTGAACTGTTTGATTTTACATATGTGCTCCTCTTTACCCGCTAAGCATCATCCTTACTAAATAATCTTTAAGGTCCCTTCCAATCCAAACCATTCCATCATGTTCATGGGGGTTTTTCTGGGAGTTTGTTTTGTTTTGCGCTTTTTTTGAGATGAATACAACAATATTTGAAATCTATAACTGAATTCATAGGGCACTTCAACAGAATATGCTCACCATGATGAAGAAAATGTCATCACTAAGTTTTATCATTCCTGGTGGCTGATCTCATAGATCTTAAATCAACATTGAAGGAAGAATGTGAATCTTCAAACTTGTTTCCAGAAGCTGAGGGTGTGGTGGGGGTAGGGCATGTCTTTCCTTTGACATTTGAAGACATAGCAACGGACTACTCTCCTCAAAACCCTACAAAAAAATGATTTACTTAAATGATCTATGACCACTAAACTCCACAAAAAAAGGAAAACCCTAGGCCAACAATCCTCCAAGTACATGTGAACATAACTATGCATTTGAGTGACACTATTAAAACCAGTGGTCCTAGCTCTAAATATAAAATTTAAGGATGAAGGGACATTTGCAGTGCAGAGAGTGAGAATTCATAAGGGTGTTCCTATAGTTTCTGTATGTGGGTGTATACGGGGGAAGTGTGTTTTATTTAAATGCATACTGACAGTGAAAAGGTAGCAAGAACATTTACATATGCTTTTGGAAATGTTTTTCGTAATTTCTAATTATTTTCAGACGAAGCAAATGCTTAGGACTATATTAAATCCCAAGGGAGCAATGTAAGCACTACCTCGTGGTTATCCTTCACATGGAAAGTCAATTATGTAAGAGAGTATTTATCCCTGTATGAGGCAGGTAGTAGAAATAATCTAACACTTCACCAGAAATGTGACTGGTTGCAAATATTTGCTGTCCGAGTCTGAAAAGCTAAAATATAGATGTTCTAAGAAAACAACTGGTGCCTAACATCAAGCTTAGTTTTAGAAATTAAGCTGTTCGGGTTTTCAGTCACTGTTGGTTTATTTTAGTGCTATGTATACAATCTCTTTTTTCAGCCTTATGTGTACATGCAACAAACAGTCTCAAATTGGGGAATTTCTGCTTGGTTTAATTTACCGCTAATTAATGCTTACTATTGATCACCAAGCGAGGCATGGGGCAGAAAAAGAACGCAATCAAGTAAACACTCGGATGCCAGGGTCATGTACACAGTGGTTTCCCTCAAATACTTTGTTCTTCTTCCTGCTTTACTCTCCCACGCTTTGCTTCTTGCCCCTTTTCTCAGATGTTCTTTGCTCCTTCAGGTTTTCCTGCAGCTCATTCTTAGCATCCTTGCTGCAGCCACAGTCCTTCAAGGCTGTTCCTGCCCAGCGTAGTGCCTTCTTCCAAGAGCATGTCTCCAGTCAGATGCTCCCACACCCTCAGCTGCCTTTTTCTTTCTTAAACATTTTTCTGCAGTGATGCCAGCACAGCAGATAACACTGTGGTTACTTTTGTGTCACCAAAGCAACATTTACAGGTTGTTATTTACTTAAAGGAGCAGGAGAAATCCTGTGTTCTGTTTTCTCTCTGGTGCACTGCAACTGTTGCTGCCACCAGGAATGATGAGAGACTGCAAGAATGACCAGTCCACATTCCTTGAGACGCTTTGCACTGAAGAACCGCAAGTAAAAGCATCTCAACATATCATTGTGGGATTTACTGAAAGAAGTACAAAATAGATTTCTACAAGTAAAACCAAAGTGGTGACAGAAAGACACTTTTGAGAGCTATAGGGAACCCAAAGTCCATATGGCTTAGCAAGAAGACTAAGAGAACAGAATATGATCCCACTCTACTTTTCACTCAGTAAGGTTATTGCCAGCTTTGAACAGGATCTAAGTCCAAATCTACAGAAAAAAAAAAGAATTTCCAGACATTCAAAACTATTCATTTGATGCAAATTATCACTCTGAAAAGACACTGTACCTAGTCATTTCCAGATCGGGGGGAACAAAATCAATAAAAATGCCTATTGAGGGCTGTATGTGCATTTTGTAATCAAAAATGTGCATATGTTATGACAAACCAGTGATGACACTTGTGGGCTTTGTAGCCAGCAGTGTCTTTGGGGTTTTTTGCATTAATCTCAGGATTCCAGCTAAACTGTGACCCATACTGCATGTGCTATTAAAATCTTTTCACAACCAGCAGTTCTCAGGATTTTAAATTGGAATCAGGGAAGAGGAGACCTATTCAAAATTCACACACACGTTTTCCTTTATGTTTGTCAAGAGATTTTGAAATGGCTTTTACTAACTGAAATAACAGCTAGAAATATACTTGACATTTCACTTATTTTTGAGTATTTTTAACCTTGGTGCAAATGTTTCATCTCTTATATTAGCTTGTATACTCGGATGCAGTTCATGAAAAATTTATCTTCCATGTGGCATCCAATATTTGGAGATTATACCACCTGGAGTCTATTTATTCAAACACACCTGGTGCTGTCTTCTCTTTTTAGACAGTATTACAACTTTGCCTTGCCACTACCATGAATCATAATTTCTGGGCTGTAGAGAAGCCTGTTTACTTCTTTCTCAATAAGTTACATACATTTTGGAAAATGACTGAAAATTCAGTAATTCCCAGTGCCATTCTACTGGAATTTCTGTACCAGTTTGAACAGTACTTTCATTTTTATTTTGTAATTTTTTATGTTTATTTCATAAACATCAGCAAGGAGAAAAGGACTAGGCACTTTCAGTATCAGAAGCCAAACTTGTTACCCTGAGCATATTTATTGCTTTGTTTTCTTTTTAGTTTCACTGTTCTCCAAACAATTCCTCACCAGTGCATTCCCAAAAGAAACCACAAGCCTTGAAATAAGAGGGATTTTTTTATACAGTTACATGACAGAAGGTACTTAAAACTCTGTGCACCTTAATGCAAGTCTTACTTTGGCAGTTTATAGAAATTCCCTCTGCTAGGGCCTGAACATCAAAAGAAATATTTTAAATGAATTCATAGTAGATTCTTCACATGAATCAAATTATTGTTTCAAAGCCAAATACCATAAAAATTGCAATTACTATATTTTGCAATGACTATAATGTACATCATTAGAAGCAACATTAACCCATTTCTTCTTTGCCCTTCATTTTACAATGGAAAATAATCTGTGATTCTTTTCCAATATTCTGGCATTGTAAAGATGATGCTACAATATTTTATGAGCCCACTTTTGCCTAGCCAATTGTTTTTTCAGATCACTGGGTAAAGATGCAAGTTTATTTCAAACCTGTTAGATATTTAGTAGAAAATAAGGGTCCAAGAAAGAAAAATGCCTTCACTGCTCCTGTCCAAAAATAAACCTTTTACACACTACTTTTTAATCATTGTCTCTGTAATTTGCTTCTATTTGTTATGCTGTCTCTCTGCTATTTGTCTTGAAAAGAAATTTAAAATACTGACATTTCTGTCCCTTTTTTGTTCATGAAGAATTAACAAAATGTAATAAGTGTTTCTCGATCATCCACCTTGAAGCAAGTACAGGATTTTTTTGGCCAGGGATATTCCCTTAGTGGTTTGGGTAGCGGGGTTTCCTTCTCCCCTCTGTATAAATAATGGAAATAAGTGACTGGAAAAGTCTCAGTGGAACACTTCTTCCTTAGGATTTCAGTTTCCTGTAAAGCTAAAACGTGGTGATAATGATAATGAAAATGACAACATATAGTTTAAATTTTTTTCTCTTTTTTTAAGACTGTAAAATTGTTGAGGTATTTGCCTATTTGGCAAGCAGTCACAAAACATTATACATCCTGACAGACTTCAAAGCACTTCACAACTCTATAATAATAGACTAATTCCATTTACTACTGAAGTGCAGCCAACTATGAGACAGAACACAGCAGTGGTTTAACAGCACAGATGAACACTGTCAGCCCTTCAGATTAGTAGGTAAATATCTTATCCATTTAAAAACCATAGGGTGCTTTGAGACAGAGAGAGTAGAATTAGCCGAACTTCTAAATAGCAAAGAAACCAGAAGTAATATTACTGCTCTTTTAGAGAGGTATTCCTTTTTTTCTTTTTGTATTTTCATTCTGGTTTTTTTTGTTTGGTGGGATTTTGTTGTGCTTTATTTTGTTGCTTTTTTTTAATGTCAAATCATTAGAACGCCTTATTCAGGATACCTAAAAGCCTTACTCCAAATGAATACTGAATTTGACCTGAGTCTACACAAAATTACTTCCATCTATGGAGCTCATTCTAATGTCTCCTTTGATGGCCTGCAGTTAAATCCCGACTCACAATGAACTAAACTACTGAATTTGTTCTGATCCCAGCTCAGAAATACTTTCCATTTCCACAATGCTTCTTGAAGTCCCTCAGTAAAGCTTAATGACATATACTCTTGGTATTTAAACATACAGGGCTCAATCTGTTGCTTAAATATAAACGTCTAATGCTATTTGTCATGCTCCGGGATTATGTCAGACATTGTCAGGAGTCTGGCAGATATAACAGGATCTATGGGAGACTCATGCCCATCTGGAAAGGCAGCTGGAAGCTAGATTTAGGCAACTAAATCAAGGCTCCACTGCAAATTTAAAAAGCAGCAAGCTGGTGCTATGTACACCACTCTTCCTACAATCTCTGCCTATTTTATCTGGTGGTAACAATTATTACGGAAGTGCCAAAATAAAAATTTATTTTGTTTGTAGAAACTGTAAGGGCTTCCTACAAGTGTATCAGTTAAAAATTATGGATTTCACTGTCAAAGAAAGTGTGTCTGGTTCTGGTTCGAAAGTGTGTCCTTAAATTAAATCACCAGAATCTGAGGTTGAATTATCATTAGCAAGAGAGAGTTCTATAATTAGTAGGAATAGTTTAATATAGTACTAACATTTGTCATGTAACAGAGGTTACAAGCTTTAGTTGGTGAGCTAATCTGGCCAGTGTCACTGTTCAGAATTGAGTGCAATGAGACTGAAGACGTGTAGTCATAAGGACCAATTTTTCAATTTCTTCATTCTGCAAAAATAGTTGAAGATTATCTGTAATGAATAGGAGAGATACAATTAATATTCTCTTATTTTGGACAGTTTAAGGGGTTTAAGAGTTAAATGTTTCTAATCTGAAATCAGTAAGTACTGGAGAAGTATTAGAAGCCAGTTGTTCAGCCATATGTAAGCCTATGTCCTTAGGTTAAATATGGTGTGAAGAATGAAAGAAAAAATAGTTTATGTTTAATTTAGCTTGCTACAAAAGATTTTTTTTTTTTGCTTCCTTTTCAACATCTTAGAAAAGCTAATTTTTCTGAGTGATTCAGCACCTATTTCTCTCTGATATTTTCCTATGTCCCCAGCATTTCCCTAATTTTAGCAGGTGTTTGATGAACCCTGACATATTGACAAGAAGGTCAAGAGATCTGCCTCCAGCTCTTACATAAATATGTAAAAGAAAACAATGTTACAGAAAGTCCAAATGACACAATAAAAACTTCTTGCCATGGTACTCATTATACAGTGTATCACATGGACTCTATCTGTAAAAACTTCTTTTACTATGTCACAATTTAGATGTGATTTAAGTGAGTATGAAATAATTTCATACTTCTTTAATGTATAAATTAAGACTAAAATAAGTCTTATAATTTAAAGTTAGAGAGATGAAAATATAGATTTTACAATAATCTGTTTTAACTTTGAAAAGGATTCATGGACTGGATAAAAAGAAAAAGCTGAAGTTGCCTTCATTCAAAAATGATTGTCAAATATGCATGTAGCCACCAACTTTAGGCAATCAAATGACCTTAAAACTGTAGGGTTTTGGGTTTTTTTTTCCCCATTTGTGAAAAGGTCATAAACTAACTGATTTTCCTTCCATAGGTCTTAATTGACTGTAGTTGTAAAAGAACTTTTTTAAAAGGGTACCTATTTAGAAGTTATTTATGTGCTTAATAAAAATATTGCCCAGTAAAGGATGAAGTTATCTTTGATGCAGTTCCATCTGAGAAAGTTACGTAAGATTTTGGGCTTGATTTTTACCTTACTCTTAGATGGACATACAAACAAAACAAGCCAGAGTATATTTTCATTCATATACATGAGTGTATTTGGTCATTTTATATAAGGGTATTAGCAACGAAAGATAACGTCCATTCCCTAGGCAAACTCTCATCAAGTACCTCAGCATCACAGCACCTCAACTGACCTATTTGAAAATGAAAAGAACAATGATGTTAAGCTACTTTGTTAACTTTAGATATTATTTGAAGTGCAAAATGTTTCAAATTGATCACAAATATAATGCAGCAACTATGAATGTTACCTGTCTTGGTGGTTGATTGCTCCTATTCTTTCTAGTAAAAACATGTACAACCAAGTAACCTGGGCTGCTTTTTGTAGAAGGCAACACATCACAAACACATCACATTTTTAGGATGCAACACAGCACAAACCCAAAATCTCAGAGCATATATTTTTCCCTTTCAGACATGAAAGTTGTATCATGCTCTTTAATACTGAGCACAGAAACTTGGGCTAAATTTGATGTGGTGTAGAGAATGAAAGAACAGCTAAGCAGGTAAACCAAAACAACAACTTACCATCAAAACCAAATTTTCTGGTTTGGGTAAATTTTTGATTAGGAGAGATTTCAGAGAGATCTCAGTGCTGGACCTGGACACCAGCAGAGTGTACAATACAGAGCACTGTAAAAACTTCCCAATAAACTGCAATTTTTTTCAGTAGAGATCTGCTGTGGTAGAGCAGCAGGAGAGTTGATTCATCCATTCACTGGTTCCCCTCAATGCAGTGGGCACTGTTCTGTGGGGTCACAAAACGCCTGTTTCCTAATTGCATCTGTGTTTCACATTTTATCCTTCTGCACAAACACAGACACAGAGTAAATCTTTCTATAGTCTGTCACAGTTCTAGAAGAGTTAAATAGTTTCTAAATAAAACTTAGTGTTACTTTTTTTTAAATTGCTGGGTGCAGCTTGTCTTCAGGGAAACATAAAGTCACTGCAAATATTTTCCACTTAGAAACTTATTCTTCTTCTCCAGAAATAGTGTATGGACTATTAGTTTATTTGCCCTACAAACTACTTATGCTATGCTGTTTTTTTCTTTTTTGTAAAGGAATTGAATGTAGTGGTTTTATTAGTATTAATTTGCAAGGCCTTTTCCTCTAGCTACAGTATTAATGCAGAAAAGAAAGTGCTGCTTTGTGTATAAACAGTTTTCAATGTCTAAAATACATTTCAGAATTAGATTTTAAAAATCTAATTTTTACACTTAAAATAAAAGCTGGCTAAAATATCTTAAAGCATAATTCTTTCTACACTGGACCATGTCTGGCTTTGTAATCATTAATATTTATAGCTTTATGAGCAATCAAATAACTAAAAAATTACTTGAAATGCAGCAGTCAGCAACGATGAGTTACTTTATAACACTGCTTTACCAGTGATATTTTGGTATCTTTGATTTTTCCTGTTTGAGCTCAGATAACATAAGATGCAAATTCATCTACAATGCAAACCACTACAATAGATATATAAACATTGTATTCAAGCAAGAGACATGTTTTTAATTTGGACTGGTTTCAACATTTTGAATGGTTGGGCATAGCACAAATTTACTAGGGTCAAGGAGGTGTTTGTGTGTGTGTGTGGTGTTTAAACCAATAAAGCCCACAACAGTCAGACTTGGTGAAAGCCCAAAAGCTAAACTTAGTTCAATCCTCAAAAGAACAGTGCAAATTGTCAACCACAGTGAAGCAGTATTAGAAGAACATAATCATTTCTCTGAAGAGCTCTAGGCAGTCTATCAACTGTTTACCTCTTGGCTTCCTCATTTATAGGGAACAAGCTAATGTGACCAGCTGGTGATGGCAGTGCTGCTTTAGCAGAAGAATCAGAAGGATGAAGAATACCCATAAACTCTTCAGTGAGTAGGTTGTGGAGACAGAGCCTCTCCAGTTTTTAAACAAGGTTTCAATGGCTGAGGCTTGAGGTGCAGTGAAAGTTTCAAAAACTGCATAGCATTGGCATACTCTATACTAATCTTCAATAAAGGATTATAATCTTCAGGGCTGTCAATTGATACCCTTCACCAGCACAAAAGTCATCATGAAAGAAAGGAAGGACAATTACAGAACTACTGAACCTAATGAAAGAGAGAAGACTGGAAAGCACACCCATCTGTGGCTGTGGCTAATGAAGTGTCACTTGTTCATGATGTGAGCGTGAACAGAGGCCATCTCCTTCCTC
Source organism: Callaeas wilsoni (assembly GCA_013398955.1). Classification (NCBI taxonomy): domain Eukaryota; kingdom Metazoa; phylum Chordata; class Aves; order Passeriformes; family Callaeidae; genus Callaeas; species Callaeas wilsoni. The sequence continues at coordinate 326,940 of VWPU01009918.1, read as the reverse complement.
TGCACCAAGCAGCCTGTTCTGCACACTCCAGTATTTCAAGACTCTAAACAGAGGATTTTCTCCTTTTTCAGTCACAGAGAAACTACTATGGAAAGACCTTTGTTTCATATATGACATCTGTTTAGTCTATTTTTGCTTCTGCCTTCCCAAATTAGATAAAACCAGTAAAAAATTTCATTCTTGGGTACTGCTGAATTCAAACACATTTTTTTAGCAGATTTCAAATTAGCTGAAGTTTGATAAACATGAGCAAGGCCGAACATGAAATCTTCTCCTTACAGGATCTGCTCCTACAGCTTCCAATATTCCAGCATTCCAAGGGAAATACCAACAAGGATAGCCATAATACACACTGCTGACACTCAAAAATGTCCTTTTCTGCTTCAAATTCCTACAATTCAATAGCTCTCAAAAGAGTTATTGATGAAGACTAAAATTAGCTGTAAAAGTTCATCCCATCACAGGCCTTTTCAAGTGTATTCTGAATTGAATTATTAGCAGATGGAATTTGAATTTCAGCATTTGTAAAATAATTCAGCCCTATGAACAATGGGTTCTCTGAGGATTTCTTCAGTTTTTCTTATTAACCTCTGCCAGTAAAAGAAAAAATTCTTGCATCATCTGAAAGTTTTTCCCTTTTATAGACTTACTGCAGTGGTGACCATATGGTTACAATCCTGTCCTTTTAATCTCTTCTTACTCTGCAGTGTTTGTGTGCATTATTGAACAGCTGCCATACATCACCCCAGAGGAAGGGTTGTGTTTCAGATTTGGATAATGGATTTGCTGTAGCATAACAGTTTTTTACAGTGATTTACCTTATCAGCAAAGCCTTTAAAGACTGACCTCCTCTGAAATTCAAGACTTTTACATGGTATCAGCTTGTTACATCCATTTCTACTATTAATGTCTTTAGTTTAATAGTTTTACTTAATGTAACTTGAACATCAATAATAAAAGAAAGCTATTAAAATGTGATACTCGCTGGAGAGTTCCTATATGGAGCAGAAATCCAGTGTTCCACAGGCTCCACCATATTCCCTTTTCAAACCATTCCCTGTTGGCCAAACCCACAGAGGTCTTTACATAAAGACCTTTTACTTTTGCCTACAGCCTGACTACTAAGACATTCTCCCGGAATCAAGAGACACATTTTGAAGTTGGTCTCAACCGCTCTGCTATTTTCAATGAGAGCACTCAGCAGAACAGCTGTTTTTACTCATGTTTGTAGTCCTCCCTTTGCAGTTCTCCTAGGCAAGTCCTACTGACTGAAGGGAAGGAAATGAAAAAAAAATCTTTTCTCTCAGAAAAGTACATAGGCATCCAAAGACAGAAGAGAAGATTTTGCGTATTAAGAAAGGTGGAAAAATTGACAACAAAAATATATCTGGGAATGCAGAGGTCTGTGGATCCAACTTCTTGCTGCCAAGCATAGTCATAATTATCAGAAGCTGTCAAGCATTGTGATAAGAATTCTCCCTTTTCCCAGAAAGTTAGCTCTTTTCTAGCTAGACTTCTTTTTAAAATACTCCACCAAAATGTCTTCATGCCTAATTTCTCCATTTACCTCTCTGCCAGCACCAGATTTTAATAAATTCTTCCTGCTCTGGCACTTTCTTGTGTCTTCACGCATTCAGAGAAAATAAACACAGTCCCCTCTCACTTCTCATTTTTCATCATTAATTATGTCATCCTCTTCCAGGTCTCTCTCTCATAAAGGAAGCCACTGTTCCTCTGAGTATTGTAGATGCTACTGTTTACTATAATTTGAAATCATCACCTGAATATGGAACAGATAAAAGAGACCTTTCTAGTATAAATTTATTACTGAATTTTTATTTTCTCTACCTCTGTTGGAAATTCCTCCTTCACTGCCCAGAACAGTTTAAGATTCAATTTGCCTTGGGTGACCTTGTAATTGTTGAGTCCCACTCAAGGAAGTGACAATTTTCAAAGTTGCTGCTCTATCATACATGCTGATACTAGCCATGAAAAGAAAGAGCAACAAAGAAAAACAAAAAAAAGTAACTAAACAGGCAGCAAGAAAACAGTAGAATTTCAAAACATTTATACCTTTATAAACTATAAATAGTCATACTCCAGTATATAATTTTAATGCTGATTTCTGGAAGGGTATGTCTGGGCTTTTCTGTATATCAAGCAATGTATTCATACTTCAGATGGTAATGAATTCTTTGCTTACCTCTACAATAAGTGAATAATAATCTGATAAATGAAAAAGAAATATAACAATTACCTGCCATAGCTAATATTCAAAAGATGACTCTTTCTAAGAATATTAAAAATAGCCCTAAATGAGGAGTCTTTTAAAATGCCTTATAAAATTTGTATTGTACTATGAAGTAAAAGTTCTATTCAGCAAAGAGAGGAAAGCTGGTCAGCTGCTGTAAGCTACAGCCAATATAGATTGCAAGAGAAAAAGCACGAGTCAGGAATTAAGAAGAGAGATGTGAATCGCTAGGACTGCTGCTCTTTAGGCCTATTTTGGTTAAAGGATTTTTATGCATTTTTCACTGATTTTGTGAAATGTCTTTTAGAGTAGCATGAATGTCCCTAATGGACAGATATTTGAGTAAGATGACCACCAGAGCAGCATATCACAAATAACATCAGGTTCATTTTCTTGCCTGTGCAGACATAACACAAAGCCAAAACCAGAAATGCATTTATGTAAAATTTCCTCCAATTACACAACCTCCACCACAGTTAAGCATGTCTGACACAAAGAGGTCGGGAAAGCATGAAGCCATGCTTTGCACATCTCCAGGGCTCCTAATAAAACAACTTTAAAAGCAAACAAACAAACAAAATTAGCTCCTTGAAGGAAAAAGCAGGTACAATCTCAGGTAAATAAAGCAATCATGTTGAAAGTAGAGAATATTCATGAGCTATCTCAGAAATTCCTTCCTCAAGTCTATCAATAGTGTCAGGTTTTTGGATCCCTGTACTTCCTAAGTTCATAGTTTTGTTAACAAAATGAAGCCAAGTGTTACACAGAACCATGCAAGTAGCACCAAGAGATGACACTGAAAGCAGATGCAAACCCAACCTGACAAGCCTTTAAACAGAACTTAAATCTGATCGTGTAGGGGCCTGTCATCATTCAAGTGCCCGACTGTGCATCTGTTCTTGGCACACCTCACATGTATTACACCACGGACAAGGGCAGTCGCTCCCCTCTAGCCTGCATGGGGGAGCTGCCACGGGGCAGCCACGGGGAAGCTGCCAGATCTTTGCCATCAGAGCAGCAGTTTTCCTTTGAATCATCATAAGGTTTTTAGTATGTTCCAGTTTTGCTTGGAAAAGGGGAGGTGGCATTAGTATTTCTCTGACCAAGTCTTTCAAGTGAAAGACAAAGTGGAATGGTCGGAGAAGGCTGCTGGTGATCTGAAAATGAAAGTAAGGGGAATGTACTTCCTCGACTTGTAAATGGCATAAAAATAACTCTTTTATTGTTCTCTGGTTAAAACCAAAGGAACTGAGCAGTCAGTGGCTCCATTTTTGCCATCTTATGCATCCACATGATCTATTACAAAGAATATACAATAATCATATTATATAACTTCTCATTTTCCCTGTACTTTTTCTCTTCCTTCAGTAAAAAGAAATATAAGCAAAACATGTATTTATTAAAACTGCAACTCGTCATCAGATTATATATCACTGATACATTTATTTGCCTGATGCTTGATAAATTAAGGAGTGCTGATTCCAGAAAGAAGCCTTTTCTGGCAAATAATATTCAGGAGAATGATCTGGAACTATGTTACCAGCTTTGACAGAGAGCGATATACTCCATGATATATTCCTGCTGGTTCAGAAGCAAAACCATATCTCATTTAAATTTTGAAAATAATATACGGCTTTTCCTTTTGTAACTCCTTTCCAGTTGCATAATCAAGCACCTTCACAGCACTGAATGGTTTCGATATGGTCCAAGAGGCACAGAGAACTTTCTTTCGCTCAGGGAGCAGCAAATCTACACTGGAGCATTGCGCAGGCACATTTCCAGACTGCTTGCTATCCAAAGACTGGTTTGGATCTCTCAAGTGCTAACAGGATTTCCTTCCTGACCTTGAAATGACTCATTCACTCCTGACTGAGAAGCAACCAAGGTAAATTTTGGATGACAGAGGACCACCCTTCCGAACCAGTACTAGGCCAGTGCCTCAGATCATTTGGAGAGTGGAACACCAAGACAGTTATAGCCTCTTCATCTTCCTGCTGCTGCTCTACAACTTTGCTTTGCCAGCTACTGACACAAAGCAAGATGCTTCTCCCAGTTCTTCAAAGCTGTTTAATGAGTGATGAAAGTCGATAATAGAAATAATTGTTATGTATACTGCTCCAAAACTGACAGAAGAAACACCTACGAGTATTATAATCCTATACTCTTTTCCAGAAAATAGAGATATAGAAGAAGGTTATTTGACTGTGCACAACTATCATCTTCTTTTCAGCATAATAATGGTTGCGTATCTCTATAATTAAAGATAATTATAGACCATAAAATTTTTACGGCGATTAACCAAAAACAAGATGATGCTCTGTGCTGCCAAGACAAAGACATCCATCATTGAAGTTTCTCCCTTTCATATTTGGAATTTCCCCCCATTCTATTTTTGCTGCCTTCAGCATTACAGTATATCTGTAACTCCAAAAAAATCCCTGATTTTGAAAGTGCCGTGTTAAATCTGAGTTGCTCCATTATTTTAACCTTAATAGAACAGTGAAATGAGACTTTAAAAATAATATTTTAATGAAAGAAGCACATTTATCTCTAATACCTAGAATGTGTTCAATGTGCGTCCTGTAATAATAAATATTATAATTCTTACAGATATGCTCTTCACTAATGCCAATGCAGATACTCTCATTATTAACTCTACATGCCTAATCTCTTTCTGAATACCTGATTTCTGTAATTTCTATAATTATATAGATTACTCAAGCTAGCTGTGCACCAAATATAATGGTCTTTCCTTCTTAATGCTATTTCTACATTCACTTTAACATTCATTACTAACATGGCACATTTATTTCTCCTGATGTGAGATTTTCAAGAGATTCTTTGCATACATTCCTTTGAGAGAAAAACCCCAGACTTACTATCAAGGTTTTCCATGTAGTGACAAGGACATGTACAAATTAGATTACTATTTAACAAGGAATAACTTGGAACTCTGAATATCCACTCTATGTTAAATAAGTGTACCTATACATATTTTATATCTGCGAACAAAGAAAATATAAAGCCCAAGGCACCAAAAGAAAGATTTCAGAAAGCAACAAAAAATGCAAGCACACAAACTGTATTGCCACTCTAATTTCTGTGTATTTTTGTTGCATGAAATTTAATGTGATTTGCCTTTTTTTTTGGATAACTCTAAAATGTGGATTTCATGTGCACTTGGTTGAAAATTAAAAACAGAATATCATGAAGTGAGGCTAGAAGATCAACAGTTACCCTATCTTCTGTTTGTATTGAGGGTTAAAATTCCTGACCTGTAATTGGTTTTCATGTAATTAAACAACAAACAACACTTCCACTGTATAACATAACCACAGATATGCAACTCTCTTCATGGCTTTCAATTTGGAATCATATTTGTTTTTCTTTGGCAGGAAGCATTAGGAATTTCTCATTTTCTCTAGAGCTGTTTGGCCTAAATTCAAAGGATTTTTGGATGCACTGTCATCATGAAAGTGCTTTATTTATATTTAAACTTCCAGCCCCTCCGTGGAGAATGCTACTGAACTGAACTTCATTGCCTTTCATTCATTCCATTTTCACTGGAAAAGTGCACACTGCCTGTTTTTCTTCTCTATGACTGGAAAAGAAAAAGGATACTTCTTAGTGATTTATCTATTTTCTTCACAGATTTTTTTGAATAAGCTTTATCTAAGTCAGCATTTTCTATTCCTGATATTTGTGGGTTTCCCCTCATGTACACGTGACTGACTCTGTGGGTTTTATGGCATTGCATCCTCATTGAAATAATAAGAGCAGAAAGAATTCTAATTTCAGCGCAGGAATTATTCATTAACATCTTGTGGCTACTTTGTTAAGGCAAACCTGTTTCTCTTTTGTTTCTAATTTTTCACAACAGCACGTATTTGAAGGGATCAGAAATATCAGTGAAACACATTAGCAAACTGCATGTGCAAAAATAAATACTTTTGGTGACATGTCTGCCCATTTTGACTACCAGAAAATATCAGTGGATTAAATTACTCAAAACACTTTTAAGGGAATAAAATTCCATTTACTTACACTTTGTCTGAAAAATGGAAGAGAAAATGCTAAGTTTATGCTGAAATGGAGCAACCTGGTTGTTTTCATTGGTTTTTTTTCAAGATGAAGGATGAAAAGGGTCACTCATTTCACACTGCTATCTCTTGAACTTCTCAAAAATAAAACAAATGTGGCTGCAGTCCAAGAAGCTCAAGCAGTCATCCAAGAAACTGACAATATCTTTCAGGAATGAAAAATTACTGTCAGCATGAGAGACAGTTCTTAGTTTGCCTGTCATTATTTACTTCTAAGGTCTGACTAGTTTGGGGAGATGTCAAGGGAGCAGCTGTCAGACTGAAGGCAACAGAATTGGGAAAACAACCTGAACTTATATTTGAATCATGATGGATCATAACCTATTCTATGCAATCAGATAAGTATAATAAGGAGACAAAACAAAAAAGTAGTAGTTGTGCTCTCTCAGTTAAAATATTAGTAGTAGTATAAACTAAGAGTTTAATTTATAGTTGCTTGGAAATATTCTACAGAAATGAAGTCTCACTGAAAAAAAATGATTTGCTGAATTCCCGGTCTCTTAAAGTATATAACAAACAATAAAAAAAACCTTACTTGTATCAATAACTGGTTTGGTTTTTGTACTTTTTGCCAATGAGGAACAAAGCTCAAGAATTACTTGAAACATACTCATCAAATTTTCATTCTTCTCTACAATTCATCTCAAAGTATCTAATAAATAATCAGTAAGTGTAACATTCATTTTTAAAGCTAAGGGAAATAAGGTACTCATGTAACAAATATCACAAACCCACTAGCAAAATCCACTGCTGAGCTGAGAAAGCGTTAAGCTTTTCTATCTCACACTCTAGGAGTGGGCTATGCCTTTCATTCAGATTGTTTGTGCCTGACCTATCAGTTAATGATGTATCACTTCCTTCAGAGTGGAGCTGAATTCAGTTTATCAATTTAGTTGATTTCTGCCATCTGAAGCTGATCAGTTTCCTTTTTTTTTTCTCCTTGCTCAGGCCTCTGTTATCCATGATTTTAGACTGATGGCTAATTTAAATAGTGCACAGATCAAAAATTTTGTATTCCTAAAATAAATCTGGCATATCAGAAATTTGTTTTTTGCACATACACAAAATACATGCAAGCTTTTTAAAAGAGAAGATCTTTAGAGCCATGACATAACTGTTGAATGCTGTTTTGGTTTTCACACAATAATCTTGAGGCATTTATATTTGACAACTTTTTGCACCACTGAAGAAATTTAAGTAAAGTAGAATTATTCATTTGCAAACATCATGATTTCTTTTTTCATTGCATTAGCAAAACATGAACATTTCAAAGATGAAATGAAAATGTCTTCTAAAATTGTGTCAATACCTCAAAGATTTACATAAAATATTAAATTAAGAAATTTTTTTTAAAAATTATAAAAATGTACATCATGATTTACCTATTCCTGTGTCTTACCACCTACCACTATTCTAACTGCTACTTTTCAGTGCATCTAGGCCTCTATCTCTCCATAAAGCAGTATACACACCTTTTTCTTGTTTCCCAAGAGTATATGCAGGCTACATGACCAGAATTTCAGACAATTTTTCACGTTTATAAATGCTTGATGTAAGAGTGGCACAGCTTTATTGACACAATGCAAATGTTACTGAGTATGTGCAAAGATAATAGGCTGATTACTCACAAAACCTGTTAACAAATTGCTGTTATGTAGAGTTATGTACAATCAAGTTGTGCTGGGTTTGGCTGGGGTAGAGTTAATTTTCTAGTAGTATGTTCAGATAGTATGAGGTGGGTTTATATTTCTACAATGTAAGTATAGCTTGTTTTTGCCAGAACTATTCTGAGCTTTCAAAGTTTCACTGCAATAAGCCAGTAGCCACTGGTATTTGGTTCCTTCAGGAATTATTTTTGAAATCACAAGGTGTATATAACCATTGGACAGTTTATCCTATCAATAGAAAAGCAGTATTATTGTTTTCACTTAGTTTCTATGGCAGGTTTTGGTGTAATTTTGAAGGTTCTCTTACAATTGACTTGCAACAGATTAACACTTGCTTACAAGTACCAAACAAAGAAAAGAAATATGTGGTGTCCAGTCAGTTTATCAATGATACAACCAACAAAGAGCAACTGGCAGTATTATTCCAGCCATTAAATACTCTCATCTCTATCAGATTAGTCTTGGTAGCATAATTAAAGCTATCAACATTAAAGCAAGTAATTCATTTGGCAAATGCATCAGGATAAATCACTTGGAATAGATCGGAAATGAAAAAATATCTCAGAAAACCTAACTGAATGTTACCAGGGATTAAAATTTATTAGAAAACATCCTAAATCTTAGGTATTAATGATGTTACACTTCCTGTGTGTTTCAGACTCCACTTTAAAGGGAATCATGTCTATCACGGTACGCTTACAGAAAGACAAAGAAATAACAAATGTGATTTTTTTTTTCCCCTTAAAACCTTAGAGTGCAAAGCATTGCACGTACACAGTTCACCAGGGGGACTGCGAAAAATCTTTCTCCCAAAAGTCTGCCAGCCACTCAAAAAAATTTATAGTGCTGAAATTGTTCTCTTCTTTATTTATTTATTCTGCTTAATTTTACAATGAAACAGCTCTGATTTGCAAATGGTATCTGACTTTTATTTTTCTTGCGTTCAGACTACGTTGCCTTACTCTCTGATCTTTCAGTGAGGCTTTTACTGACATTACCCCTTTTCATTTTACTCTCCTTGACCTGAAAAGTAGCATTAGTGAAGTTTGCTAGAATGCTTGTATTCAGCAAAACAGTTCTTATTTGCTCAGAAGCTATGCACAACGCAGCACAGAAGGAAAGTTCTCAAGAGGGACAAATTTAATTTTATGGATTTTTCCCTACAGTAGGCAAACAAGACTTAGACCTGTCCTGTGAAAAATCAGACTCCTCTTCAATAGCCTCTGCGTGAGAAACAAAAGTTCTCCTAAAGGTAGGGCTCTGGAGGTCAGCAAGTCTTGTCAGGGAAGAAACTCTACCATCAGCTCGTCCTTCAATTTTTCATTTCAAAAGTAGTATTATCCCTCTTGGTAAGAAAAAAAAAAAAAAAAAGGAAAAAAAAAACCACACCACACAAGGAAAATCTGCAAAGCATTTGTCATACACTTTCTTCAGAGTCAGAGCATATTATACAAAAAGTCTTTGTTACTATTTCCTTTCTTGCTGTATTCTTCAAGCTCTCATTTGACGTTTTATTTCTACAATCTTCTTTAAGTGTTATTTCCATTATTTTTTGGTGGAGGTCCTCTGCACACACCCAGATCCAAAAATTCAAGAGATGGGGCAGTCTAAGCTATTAGTACATATAATGATCCTATTATTCCTGTAGGATTTCATCTATGAATTTGCCAATTTGTCAATACATTGACAGATAGCAATTCTTCCCCTGAAATATATTTACTTGCTTCTACCATCCCATTCATCAGGTTCCTTTGAACCTTTCTTTACGTGTGGCAGAATCCTCCGGGTTTGCAGTCTCTTACTTCAACTTTGACTTTCTATATATATACCGTGTTTTTCTTCCTTTTTTTTTTTTAATCTAGGAAAGAACATCCATGTCTCAGTTCACTGAGTTACCTTGATGCAGTATATTTAAGCTGGTATGAAGACTTCCTTTAATAAAGGAATATTATACATAGCGATGATGCCTCTCTCCTCCCACGCTGTATACAAGCAAATGCTTGGGGCAGTTTTCTGCCAGCAGAAGTCAAAACATTTGAGGGATGGGATCCCAAATAAAAAAATCAGGGAGTTCCATCTGCAGTTCTTCCTTGCCTTAAACCAGCACCTAATTCCAACAGAATTGCCAGTTGTGAGCTGAAAAAATCATAGAATCATTTAGACAGGAAAAGTCCAACTGCAGCAAGCCAAACGAGCCACATTTACATTCAACAAATGCTGATTCTGATTATGGAGACGCACACAATAGACTATTACATGTTCGAAAGGAACATGTGAATGCTTTTAAAGGTGTTGTTTGGGGTTTTATTCTATGTGAAGGAATCACTTTCTCTGTTTTAGTAGCAAAAGAATGCACAGAACAAAACACAGCAAAAGGTGAATCCTATAATGCCATCATGTCAAGAAGCATAACTGCTTCTTTGGATAATATCAAGCATCTGATGGTGTTTAACAACTAATTATCATCTGGGAAGTATTACACAAAACAGGAATAACTGTCAGGAAAGACATGAAGCTAACACTCCATAAAGCATGTCTGATTCGTTCTGTAAAGCTTAATTTTTCAGGAATGTGTTTGTTGGGTTTTGTTTTCTAAAGAGAGTAAATATAGCTCAGATGTAAACATCAATTATTCCATTCAAACAGAGCAAAAGGTTACAAAGGTTACTTTGCATTAGGGAAAACACAACACATATCATGAACAGAGATGAAGATAAACAGATTTCATTCTGGATATGTAGTATAATACATCTCCCTCATCACTGTATCAACAGAATTTTATCTGAGTGGTCTACCACCACTTAGTGTCACCGGATGGACTTTTTCAGTCCATTTTATGTGTCTGATGTGCCTTCTGGCTATATGTCTCAGAAAGAGAGACTTTTGCACTTCGTTGGCCATTCAGACAGCTGCTTGCGAAAATGAAAGAGAATTGAAAAAGGAATGTTCAGAATACCATGAGAGAATTTCTATGGGATGGAGGAGGAGTTAATGACATTGAAATTGAGTCAGTATGGTACCAAAGCTGCTTTGTATTGTTCTTTAAAGTGCTTTAGGGCCTAGGAGGACAATAACACCAGGAAAATAGAAGGCATAACAGAAGAATTACAAAACATACCACTCTGTCTCACCCTGAATGACATCCTTCTATATCTGCCCTCCTTTTTGCTGCTGATTCATAACATGCAGTGAAGAGTAACAAATATACATTTGCTCTGGCTTGGCAGAAAGGGCACAGAAAGTGCAGGAAGTCAGAGCTTGCTGCTCGTATTTCTAATCTCTTTTCCATGTCTCTGGCTAAATGTTTCCATGGAAGCTTGAAAAGAGGCTCAAAATGGACTAATACAGTAAAAGGGAAACAGAGGTGCTTTGTTTTATATTGTCTATTTTTCATATAGGACATTTAAATCAAGTATTCACCATTTTTACGCCATTATTTTTACCAATTGTTTTACTAAGGTATTAGCACTAAAAGACATGTACAGTAATTGGAGCATGAAACGCGGGCATTTATCCAAGTCAGCAGCATTTGAAATAGAAAATCATCTAAGTATTTTCTAATAGAGATGCCAAGGGTATGAAGCTTGTGCAAAATCCCATCTTTTGGTAAGTGATAGCTTTGTCTCATAGGACTCTGAAACAGAACTATTCCCTTAGGAAAAGTCACAGCATCCTCAAATAGATTTCTTTGACACCCATTTTTCTGAAGTTACTTAATACTTTCGACTTTCTTTTTTTTCACATCAAACCAGACAAAACTCACAGAAACACAGTTGTCTCAAGTTGAAAAAAAAACAAGAGGGATATAAGAATATCTAATAGCTATCATCTAGGATTATACCTGCATTCAGATGTCTGGCTCCCATAATTCAAGTCAGGACAGTAGAACAGACTACTCTGTATCTCCAGAACTGTTATAATAATAGTTTTGGTCATCTCTTTCACTTAATGCAGCTCTCCATACCCAAAAGAGTGTTCCTACCAATATCTCCTAGGATGTGAAAATGTAGTCAGTCCTTGCACTATTATTGACTCATTCAAAGCTCACAGGCTGACTGAAAAGGGCTGCTGCAGACCCTAAGAGAAAGTGCTACCAAGGTTTACAACTCTGGGCTCCGCCAAGGATCTTTCCAAGAATTATACCCTCAGAGCCTTGAGACAGCTTGTGGAAGCTTTCTCGTTCTGTTGTTGAGACATTTTGACTGTGTTCTGGAGAGCAGCAGTGATCCATTTTCAGGTTCATGGCGTGCAGCAGCAGGGACATTTAAAGCTCCACTGCTGCTCTGATTCATCTCAGATGTGTTTAGGGTGACAGTAGCTGTATTTTTCACATTGCCTGATCGCATTCACAGATTACTCTAGTCACAAGTCCCCCCATGACTTAAGATCTGTTGCATATCAAGTAGAAAACAATGCAGAGTTTAATGTTATCTAAGCTTACGTAGCTGCCAGCAACAGATCTCAGGTGACTGTTTAATAAAATGGTTGCTTAATAAAACAATTCATAGTACTTAATTCTTTTGTGCTGATCACCATGCGAAATTTCAGATGTTTCCTATTTTAATGCACCTTTGCCTTTCTCTGTATATTTACACTATGTATTTATGACGATAAGTGCAAGAAGATAAGCTGGAGAAACGTGCTTTGTTTATCAATCGTACTTATTATTCATACTCATATTCATTAGCCAACTGTTGGTGATTTACCATGTGATTTTAGCTACATCACCTAGTAAAAAAAACTTCTTCACCAGAATTCTACTATTTCAAATGACGTCAGGTAGCTGATATGTCTCATAACATGCATTTTCACTAGCTCTTCTTTTCCTCTCCTACCATCCTCATTACAGTGGGAGTCAATGTAAGGAAAGCATATGGCTTCCTCAGGTTGAAGTATGTGGTCATAGCCATACCATAAATACCAGCATTGTTTTCTCAAATCACAAAGCATGTTGCCTTAAAAAATAGATAACATACACATACACAGACTACCAGAATGAATGAGAATGAATTAATAAAGACATTTTTGATTGTGGACAGTATCTATCTTCCAAAAGAACAAAATAGAATTAAGTGGCAAACAGGAGCGAGTGATTACGTGTGTGGTAGATAGGATATTGGTAAATTAATATTCCAGAACTCTGAATAGATTTGGAATTGAATTTAGTGAAGAAATTAGCTTAGTTTTATTTTAGCCAAACAGCATTAGCCAAACTTAATTACTCTTTCCCAATGCTTAAAGTATTTCCATTTACAGAAGCGACAATTCTCTAACAAAACTGGCAATGAATACCAGAACTGAAGTGATATATCTTCTCTATGACATCAATATTTAGATTATTTAGACAGACATATAGATAAATCACAGCGTGACATCTTATCTTTGAGGGAAGCAGATCTGCTAGAAACAAATGTGCACAGCTAATGTAAAACTGCACTACCATATATTTACCTTAATTTTCATGAGAAAAACATTAGGAATATTTACTATGGTTACAACATAAATGCATGTGGTAGAGGTGGAATTTATTTTCAGGTATAATGCAGTTTCCAGAGATAAAAAAGAGACCTGAAATTCTTGGTATCCATTTTTCACACCACAGATAGAACTTTACTATATCACTTCTGCCCCTTTGCTCAACAACAAATGCAGGATATACTTCATAAGAATCACTAAAGTACTCAGCTTTTCTTTTAATAATGCAGTTTGGCACACTTATCAAACAGAAGAATTGTAACAGAATGAAACTTCAACAAAGACGAGGACTGTCAGGATGCCAGTAAAACAGCAGCAACAAAGAAGCACCCAATAGCAGTTTTGATATCAATACCTCAAAACTAGGGAATTTCAAACACCACTTTTTAGTACTGGGGAGAAGTGCAACTCTTACACCCTTTGGTGTACAAAGTTCAAAGTACTGCAAGACTTCTACCAAAATTTCCCTTCAAAACAAGATTATTTCATCACATATCTGGTCTTGGCATGCACCTCGTTTCCAAACCCAGCTGCAACCTTTCAGCTAACACACGGTGCACGGACAGCTGCTCCCTGTGTTAGGGCCAAGCTGCCAACTGTGCAACAGCAGCCCTGCACCCCTGCAGCAGCCAGGCCAAATAACTCTGGAAAAAAGAGAAAACACTCTAGCAAAGCAGCATCCCTGAGTCTGCACCAAGGAAACTTCCCTCTGTTTAGCAGAAAAAGAATCCATAACAAGTATATACAAAACCATAGTATTTTCCTATTTTTCAGTCACCTGTGAGAGCTTTTGACTCTTTGGCCTAAAAGATCACAGGACCATATAACAAAAAGGGTTAAGAGCTAAACAGTCCTTCAAGCCTTTCTGCAAAACCAAGAACACTCCAATTTGGACAAATTCAAATCTAGAAGTGTTGTTCTGGCATTTTAAAGGACAGTCACGCAAAATAACCATGGATAACATGTTTGTTTAATTTTTTCATCTTCAGAAGCTGTTTATAGGTAAATATATCAAAGCTCTAAGGACACTGGGGGGGAGAAAAAAGCATTTGTCAACATTTAGGGTATAACTTAAGAAGCTTCAGCTAAATGATTGCTATCAACCGTGCCATATCTACCAGAAATATTTTAAATGCCAAGACCATAAACTGGTGATGCACAGGACATAATTTTATTTCTGTTCCAAAGCAACTTCGGTGACAAAATTTTGTAGTAATTTCACTGTCAGCCAGATCTGCAGCCTGATAACTGAAAACCTACAAGTGAGTCGGTAGAGTTCGGGAATAAGGTTGTACTTAATATGTGATACATGGTATAAATAACAGTGTACTAAGTGGCTGAGGATGAAAGTATCTAAGAAATGCAAATATGTTTAATTAGTAGAAATAAAGCAAATGTAATTTAAACACATATACAACTGTGTTTCATATACATGAGAGTTTATGACAACTAGATCGAACTGCATGTGGTTTTGACGTACTCTAATCAAAGCCTTCTTTTTATTCTCTTACTTTTTGCCCTGGGTGAGTGGAAGCAGCTCAGATACCTAATAATATTAGCTATACATTCTCGCAGACATTAATGCTTGAAAGATTTCAAATCAATTTTTTATAAGACCAGTACATCAGCAGACTGAGAAAGACTGAAAAAAAAAATGATGTCTGGCTCAAAACAACTAAGGCATGTGTGGGAGGGGGCAGATCAAGTTCAGCGAGGGTGGAATGGTGCTCTGCCCCACATGCCATGCCCTTTGGAGCCTCTAGCGCAGCTGTCAGTCACTGGCACACTGGAAGCACTGTCCCGCCTCTATCCCATCCCCTTTAGAGCCTCTAGTGCAGCTGTCAGTCACTGGCCCACTGGAAGCACTGTCCCACCTCTGCCCTGGAGCCCCTGTACAGCCCCAGAGCAGCTATCAGAGCAGAAGCCCCACCTGGAGAAGGGTGGCCACAAGAGGCCAGAGCAGATAAAACCATTGCACAAAGACGCACTGGGTCATGTCCCTTATTACTGGTGCTTTGGAGGAAGAATTTTCCTGATTTTTCCATCATAGCCTGGCCTTTGTGTGATTTAACCAGAAAAAGAGCTACTTGGGACTGGAGACCGGTCCAGGAGGAAGCCCTAAAGCTGCTGGGTTTTGAGGTAGGAATATATCAAGCTCTGGGCCTCATTCATACAGATGAGCCTTTGCAGGTAGAATAGAGTTTTGCTATCCATGGTTAATTCATGTGTGGCAGCATGGACCAGAGGATCCCACTCATCCAATCCAATTTCACTCACACAGCCTTTAAGGATGCTGAAAAGCAAGACTCTGTATGGGAAAAGGGTCTGTTCATGGTAAAATCAGCCCTACAAGAAGCAGCAAGGTTGTAAGACAGCAGACAATTTTACTGAGGGGCCACTTTAATGTCCTTAAGACAAGGATTTCGGGCACACCAGCCCTGCCGGGCTGGCACAAAGGGAGAGTGTCAGAAGTGGTATGAGCAGGTAGAGCATTATAGTCACATTCACAGAGGGGAGTTGTGTCCTCTCCCCCCCTCAAAAACATATTTTTAAAAGGGGATATTAGGCAGCTAAGAATTGCTAGACTAAGAGCAGCAGAAGAAACTAAGAAATATTACTAAATTAGCACTAATTTCTCACCATCTTTGACAGTAAGTCTTTTGTTCTTCAAACTGGCCCTAGAAACCAAAAAGATAACCACAGTAGGCAATCAAAAGCCTTTGTATATGTGTATTTTTCTGCATGACAAAAAACGTCTGCTAGAATGTATCTGCATAAAGATGTACAGTTGAGACTCTAATAGCAACCTAACCTATATGGGGGTTCTGCTATGCAGAATGCACACAGAAGTGTTTGCTTGGGTGCATGCACTACAAATTCCTCGCCTTCAGACAGTAATTGAAACTGATGAAACATCAAAGATTTATAACTACTTGAAACACCACCACAATGTCTGCCCCAAAAGGAAAAAGTTAACCTCAGGCCTTCAACTCTCCAGATTAATAACCAGTCCTTAGAACTTAAGGTCTTTATTAGGTCTTCAAATTTGGTGTTCTTACTGTACCTCCTACAGTTCCCTCACAAATCTGCTTAAATAGGAAGAATGATTTAATTCCTAACAATAAACTTGGAGCAAAATAAAAGAAAAACATTGTGAACATTTACAATTATGCGTCAACATATTAGCAGCAAGGAAACATATTATTATTACAAAATGCATGCCTGAAATTACAAGGCTTCAAAAGCATTTTTATTTCAAATCAGTTTTTAAAGAGTATGATTTGTCTAACATGTTATTAGGACCTCTTCAGATGAAAGGAGAAAAATGGATTAATAACAAAGAGCATACTGATTGAAATCTAATTTCTATTATCACAGCTAAATGATGTTTTTGCATGCAAGCTGAAGCTGAGTGTTTTGTGATACACAGTCCCCTAACACAATGTCTCTCGTTTCTCTGCTCTTACTTTAGAGCCATTTTCTGTTGAATTGAAAATAACAGTGCCTCAAGTAACTACACAGTATAAAATGCTTCTAGTTAGAAGCCAAGTCTCTAACTAGAGAAAAGAATTAAATCAATCATTCCCAAACAACGTTTTCAGCTGAAAAATAATATCCACATAAAACCACCTTAAAATAATATATACCTGGACTATTATCAGCATTACTCAGATGGTTAATTTTTCACCCCTCAAATCACACAGCAATAAAACTCCCAACAGAATTTCTATTCTATCAAATAATATTTTTTAAAAACACAGAACAAACTGAATCAGGAAGAACTCTAGCAAATAAAAGATATTAAAGCAGTACAAAACCAAAAGAAACATATCATGAGCTGCCCCAGGTTCACAGATCCTCAATGTACTGTCAAGTACTCAAAAATCCCATACACTGATCCGGAGAGTGGGAATTAATTTAACCCCAGAAGTGAAGCCCCCTGAGCCAGACAAACCTTTTCAAAGCACAGAGAGCTCCAGCTCCAGCCCCAACCCCATCTTCCAGGCCGTCAGGTTTCCTAGGAGTTTCTTCTGCACCAAAAACACCCCAGCTAGGAGCACAGCCTGATTTCTACCTTCCAGGCTTTGCGGCAGACAGCTTCCGTAACAGAGCCATGTTTAATTAGCTTCTATTGGAAAAGCACTGTTATTCCTAAAAGTTATCAGGGAGCCAGTTGTGATGAAAGACTGAGGACACACATTTTAGTTTCCACTAATCTGCATTGTCTGATGTGAAAAAAAATTCTTGCAAAACGTAGATCAGTTCTCACCTGTACTGACACCACCCTGTGGCTGCCAGAATACCTCTGATTGCTGAATGTGCTGAAAACCAAACACCTGCAGCACCTGGTTTAGCTATCTTGTTAGCTCCTAGACCGAGGGGGATGTGTAAATAAATTAGTACTGTATGCAGCACAGCTTTTGCTAAACTTTTACAACGAGGACTAGGAGTCCCTTCCAAAAAGCAGGGAGAAGAACCAGGCATGGTAAAATTATAAGTGCTGTTATAGCAGAAAATATAAATGATGGGATGTCACATGGAAAGCTGAGGCTTCCTGATCAGCTACAGCCAATAGCTACACAGCGATTTTTGACAAATTGCAACCTAACCTTTAGTCTGGACAATAAAATGGTGCTAAGACATTTAATTTTCTTATTTCAAAATGATGGCTTCTATCACAATGAGCATATCAAATAAAAGAATTCATCTTCACAACGCAAGGATGAAAAATCTATTTTCTTTCCCTAACACTGAAAAATTTGATCTTAAATCCTCTAATCATGGCACTGAAAGCATTTATGAACCAGAAAAAAAAACCTACCTAGATGTTGATAAAGGGATGCCCAGAGATTTTATTTTTCCATCAGTCTAATCCTGCAGGAAGCTACAAACATCTGTGTCAACTGCCAAGCTAAAACAAAAATTTTGACAGCATACCTCCAACTTTTTTATCCAGAGGACCCGTTTTGCAGCTTCTTGTCAGTCTTACAGCAGAGAACACAGACACGCTGCAGTTTCCATTGCATAGCTTTTATATCCCAGTTTGAGAATCCCCGCCTACAGTTGAACAGATTCAAACTACTCTTTCCTTTAATTGATAATTTATTTGCAAAAATACTGTATTATATTAAGTAATTTACTTTTAGAGTTGTTGGAAAGTTCACCCGAACAAAGACAAGTAGTCTGGCTGTGTATCAAACCTCACATTTAAGTTCTCACTAGGCACTAGATGCGACATCACCTCAGCCAGTGACATCTCTTCTACTCATGGACTGGAGGGTTTCTACAAACAGTGACAGAAATCATACTGAAAACACTGAAAACCAGGATGCTCAAAATCCTCTTTCTGTGCTAGTGTGTTAATATTTGGATGACAGATATTCACTCTCCCAACAGTGGATCCTATGAATTGTCCCCACAAACATCTGTGCACAGAAAAGACCGAAACAACGCCATGAACAAAACTGAATCAATTAGCCTTTCAAAAGTCAAATGAATAGCAGAGCTCCAACGTGAACCTCAAGAACTGTGCTTTTATCAGGCAGGAAATGCTTATGGCAACGAAATCAAACATCGACAGAAGAAAAGTTAAGACTCTTGTTCCACCAGAAACAATGCTGCTACTGAGCAGCAGCAATGCTCGGCACACATTGCCGTGGGAAAGAACAAATGTCCTTCTTAGCCTCCCTTTCTGTACTAGTGCATTAAGTCAGAGAAAGTCATTAATATTACTTAGCATCTCCTCCAAACTGAAAATTTTAACCAGAGTTTACACTTCTATCAGCCACTGTGTAGTTGTGCTTTTGCAGTTCCTACCAGAAAAGGTAACAATACTGCTCTTTTGGGGGGAAGTTAACTAATAATGGCACTTATGTAGTGTCAGATCATTTTGCTAACCAGGTAGGCCCTGTATAATTTTTTTTTTTTTTAGAACTTTGCTTATCAATTAGGATTGATTTTAACTTGTGTTGCTATGAACCTTCCTATGTGAAGTTACGAATGATTAGTAGAACCTGATGAATATTAATGTTCAAAGTAAAACAAGAGGATAAAAATATCTTCTGAAACGTATTACCTCAGACAATCTGCCACTGTACCTTATCTGCTGCCGTGATAAAAAAATACATTAAGAAACATCTCTAACCAAAGGTTTCTTTGTTAAAATCAAAAAAAACACTACCTAAATTGAAGACATAATCAGTGTTACAGTAAAGTTAGTACACTTACATGTTGTTCAGAACACCCAAAAGAACATCAGTCCATTTTCTTTCTGAATCAATAAATAATCACGATTTCTTGCAATAAAGGAATTCATTTCTGAAAGACAAAAGAAAACAAAAACAAATGAAACAAAACATAAGGTTAAATTATTCACAGGTTTTTTAGTAGCCACATTGTGATAATACACAAAAATACATTACCACAGCTGGGAAATTTACAGGAACATGCTACAATTTCATTTTTAAAATGGCATAATTAAATTTTTATTTGCAAGTGTAAACATACTATTAATATTTTATAATACTCAAAATATGTTTCATGTACAGGATAACGTTATTTGAGCTGCAGAGAGTTTAATATTTCTGTTTTATTTTGTACCACCAGGAACAAAGGTTTTATTTTGAGGAAGCAAGCATTCTCAATTTCTACCAAAAATGCCTTTCGCAAATAGTCTAACAGAAAATAGAATCTTGTCCAAAAAAAACCCCTAACATTTTTCTTATGAAAAAACAAGTCAGTTTTTTGTTGAATATTAATGGGAAAAGGATTTCAAGACAATCCTGCATATTATATCCCAGAGTACCTCCCTTTATCCCTTTTCAATATGTATTAATGAGAACACATGAAGAAAAGAAACAGGTAGGCTGAATAATAAACTCTTGCAGTAAAATCAATTTAAGAGTGGGATAGGCTGGCAAGAAAACGAAGACTATACATATATACATGCGTACATATACTCTATATACAGTTCATTTCTACTGCTCTGACAGAAGTTTAAGAGAGCATAACTTTCCCTCTAGTAGGAAATTAAACTGATTTTAAAAAGTTTGCCTCATGCAACTGTTAACAAACCCTAGTTAGCAAGTTTTGTTTCTTATACCGAAATAACAAAACATGGTAAGATTTCCATAAGTGTTGTGAAATGTTCCTTGCTGTCAACAGGGAATTTCAAGCTTTTTTGACAAGTGACTGTATTTCTTCAGATTGCTGAATATTTTTTTTTAACTGGATAACTAATTTTTTTTTTTTCCTTACAGTTTGTGACCCCTGTGAACCAGTCCCCAGCCATCCTACAGATGAAGACACTAAACAATGAGGAAAAAATTACTTAGAAGCTTTTAGTAATTTTTAACCTCTCAAGACTGAGTGAAAATGTTACTGAGGGTAGGCTGCAGTGAGAGAATATGTTACGTTATGTCTAATAAGTCCACTCGCCATCTAAAGCTTCATCACATTCTTACAAAGAAACAAGTGATGGCATGCAGGTGCTCCTGGAATGAGTGTTGGTAGCATGATACAGCCTTCCAGTTTTGTCAGCCTTTCATGGAACAGTGATTCTGACACCCTGCATTTACCTAGCCATAAAGAAATAGAGACTGGCTACAAGCAACTTGATTTAGGGGAAGTTGTCCCTGCCCACAGCAGAGGGGTTGAACCAGACGAGCTTTAAAAGGGCCCTTCTGACTCAAGCTATTCTATGATTCCTTTATTCCTGATGACTTCCTGTTGTTCAAAAGTGACGTGTGGGTTCACAGAGAGTAAACAAATGCATGAAACACGGTAAAATGATCTTTACGTGTCGAACTTAGGTACCTGTAGCCTTTCACTCACCAAACTATGTCTCTTAGAGGAAAAAATTTCCAAAGATTCATTCATGTGTGGCTCACCTGCTCTGACTCTCACAGAAACGTCTCCACAGGACCAGCTAGAAGATAACTTATTGCTGCCTAAGAATGCAGCAGTTCAACGCAGCCTCTCTGCCTTGGATAACACAGTGAAGCTTTGTTTCACACCCACAGGCATGGCCACACACCATTAAGACTGCCACCTAAGCCTATGGGTGTGATCAGGGCCTGCAGTGACTACACAGAAATATCCAGCCCCTGGTACCATCTGCTTATGGTGAAAATGCAGTGAATGGAAGCAAAGATCTTTAGAGTAAAATATTAGAAATTCGAGTGAGAAAAAAATGAAATGAAACAAGAAAAGTGTAAAAATTTGAGGGAAAAAATCCGTTTACTGACAAAAAAGAAGCCATTGGTATGGCACATCACAGAAAACAGCTCAGGGAAGAGGAAGAGTATAAAAGTTTTATGAAAAAGTAAAAATACGAAGTCCTTTAAAATAGTTTGTCTCACAGTCCAGTCTCAAATAGTGACCAAAACTATCACTATTAAACATGAAGAGCTGAAACTAATTATCTTCTCATGCAAAAACATTTTGTTTTAATAAGCACTACTGGAAGTTTAGCATTGTGAGCTTAAAGGAGAAAAAGTAGTAAGAAGAAGTAAATTAAGGTGAGATACTCTAAATATGAAAACACAATTAATCAGCATGATGCAATATTGATGGAATTATAAAATTTTACACAAACATTAGTCAAGGCTGTTATAATTAGTGTTGTATACACGGCAGAGGGTCTTCAGCTTGCAACATTGTAGCTAAGAGAATGATAGTGATTAAACATGGCAAGTTGAAAGACAGCAAAATGTGTGAGATGTTTTCAACATCCACACCCCCAGAGCAGTGTCACTTGCTTTTATTTATTAATATCCTCCAAATGTAGGACTTCAGAAGAATTCAACTAATCAACTAGCACATACACTAATTTACTGAAATAGAATCAAGGATGTCAGACAGCCTTCTGCCTACTTGCCCTCTGGTTACTTTGAGAAACTATTAGCCAAAAACATCCATGACAGTATTTTTCCATTGTTACTTTGAGAAACTATTAGCCAAAAACATCCATGACAGTATTTTTCCATTGTTACTTTGAGAAACTATTAGCCAAAAACATCCATGACAGTATTTTTCCATTGTTACTTTGAGAAACTATTAGCCAAAAACATCCATGACAGTATTTTTCCATTGTTCTGTTATCCTTAATATCATATTCCCAGCATTTAAAACTAGGATATAAAAAATGCAATTTCTTGTCTCACTGGCAGTGAGAATGAAAACAAGGGCTCTCGCTCTTCAGTGTAAAAACCCACACTACAAACCTTTGGCAATTTCACCCGCCTTTTTTTCCTACTATCAGAATTTTTGTATTTATCAAAATTTCTCCAGTACCCAGATGTAAACAAAATGCCCCATCTGCAGTTAAGCGAAGTGGAAATATTGCTGTGTCATACACACGTTTCTATTGCATTTGTACTTTTTTTTTATTTTCACTTGCCACTTCAGCAGCAAGATAATGTGTTAAATGTTCTTTATAGTCCTCTGAAAGCCCCAGCTAGGTGCAATGCTGATTCTCTTCAAGTTCTCTGTCCTGCAAGTTCTCCAACATTAACAGTTTCTAGTTACTCAACTACTTCTAGGATGTCACGATACAATAAATAAACAACTTAAATTCATCTGTGGTAACTTAGTTTCAATTATTCTTGCCTGTATTTTAATTTATTATTAAAAATAGGCTTGTAATTAACCCTTTTTCATGAAGATTCACTAAATAACTCATCTTTTCAGGTATTTGTTATATGCTCACTTACCCCAATAATATCATACAATACCTTTAATATTTTCCTAAATCTAATGTTTTTCTAAAACCTTCCCCTTATTAAGTCTTATAACTCTTTTTGTAGTTATAAGTCACATTTTGACACAGCCTTTCCAAATTCGTCTTTATACAGACATTCCTTTTCCAGAGAACCACATCTCTATGTTGTTTTTCTGCCACACCTTTTTGGTTTGGTTTGGTTTTTGTTTTCGGGGGTTTTGCCACAAAGGCAGCCCATACCACTATCATGCAAAGTAAATGAAGTTTTCTGGATGACAGAAAGAACAGCAGAGTTGACGCAAGGCCAGCCAATTAGCCCAAAATGTGTTCAGTGCTAGTCAGTCCCTTTAAATTAACTTAGAGGAGCATAAGGTAATAGCACAGAGTGGACTAAAACAATGCTTATAATGAGCAAAATAAGGAGAATATGTAACAACAGAGCTTTTTTTGCTGAAAAGAAAGGAAAAAAACCTCAATTGTGCCTAATTTCAGTAGTGTTGGGTAAACAGAAGGGCCAATTAAGGACTTTGCTTCAGGTTCAATTTTCATCCTGAAAATGGGTTAGCATAACTGAAGCTTATATAACATCATTCTTACATTTCAAAATATTTCTTTCCCTTAAAAACATTAGAATGCAAATACAGCAGTGTCATGGACAAGTACTCAATCAAAATCCCTCTGAGAATTCAGAACACAACTGTCTAAGAGCCAACACAAGTGCAGTACAAAACAATTCAAGCTAGCGCTGGTGTTATTAAAAGAGAAATTTCAGAAGTTATAGAGCTACACAGAATTAACCGGTAGAGCTCAGGTTTTGGTCAGTATTTCTGCTGCTCTAAAGCTAAGCAGCAGATAATGTTACTGCTACAGGAAAGCTTGGGTTAGTTTTATGCTTTGTCGATAAGGAAAGGTGATAGCTTCAAACTATCTTTCTAAGGCACTGGTTTAATACAGAGCCATTAAGGCGCAGTACTGCCTACAATTCACAAGTTTCTCTCCTTACAGCTTTGTTTGTTTGTTTTACAACTGCGGCACAAGGAACAATCCGTGAAAGCTGCTCATAGGAAGTGAATAGAGCAGCACTCTGAGCTTCCAGGAGCGGTACAGAGCTTGTCAGAAATCACTCAATTTATGACAAGAAGTGCTGTGGCTGCAGGAACCCTCACGACATCAGGTGGTGTTGCTTTGGGGTTTAACACTTACACTACATCTCACAACTAAATTACAAAGACTTTGGAATTTTTCTTTTGCAACACCATTAGAGAGACTTACTCTTTCCTAGTACAAGCTCCTGCCCTCTTTCCTTCCTAAAATAAATACATTGAACAATACCAAGTACTGCCCAGATAAGACATTATTGTAGTCAACCTATTTTCACAATTTACTAATATTATGAAAAAATGCAGAATCTTTTCAGAACCCAGAACAGGGCTGTTGCCTCTCAGGAAGAGAGAAAAAAGAAGAAATATGTTGTAGGCATTAGGTTAGCTAATATTCTCTGGTTTAGCCAAATACTTTACAATTCTATTTTGAATATTATTCCTGTATTTCCCATATAGTGCAGGACCAAATATCTGGAGGGTAAAAGAAGATAAAGTAGATTCTACTTCATTTCTGGCAGTCTGTGTGCTGCTGAGGTGGGGGGAAACCCCAGAGAATTGGGCAGGGTATTTGTAAACCCTGGTCACTCACAGAACTGAGCTGTTTGAAATCAATAGATTTTAGGGCGTCCTGATAAGGGACATTGAAAATTTAGAGGTTAATACACCCAAGATTCATTTCATTTTCTGTATCTCCCTCGTGAACTTTGCTGTGTTACTTCATCTTCAAATTTAGCAAAGGGAAAGTAAAAGTTTCTTGAGATTACTGATGGAAAACACGTACACGGCTCAGAAAGAATAAGGTCGGAGCATAAGTTTAAACAGGCTTTACATGCTTTCAGGCCTGAAATTGCAGTTCTTCATGTAAAGAAACTAAAGCCATTCTGGTTGCTGTATTTCTACACTCTCAAAAGCGAGTAGAACAGGGACCACATTGATTAAAACACAACTGAGAAAGCAATTCATATTACATTTCAACTCTGAGATTGTCTCACAATTAAAATGCAAGATGTTACTTAACCTCCTTTGTTCTTTATTGTGTTTATAAACATGTAATCCAGTTCTTGGCAATTTCTTAGCGTTTTGCAAGTGTGGCAAGTGCTTCTTTCCAATGGGTGTTCAAACATGGATTGCCTGCTTAAAATCTAAATGCTTGCGTGAAGGTACAAACATCATCAAAACAGCACACAACCTAAAAGCAGTCCAGACAATGCCATGGGGAACCAACGTCATTCAAGTAAATTTGATGGAACATTTAAAAAACCAGAAACATAATGCAGAAATTGCAATAAAGTAATAATGAACTGTCAGTCACAATAAAAGGAGAAATCATAAGTGAGATAGCAGGCGGTAACACTGATTTTTTGACAGACCTCATGGGATTGTGGTTGCCACACGATTATTGCTAAACACATGGATAAGAAAAATACTGAATATTTTCAAAAGTTCCTGCCAGTTACTGAGACAGACGCTTCTCAATATAATATCTAAAAGGCTATAACATTCATGAAAACAATTAGCAAATAGTAATTATGTTCTATTATACAATATTTGCAACCATTTGACTTATTTATACTCATGCCCCTGCCTGTACATATGGCAATTTTTGTCATAACAGAACATAGACATTTGCTGAAGTTAAAATTTATCCTAAAATATAATTGAAATTTTGCTTATAATCACTGCTTTTAAGCAGAATTAAAACCTTAATGTTCTGTTCAGAATAGAAATATGAATAGGCATAAGAACTTTCTGTATCAGTTATGTAAAAAGAATCAGAGGAAAGGCGCACTGTTGTACTGAAATAGGAATCCTAGGTGGCTTACCAAAGTAGAGAGGGGGTTACATGTGAAAATAAATGTTTTCTGAAAATTGTCACATTTATATTCAGATGTTGATTTGCCTTCATTTAAATATTCCTTTAGTCTTTTTATTTAAATTGGCATTGGCCAGATTATACTTCATTTTTGAGGGTGTTTTAGATCAGTACTATCAGGAAAGAAACTAGTCACTATGAATAAATCGAAAAGAAAATATTAGAATATATACTGAAGTTAACTGAAAATCACAGGGAAAATATAAAGAATTTAAATGAATTTAACCAACCTCTCACAATACACAGTTCAAAATTTTCAGTGGCATTGACTAGTTGTATAACCTTTCAACAGAAAAATAAAACTACAGGGATAATTTGAAACTAATCAAAATTTAACAAGTGTTAGCTGAGCTTGAAAGTATTTGTGAATTGTCTATAGATGAACTGTTAAGAACATGAAATAAACAAATTAATATCAAGAAATTATTAATTTCTTAATCAAAAATGAGTTAGTTTTTGACCTGCATATTAAAAAGAGCTAATTATTCATCTGTAGTTTCAGAAAATGACACTGCTGTATCATCAGGAGATTCCTTACAATGCACTGCGTAAAACCTTGTAGCACCACGTAAGCAGAATCCTAACTAATCCAGTCCAACAGCCAAGCAAATAAAGCAAATAAAATAACACTTATCACCATACTTTTGTCATCATCTTTTAATTTAGAGTTTAAACAAGAATCAGTTTATTTCTAACTGATGTCAAAACAGCTGGCGAGCAACCCACACTAAGTCTCCGAAAAAGAGTCTGTAAGGAAAGTTTGAAGGATGATCAGAAGAAAGGAAAAAACGCAAGCTAGAGGTCATTCCAAGTGCTAAAAGAAGCAGGAGAGAAGGTGTAGAGCTGAAAGTGAAAGAAATAAAGGAAGGAAATTACGTGTAGAATTGAATGAATATCACTTTTTAAACCCAGTAAGCAACTAAGTACACACAACACCCTGCTTACTTTTTGCCCTGCTGTGTGAGAGAAGATTGCAACACTAAAACTGTGAAAAGTCATGTGTTGGAACAGTTTAATAAGACCAAAAAAAAAGGCAGATGCCTTTTCCACCTCCTACAAAAATAAATAAAATAAACCCAAGAAAAAGAAGTGATTTAAAAAAATCTGACTCAAACTGTTCAGCCATTCCCTGCAGATTTTCTCCCCCTCACAGTTTTCATTGCTGAGCATGACACCTTATGGTCTGTAATACCCCTCTGGTCACTTGGGCTCAGCTGTCCTGGCTGTGTCCCCTCCCAACTCCCTGTGCAACCCAAGCCTGCTCACTGGTGGGGCACTGGGGGATGAAGAGCAAGTCTTGATTTTGTGTAAGCACCACTCCACAACAACAAAAACATCCTCGTGTCATCAACACTGTTTTCAGCACAAATCCACACAAGCTGCTCTGAACAAAATTAATGCTATTCCATCCAAAACAGGTACAAAAGCTTCAGAGGGTAAGACCTGAAAGACCTGAGCACTGAAACAAAAACTTAAGAACTGCAAAGGACTCTGAAGGTGAACTTCAGGTTGTATAAGGCTAGAGATCAGAGGGGATTTGAGACAGATGAGTGAGATGAATTCAGTAAAACAATAAGGGAAGTGATTCCAGTATATACCCTGGAGAGATCTACCAGTTATGAAGAGAATTAGCTAGCAATACACTAAGAGAGTATCGATTAATATCATTATTTTTATTGAATGCAGCTAATATGTCGGGAAGATGCCTTGCTATTTGTTTTGATTTCTGTCCATAATTCTTGCACAAACAGTCTTTTTGCAAATCTTTCACCTTTACTTAGAAGTGTTCCCACCCCTCTCTCCTGCTCTGCTACTAAGGCATAATGGCCATTCTCTTCTCTTATTATCTTTTCTGAATCATCTCATGCTGAATAACATAGTCCATTCCCTCACCCACCTAAGATGTTTAAGTATATTTTTACATAGCCTATGTAAAATTTTAGAGAATTCTATATAAAATGACATTTTTTCAGGTTTGAAATCTCGTTCTATTTGAAGGAGGTTGCTCTCATTGCAGAGAAGTGTAGCCCTTTAGTGCAAGACCTACTTACGGATGTATTCAATTCTCCTCTGCATTTATACTTTCTAAAAAGTAACTTATGTCCAAGTAATTTAATGGCTATTACTTCATGTATTCATCCTCCATCGCTAATATCGACAAATCCTGGCCACCTTTCTCTTTTCTGCTTAACCAATCCTATGAAAATATTTATTTACTCTGGTCTCACAGCTAAGATTATGCGTTTTCAGGCCAGCTTCCCCAGACACAGAGAACACCTGAAGGTAAGGATGAGAGATAAAAAGACTGTGTCATTAGTAAGGGAGAATCTTTCTTCTGGTTCTCAGTTTCCAGGCAACATCCCTCTCAAGATGAGACCTTGAAGTAATAGAAACACAGACCCAGAAAACTATTTCGCAGCAATACCTAAGACTCACTTATATTCTATTTTCCTCTGTCCTTTGAAGGAATTGAGAAAAACTTTCATACAAATAAGATACTTTTAAAATACATATAATAGGCATATTTTAAAAGGAGAAAATGACATAGATTTCAGGGTTATAATGATGACTATGATTAAATGAAAGAACAGCTCAAATGAAGGACTCAATGCTGATCGCTTAAAGCAGGAAAATAGAAAGGAACAGGTTTTTTTTAATAATTGGTTTAAAACTGAAGAAACACAAATTAGAAGTTTTTATGATTATTAGTGTTGATTAATTTTTTATCGTGGGTGAAGAGGGGAACTCTGAAAATTAAGTAAGCTTGACATACTGAAAATTAAAAGAAAAAATAAATCAGTGAAGCAGAACTCTGATCTCCCCACACCCACTGCACTCTATCCCAAACACCTGAAAGATGAGAGAGACCTTAAGAATACTTTTAGGAAATAATTGTATCTCCTTAACATACATCAGTTTCTCTACCCTATTTCTTTTCTTTCTTACTGCCTCAAGGGGACAGACTGGAGCAGCACAAGTAAAAATAATGGGAATTTCTAGTATATTTTGAGACTGTAAATTAGTGTCAGTTGTGTTTTCTCAGGAGTCAGGCATTGAACCAGTTCAGGTTTGAACATTGCTTTCTTACAACAATGGTTGTTATGATGACAGTAGCAAATGTCAGGCCATGAATCTACTAAATATGCAGTAATTGTAGCACAAGGACTCAGACAAATGTTCTAAACTCTGCACAGCTTTAAGGTTACAGTACGCTGGTAATTCTCAGTGCCAGCGCTGCAAGGGTATGAATTGTCTATTCTTAGGAACGTTTTTACAGTGACTAACCTGTATTCCTGACAGTAGCAACCCACAAAAGAAAACTGTGATTTCCTAAGCCTTACTCAGTCAAACTCCTTGAGCAGAAGTAATCAGTAAGAAGACCTTGATCAGGAGCATCCAAAATTCAAAGCTCAGGTACCATGGCACAGCACAAAGGCTTTAAACACATTTGTGATTAACTTCCCATGCACACTAGAGCTCCAAATGTGCAGTAACCAGTCGGTAAGTACAATGTGGTCAGTCCCAACACTTTCACTTCCTACCTCATTCCTTTGAGCTAGTCTTTTAAAAGCTTACCCAGAAGACCAGTGCTCTACTCTTGTCTCTCCCTAGTCACTACAAAAGCACTGTCTCTTCCAGTATGAAATCTGAAGGTTTCAGGTAGTGAGAACAGCCGGAAAGATGTGCATGGCTGACAGGTGCTGGGTGGTCCCAAGCAGGACAGCTGCACTCTGCCCCACCAGGGGGCTGCCAGTCCTGTTCTTACAAACTTTGCTGGGGCATAGCTGCAGCCCCAATCAAGAACAAACCATCAGCTCCTGAACCTCTGGTTTAGTAAGGCTTGTCTTTTGCTAAATTCTCCCTATTTATATTTTATTCCAGCTTTGTATATATTTTCCTGCCATCTCATTCTGTTGGTTTCCTATATCCATGTTTATACATTTATATTTACTTCTTTTTGTAGATTATAGATAGAATATATGAATCACACAGAGAAAATACATTGCATAACAGCTACCTCAAGTTCCCAGCATTTTTCATTTCTAAATTCTCACATTACTCTCAGCTTTTACAATACTGGAGTCATCTAATCTGAGTACATCACAGGATACCATCATGGTCAAACTATTGCTAAGAATACTTTGTCACAGAATGTATTTCTGTTGAAGGAAAACACAAAAGTTCAGGATCTTATTTACTCTTGCAAAGACAAAACATAACTTTCATACATACTCAAACAGACCTTAAAACAGTGAAGTATGAAAAAAGCTCCTTCCTAAATACATAGAACTTGCAACTTCAGGCAAGCACACAGAAAATTGATGAATGCTTACTCAAACTAGCAGAGACTACACTGAGCAGGTATTTAAATAT
This sequence comes from Callaeas wilsoni, assembly GCA_013398955.1. NCBI lineage: Eukaryota > Metazoa > Chordata > Aves > Passeriformes > Callaeidae > Callaeas > Callaeas wilsoni. Next base: position 296,376 of record VWPU01009918.1, on the reverse strand, counting down.
AGCAGTGATCAGAGGAGCATAACTTCCTTTTCTCCTCCTGCCTGACACATGACTTATTTCAGCACTAGAAAGCAAAAAACACTGAGAAGAAAACACTCTCCACAACAGCCAGTAGAAGATGACACTAGGTGCTTTAGAAGTAAATAAGAGTCAAATAATGTGCCCAGGCTTTCAGTAGAAATTTGTTTATTTTTTCTCACTAAGAATCATGATATGAAGAGAGACGAGAAATTTCTAAAAATAGGTATTTGTGAAGTTATAACAAATGCTAGTGACAAGTATAAAAGAATTTAATAAGAGACCAAAAACTTCACGTTTCAAGACTGATCTAGTATTTAATTTTTAATATCTGGGAAAGACCTCTGGGAAACGGCACATCATTAACAGTCTTTCTTGAACATTAGTTTCAAGAACCTTTACCTGACCACTTTCAAAGCTCTGACGGATGCTGCACTGAATCAATGACCAGGCAATATTCTGAAGAATCAATTTGGGGTATTGTAAATATGCATTACTCAAAATAAAAAGTTTCTGTGATTTGCTAGATAAATATTAAAAATAACTACAACTTTATATTAGAATACCTCACTTACCAGGATTTCAATTTAGATCATCATAATAAACTCCTTAAGCAGAATCAAAACAAAAACATCAAAGAGCAAAAATATTCCACATTCTCTTTAGTCAACACAACTGGGCACAGAAGCAGCAAATGGAGATGTTTCATTTCAGAAGGTGTTATTTACATGGTGCAGCACAGCATGTGAAAAAGTGGATGGGCTGGATGGCACAGTGGGGAGGTTATTACTCCTGCAAATTGACTGAACTTTTCCAGTATTCAGAGATCCCACACATAAGATAACTTACACTGCTGGCCTGAGCAGTGCAGCAACAGGTAATTCATTACAGAAGATTAGGACATAGATACACAAGGTCAACAGACTAATTCAACTTCTGTGCTTCTATTTTATCTCGGTCAATGTTGCCTCTAAGAATATATTTTCTTGTCTGTTGACCAGTGCAGTGTTAGGATAAATGTGAAAGTTATGAGAAATTTCAATGTCCTGCAACCTAATAACTCTCACCATTGCTAAGATTGTTCTTGAGTCCGCCTAAATTCATCATTTTTTAATTTATTTCCACAAAATACATCAACTCCGTTTTTACTGGAAGCTAGTAACAACTAGCCTGTTTGAAGGTCAGGAAAAAAGATTCCTTCAGTTTAATTTTATATGTTCTAGAAACAGTTTCTTAGCCAGCTACAGTGCTGATGGAAATTGGCAATTTTAAGAAAGATGAATTTTCACTGTTGCAGCTCTCTGTGAAACACCATCTAATGTAAAGATTAATTGGAGCAGAAATAGCTCTGACTATACCATTTTAGTACCTGTCAAAATTATTTTATCAGAGAATTTGAAAGAATCCCCCCCAAAACTCACATGATTCAGAATTAACATAGCAGTATGGGAACAGTATATATTATTAAGAACATTCCTGAACATGCCACATCTCTAAGGGAATCCATAAAAAGGATTTTAAGAAGGGAAAAGAGTCGAGGGTTTCTCTGAAAGTGAAAAGGGGAAAAAAGAGTATGAGAAGCAGGAAAGGAAATGTTTCCAGGATGCTGGTAAATTTTGATGCTTTGAAGATGTCTTGAACAACAAAGACATGGTATGTGGCATACAGAGAGCTGGAGAGGTGAATATCTGGCTGAGGGTCAGTCTGCTCTTGGGTCAGCAAAGAGTAGAAAATCTCTGCTGACCACAAAATCTTAATACAAAAACAGAGAAAAGCTCTAAGTAGTCTGGAATGTGGAGTTTGTCAAAGATAATGCAAAAGAAGCTCAATGCAAGAAAGAGAGCAGTAGCTGCTGAATGTTGTTTTATTTCTTATGTACTGAAGAGTAATTATGTCACCTCCACGTTTTACACAAAATGCTGAATCTCTACTGTCTAAACCCGTATTTTCCATTACATTGCACAGGTCCAAACTATACAATTCAAGGCAATAAATATGCAGAGGAAAAGTTCCTATGTATTTTCCTATAATTAACATCAATAAATAATTTTATTTTCTTTAAACCTTAGAGGTTAAGTAAAAAGTGCTCATTAAATCACAGAGCAGAAGCTGCTTAAAATGTATGACAGTTTCTGAGTAGGGGAGAAAAAGTAGTTGAAGAAAGAAATAGTTGAAGAAAACAGCACCCTGTATATCCTTTGTCTGTGGAATACATTAAACACAGTCATTTTTCAGTGAAGAGGTACATCTATTTAAAAATTACGGTTGTGTCACTGAGCTGCATTTTCATTCATTTGATATAAGCAGCTCAGCAGATCCACTCTGCATCTGTCCCGCCTTCTACCTGACTACAACAATGCAGTCACAGGAAGGAAAAAAGTTCCTTTATTAGCCATTTTTCTGTGCAGCTTTAAGACAGGCTGAGTTGTTCCTCTAACATGACCATGGTTATATAACCCCAAGTCATACCACAGGTATGGAGGAGGGAAATAAACTCTAGCAGAGGTTGTAACTCAAGCACAGCCAATTTCCTTAAACGAGGATAAACAACTAACGTGTAGATTTGAGGTAGATATCACAATGTGAGTCTACTAAAAATGGAACACAAGTAGTATCCAAAAATATACCGTTAGCAATTAAATATCAATATAGGAAAATAATGAGTAAATTCTGTTTTAAAATTGGATTTTTAACTACAGACACCATTTAAAGGTGAAATATTGTGGCAAATCACAGTGCACAACGATTAAAATGCTAGTCTGATATTTCAAAATGCTTTATTCTTGGCTCTAGTATGTATTCACCATGGACAGTAGTTCTCCGCCCTCAAAAGTTAAAGAGAACCCAAGAAAGATTATTTTTTTTCTTTTAGCACCCAAGGGAATTAGAAACTTCAAATGGCTTTTAATGCAAACTATTCTGAAATCATATAAGCACATTATGAAATTTTAAATGGGAAAAGGAAAATAAACTTTATTTTGATGTTTCTAAAACTATTTTTCTAGAAAATTTTAACAAAATTTACTCAATTTCTTTTGAATGCCACTTTGTATTTTAAGAGAAAATTGCTTTGTCTAGGGAGTGTATGAATAAAGAGAAAGGTTTGATTTGGGAAGGAAAAAACCAAAAACCAAAACAAACAAACATCTTCTTTTGCAAGTTGTTCAATTCACATAACCTCAGTTTCACTGACTATAAAGCTCTTTATATTACATGAATTACATGCAAGACAGGAATAAAACTAAATCCTTCTCCCGAAGACTCTATAAAGCAATGCAGCAGCCTGCTGAACTCAAAACACCTTTTGCTAAGACTATCATCAGATGTGCTGAAAGTATTGAAGCAGGTGGCTGGAAGTGAACATCTTTAAGGAGCGGGCAATCAAACTCTGTCCCTGAAATCACAGCAGCTAAAAGAATTTCATCTAAAAGGATGCACCACTGTATTACCCACACCACAGCATACTTCACAATTTATTGGAGCAAACTTGAAACACCTAGTACAAACTGGCAAGAAAATCAGCTATGAGGACAAAAGCATAAAAGACCAAATTCAAAAGCAGTACTGCCTGTAATAATGTCTTGGTCACTTTGACAACTGACATCGCTCAAGGGGAAAATAAGTAACACTGTACCAATGGTGGCTTTAGTTCAAGTTTGCAAAACCTTCTCCATCCCCATACCATGCTTTCTGGAACAGAACAGGGACAAAAAATACAGCAGAATACAATGCACGGTTCAGATTTTCATTGTGTTTTCTCAGTATAAAACATTTTTAATTAAATTTAATTTTGATAACATTCCAGTGAAAACTAAATAGAGTTTTTGATATTCTTGCATGAATACAATGATTTCTTGAGGGTAAAGGTCTAAGTTTAATAAACCAATGTGCTTTTCAGTTCAGTGTAGAATATCCCACAGATAATGCTTCAGATATAACTTCTTAACAGTTCAGGAGGAGAGGATAGATGTTTTTCAGTGCAGTTAGAGGAAGAGTTTTATTGTTGCTATGGTAACAAATATATCTTTTTAACTTTCTTTTGTCATACCATGCAGTTGGCAGGCTTTAAGCATTCAGACTGGACAACCAAGCTTCCTCTCCTCTGCATCAACAACTTTCCCTAAAGAAGGAGAAAAAAAAGGGCTGCAATTGCATCAAAATGAATTTACTTGAAACTATGTAGATTTTAAGCTTTCACAGAGCAAACCACAGTAGCTGATGGGATTGCAGAAAGATGTGTTTCTGCAGTCTTGAGTAAATAAAATTTGTGATCCAAATAGTCACTAAAGAAAAATTTTCTTACCCTAAGGAGTAAAAAAAGAAATGTACCACATGGTGGGATTTCCAGTTGAGAGAAGGGTGAGGTATTTTTTGTGCTGTCCCTTTTTATATTCCATTCTGACGTCGCCCATGAAATCTGGCAAACTGCCAAGTCTGGCAGGAAACCTTATGACTCTACTGAGAAGCAGTGTGTCCCACAAAGAATTGGGGGACAAAACAACTCAAAATATAGTTATAAGAGAACTTTTATACAAAAGCTGATTTTTAAAGCTTTTAGTTACTGAAAACACACTATTTTCTCTCTCAATACAAAAAGAGACAAGAACAAACAGAAGTCCAGTGAAGGGTCAGTGAGATGGCCAGGGTTAGGTTCACTTGTCCTGTGAGGAGAAAGTGAGGGAGCTGGGATTGTTCAGAAAAATAACATGGGGGGCTGGGAGGTGGCAGGGGCAGTTCCTATAGGAGGATATCTTCACAGTGGTGTAAGGGAGGAAGTCAAGAAGGATGCACAAGTTGAAACAAGAGAGGTTCTGACTCGTCTGTCATGAGAATAATCAAGCTTTAAATGAGGCTGCTCACAGAAACCGCAGTCTTGGTGCCCCTGGAGGTTTCCAAGGCTCATCTGGGTCAGGCCATGAGCAGTCTGACCCCAAGCTGTCCTGGCTTTGAGCAGGAGGATTGACCACCAACCTCAGCTACCCTATAATGCTTTGTACATATGGAAAATTTCTATATTAAATACATTATATTAATATGTGTATTATAAGTTATACAAATCCATTCCCTTAATGGTTAAGCTGAAGCAATCTGAGAGCTTTCAATGTCCCCTTTCTGGGATCAGAAGTAGGCAGATCTTAAGCTAGGATGAAGGATGCTTTTTGGAGAAAGGGTCTTTAGTTTTTGGAGAAAAATTTATTACTTAGAGGGTTTTTTTTATTATCTCTGAAAGATTTCTGCTGTATAACTGTATCTAATAACAATTCCATTAAACATGCTTTGTGTGTGTGTGAGATCACATTGTATTTCAGACTTGAAGATCTGTTAGTTTTCTCTAGGTGGAAGCACCCCGCCTTCAACTTACACCTATAAGCCAACATGATTTGTTTTCCTGAAAAACCTCTTTCACTTTGATAATAGCATAATGTGAATAATCCTTTGTAGTAGATTCCACCAATTCTTTCAAGCCTATCTTATTTCTGAGAAGTTGGAATCTTCCCACTTCAGTTGATTTAAGACATTTCTGAAAACACTTTTTTAAAAAACTTTGTCATTTGTGGTAATAATTAGAATATCCTGTGTATTACATTGATGTCTTCTCTTAATTAGTTCTGCTATATTATCTTCTGAATACTTCTTAACCATTGTCTTAAATGAAAATTTAAGCTGCTGGCAAAAGACTGAAATCTTGCTACTGAAGGACTCTTTCATCTGCATTGCAAATTAGCAGCTAAAAACACGTCTACTTGGAAATTATGCAGCCTAGGTACAGAAATCTCACAAGACCCAGGATGAGGTTATTTTTCCACAAAATCTATGAACCTGAGACGTAAGCGTAGCTTTATTCCACAATAATATTCTCATTACTCTCACAGGCTTACTAAATATTATATGACATTAAAAGAATATATTTCAAGGCCCAAGTCTCATTTCATTTTTGAAACTATGTCCACGGTGCTTTATAAGTGCAAATTAAATAAGATTTCAGTGATAAAATGGGCCTATATATCCAGGAGCTCTTAGAATTCACATGCGGAAATATGAAACCAAGCTCAGAAAACACCTTGGTTACATCCCAGGTCATGTCAATTGTTTCTTTTCCAGACAAAAAAACCCTGTAATAGCTTGTCTGAATCAGATTCAAATATCTATTTTTGAATTAAGAATACATTTTTTAAAATATGCTTAAAATTGATTATAACTGCTTTTGTTAAACACTATTCTCAAAAGAAAAATCAATAGTATATTTAGATAAAAATTGGCCTGAACACACTTCATTACTCTAAAACAACTCCAAAAAAATCCTAGCAAGAAAATCTTTATTGCCCTACACTTAGTGCTAGCTTGACTAAATCAGTCACTAAACTGCCTAAACAAAGTTACTGTTCTGTTCTAGCTGCTGAAATTAGTTTGGCACTTCTGCTGCAGTTTCTGTTGCGTTGGGGTAATCAGTCTGGATGACAGCTCTGCCATTGGTAGGGTGGACAAGTAATGATGACAAACAACTATTTTTTCCACTACCATGTAGGATTCACAAAATACAACATGATCATATTTTGTGTTGGCTGTATGGGCCATGCTTCTAAATGTCATCAAGCCAAACCAGCCGCCTCCCTGGATATTGGCTTTTTTCACCTTCTCACAGCAGTAACAGCTGAACAGAGCAGTAAGGTTGCCAGCAGCTCCCCATCTAATTTTTGGGTTTTTTACTTGTTAAAGAAGGCTGGAGCTTCAAATTTGACAAAACAAATCAGTTTGGTGGCTGCAATTCAGACCTCATTCAGGTAGCAACAGAGTCAATAAAACCATCCAAATTCAGAAATGTGGTGTTTTCCTTAGAAGACTGCATTAAGTAAACAGAAAAACCAGGTCCTTGTTCTCCTGCTGCAGTTTCTTCACTTCACATCATTATAATAACACATTAGTAAATCTGTCTGAGCACCTGCCTGTTGTTATTGGCTATAAATCCCACAGTATTACCAACCACTCCAATTTCATTTTAACAAACGTCTGTTACTGATTTAATGCTCTGTGTTTCAAAGAGTTGCATCTTCAGTTGAAGATGTATGGAAAGAGTAAGGCTAACAAATCAGGTCCTGAAAAGGATTAGCAAGTTGTCATCTTGAAAGTGCTACTTTGCACTCAGTAATGTTACTGATATCCTCAAAACGTAATTTCTATAACTGGGAGACTGGAATCAGTGGGTCTTCCTCCCATGCAAAGTCTTGAGACCTTGGAGTAAAGAGCACTAGTAAAGAAAGAAGAAATTCTACTGTACCATGTTATACTACATGCTTGTTTCTCTTTTTTTATTTCTAGCCTCATTTTGTTACATATATGAATGGTGAGGCCACATTTGCAACTTTGATAAAGAACAATCTCTGCGCAATCTCTTCCTTAGGAACATACTTGAAAGCTATTACGAGACCATCTCTCAATCAACCCTTTGATAAATTTAGCAGACTGAATTTCTCAAGTCCTTCACCGGTAATGGTTCCCAGATTACAGGCCCTTCTTGAAACTCTTCTCTGAATACATCTCAGTAACTCACATTCACATAACAGGACAGGAAATTTAGGCATTAATATATAGAGCAGTTACACTGATGTACAGAAACAGTACCACCCTTCACGATCTTGCTTGATGTTTGACTTCTAACTCAACAACATTCTTGAGATAGAGGATATTTAAAAGCTCCTGAAAACCCAGCACAAGATCACATGAAGTAAAACATGAGGCAAAATACTTTTAACTAGTTAAACATCTCTAGCAAAAATCAAGAATTCAGACATTAACATGTTTTATATTTTCTGGTTAATCTAATGCTGGAGCACACAAAACTCATTTAACTATTCACTGCAGTACATTGTGACTATTTCTACCAGGGATCATCTAACTCTACTTATACTGTCAATTAACAAAAGTACATGATGTACATTATCATCTTCTCTATTGTCTTCTTGTTTAAATTTGGCAGACTTTAAAATGTCATGTCAGAAGTTTGCTATTAGAGTAAAATTGTAATCGAGTACAACATTGTTGCCTGCCTGTTTTCAATGTGTTAAATATGAGCAGTGGAAGACATGTAGAGATGGTCTCACAAATACTGCTATTAGGTGACTTACATGAAATTCCAGTATTTCCTCAGCGATTACTGCATGCAATCAGAGTGTATGTTTTATCTTGACCCTATTTTTCGAAAGTATGAGTGTTTCTTTTCTTCAATTATCTTTGATGTTTGGGGTTTATATTCATCTGTGAGGTTCCACTTAAACACCATTCACTTGACTGCTGTCTCTCCACCTCCCCCCAGATCTCTCTGGTAAAATGTTTTAAACTTCCTATGGAGTATCTTACACACGTACTGTTAATTTCCTCTACCTTCCCAGAATATACATTGATGTCTCGATTACAACTCGATGCTTCTGTTTCCCCCTTAAAGGCTTTTATCTGATGAGGGCCCTTATGTAAAACTGTATGTAATTAACAAATGTCTCTGCAATACAAATATGTACTGAATTTCAATTCTGACCTAGCTCGACTTGCCACATTAATTGAATTAAAGTGGTTTCCTGGAAGGACATTGCTTATTGATGAGATGACCTAATCAAAGTTATCTTGGCAGGTATCCACAGTCAATATGGAGCCATATAGAATCTGAGGTGGAAAAGCAATCAGATTGAAATTTGCTTTCCAGTTCTTTTTGAAATTAAGGTATTTCAATTCTTAAAGCATTCCTAATACAAATACCCAATTCCCAATAATTCCTAATACACAAAGCTCTGGGAAACATTCTGTCATTTCGAAGCTGTATCTGAAAATTTCCTCTAAAGCTACTGACTTGTTTTGGTGAGTATAAACAAATCATGCAGATACTATTGCAAGGGACTTCTCTAAGAAAACAAAAGGTGTCTCTAAAGGAAAGTAGTGGGTTAAGGGTTGACATAATCAGATTTTGGGTTTTCAGTGCTTTCAGGCAAATGTATGGGGCTCAGGGACAAAGCAGATGCAAAGACAATGTGTGCTTGGGCAGAGAAGGGTCCAGAAAGGCTCATCTTTTGACAACAGGACCTATTTCATGGCAACATAACACAGCCCAGATAGATTAAACATAGTTTGCTTAACAAATTACAAGTCTCTTCATGATTGAGGGGAGACAGTAACAGAAACCCATAGAATGGCACAAAAATTATGGCTAACTCTGAAAATTTAGGAAGCAGAAGAGTCACAGCAAGGAACAAAGGAGAGCCCCTGAATATGCATGCCAAGCATCTAAACTGACACATGATAATCTAAGTATTATAAAGGTGTACAGATCTATAGCAGGACCTAGTCACATCATAGAAACATGAAAATTAAGTAAACAAAGAATTTGGTCTCGTGAGAATTAAGACATTTATCTAAATATCTGTCTATTGGGAAAAGAATATTGTGTGAATAAGACCGCTTAGCAGCATATACAGTGTCCTATGGCAATTTTCTGACACTTTGCATGTTATTTTATAACAATATTTCTATACAGCACAGTGGTGGAACCAGAGGAGGGCAAAAATTTTCTGCACCTGGGAACAAAACACAGCTGGGGAATTTTGAGGATTTTAACTAAATTCAAGTTCTCAGGAAAATACTGGGAGACAAAAAAATGCCATCAAAACAATCAAATGAGTAACCACCATTAATTTCTTTCTACTACAACATAAAAGGCTTTATGAAGGTTTCATACACTAGCATGTGAACTCAGGGTTTTGACACTTCCCATTCTGATATAAACAGGAGGAAAAGCAAAACACAGAGGAAAACAGATTAGCACAGAGGTAAAGTTGCTTAGAGAAAATTCTCAAAAGTTATCATCAGTGCCATTTCATCAAATGAAACAAATACATCTGTTGAAGTTTCGTGATTCAGGCCCACTCAGTGTTTTCATTAATGATGAGGATTCTGAAAGATAAAACATAACTTTCAATTCTAGGCTTCCAAGTGGTTGTCATCTTGACAATGTACAACTATGATGTAAAGAACCAAACTGAACCAAGCAAAATTATCCTTTAAAGGTGGACAACATTTTGAATCTAGGGTCACCACCCTCCTACACTAATATTGTGGAAGTATGGAAAAATGGTTTCACAGAAAAGGATTTGGAGATTTTTATGGTTCTGGAGCTAAACGTAATTTTATGCTCTTGTAAAAGCAGTAAATTGTATTTGGGATGTACCTGCTAATACACAGCCTTGAGAAGGCTGGAAATTATCCTCCACTGTACTTATCAAGGATAAAGGCTCACACAGACTATCACGTCAAATTTCAGGCATTTCAATGAAGATTAGGGTCAACTGCAGATAGTCCAGAGGAAACAAGACAAATTACAAAGAGATTAAGAGCTGTGAAAAAGGAGGAGGAGAGAAAACTATAAAAGAGTAATAGAAGGTTATGATAAGTTTCCAAATACCTAAAGAGCTGCTGCAAAGAGGATAGCATGAATTCATTTTCCATGCCTAGGGATTACATGACCAAGAGTAACAGATTTAAACTGCATCAAAAGGAAGAACCAAGTTAGTCCTAAGGAAAAAAAAATCATATCCATGTGGAAGATAATACAACAAAACATAATATGGAAATTGTGATGCCTCTGTCCCCGCAATCAGTCTCTTCAGAGGCACTTTGGCCTTCCACAGACACGGGCTGACAGAGACCTAATCAAGTCTGACAAGGGCAAATGCAAAGTCCTACCGCTGGGATGGAGCAACCCATGCCAGCTGCACACAGGGCTACATCAGCAAAGTGACAGCCAGCAGATTGAGGAAAGTGATTATTTCCCTCTACAGCACTTGGGAGACTCGACTGCTGTCCACGGGTATTTCTTGTATGAAACACAGATTACAAGACATGTTGATGTACTGAAATGCAGCCAGTATGAGTTAGAGCCTGATGAACATGATGGATAAGGAGGATTGAAAAATGAGGCTAGTAAGTCTTCAGAAGAGAAAGTTCATGGGCCATCTTACCTTAATGCCTAATGGGAAGATGGCAAGAATAGAGAGACTGTCCTCAACGGTGCCAGTGACACATGAAAGGAGATTAACACAAACTGCAACAAGAGTAATCAGCTTAACTTGCATTTAATTTTGAAGAAAAAAAATCGCCATGAAGGTTGTCAAATATTCATCTGGCTTCCCAGAAAGGCATGTATGTCCAGCTTTGGAAATACTAAAAACCTGGGTGAGCAAAGTCCTCAACTACCCGATCTCATCTGGCCATACACTAAGTAGCAGCTGCACCAAACGATCTCCACAGCAGTGCCCATGAAATCAAATCCTCCTGAAAAAGTATCAGGAATGACATAAGCATACTTGACTGTATCCTATATCGCAAAAATGACGGCATCACCTTGAGCTATTCTGTCAGTTCTGTAACTCTAGAACTTTCCATCTTGTGGGGGTGTTTTGAGGACATGTCAGTTGACAACAGAGGATCTATTAGCAGACAATTTTGCAGAATGACAGAATAGTTGAAGCTGGAGGGGACCTCTGAAGATCACCCAAGTCCAATCTTTGTCTCAAAACTCAAGCCAATTAGAGCAGCTGGCTCAGGACCATGTGTATCTGAATAGAGGTAATATCAAGAACACAAGACTGCTGGTGACCAGTTTAGCTTCCTGTTTTGCAAGTTTGGATCTCACCTAGTAAGTCAAGTTTGCATGGCACATATTCCTATCAGACCCACAGACATTTGAAGATGCCATATAAAAGTGTCACTGGAAAAATGACCCTACCTGTAAATCAGAAAAATGCTTGCAACAGCCTTGATACATTTTTATTACCTTATTTTTACCATCATCAGCATCACTTACAAGAACAGTGCAGGGAATCTGCTATCTTTCCTCAGCACAGCTGGAAAATTTAACTCAATTTTGCCTTACACCACCCCTTTCCCCATGTACTCTGCATGCAGTTATTTGTCATAAACAAATAAATTAGCCTTAACTGTTATGAGCAAGCAGAATGCTTTCAATTAGAGGTAGCACCTTCAGACTCTGTTCACTCAGCAGCAGGAGGACAGGAAAATGTTTCTGTTATTGAACTCCTTGGCACCGTCTTGCTCGAGGATATTTATTTTAATAAACACAAGGTCATTATGCTGGCATGAGGACACCACAGGTTCTCCCTAAGTGTTACTCTCTGATTACATGTTATCTATCTTGCTGTTGTATCTATAGCTGAATTCTGTCAGCCTCAACTGAGCAGCTTCTGTTAAAATTAGAAAAAACCTCAAGGGAGGGCAGTCTCATAAACAGAGGGCTCTAATTCTGGTCAGTTAGCAGACAGCTCCATATGCAGGAACAGCTCCAACTCCTTTGTGCTGCTTGCTCTATCAAGCACCTGTCACCTCACAGTAAGCTGCAAGAATTGCATCTATCTCTGCACACTAAGGACAAGGTTGTTGATGTCTTACTTACCTGGTTTATTTTGTATGCAGAATAGAATGTAGCAATGGAGGTGCTGATCATTTAGAAGCTTTTTCAGAAGTTAGGATATTATCCTGACTAAATCTGGAGAGAACAATTGCGTACCCTGACACTTCTCTGTTGTAGACTAATTCTACTGTCAGACCAGGTAATGCCACTCAGTTTTATGGATGTTTTAGTCCACTTCTGCTGCCACAAAGCACCAATTTGCCACACTGCAGAACAGAAAAAGCAGCATGATGAAAAGTCACTCATGGTCCTAAAAAATCTTTTTAAAAAGATCAGTGTGCCTCCACAGTGAGAACAGTCTCGTTGTTACTTCTTCTCTGTAATAATGTATAGAGAAATAAATGCTCTTAGAAAATATTTGAAAGATGTAGTACTGTTCTCTGTCAGTGGTGAAATGACCAAATAGTCTTATTTAACATTTGGAATGAAGAAGGAAGAGAACTAAAAGATCATTGTAGGGGGAGGAACCAAAAAAACCCAGACTCTCAAGCATTCACTTCCATTAACACATCACTTGTCAGGGATTGGCTTTTTCCTGAATCAAAATATAGAGACCACACTCTACCCTCTATCATCCTATACATTGAAAAATACAAGGAAAACACCTTGTTGGAATTCTGTTGACCTAACAGATAGAGCAGTGACTGGGGGTTGTGGGAATAAGGGAGGGGGGCAGAGGTATTTATTTTTAATTATTCTAACACAAGGAAAGTTTGGAAAATAAATTATTTCAAGCTAAAATAAAAAATTATAATGCACTATGTCTCCTGAACTAATAGAAAAGGGTGGAGGTTTTTAAGACCTTAATTACTAATGAGAGTATTTTTTCCAAAATCAGAATGAAACTTCAAATGTTCATAGCAAACATATAGCTTAGAAAGTTCCATCTGTGACTTACTATTGCATTTGAAAATCATATATACACTGTGTGTCCATTTCCTCAGGCTCAGAGAACGGTAAAAACATTCTCAACAGTCATAGTAATGCATAAGAGTAGAAATACTTTTATGTTTCCTCCAAAAATGAATAAGAATTTGGCTGTTGCCAAGAGCAATTAATCTTCTTGCTAACTCTGCCATTTATAACAAAACCTGTAATTCAAGAAGCGTTTTTAATTATCTTTCACTTTCAGGCTGTCAGCCACTATGGTAATACATTACATATTCTTTGTTAGCAATGATCTCCAGGATATCTGGTTTCCTTAAACATTTTCTAGCACTCCAGTTCCCTCAAGATAAATAACTCGCTTTGCATTTGGGTGAAGACAAGTAACCAAGCTCTCATTTTCAAATCCCATCATTTTTCCTACACACACTCTTAAAAAAAAAAAAAAATAACCACGGCCTTCTACACCTGAAAGATTTAATGTCAATGGACAATTCAGCCACAGAAAGAATTTCTCAGAGCTCTGTGTTCAAAAGATGCTTATACAACAAGTTTCTGTGCATTTCTTTCAATACTGAGCATGACCATTTAACTATGCTTGCTGGAATACTTTGTAGTCCCCAAGGCATCACCCAGAGCAAATGCACCCCTATCATATTTGCCATCAACTATTACTTCCACCTGGTACATTGATTTAGCGCCCTTTCTAAACTTTAAGCACCCTAGGGGCAAACTGTCTTCTCAGTCACCCTAACCACACAAACTGTTTTACAGTTTGCCTTTTTAAAATTTTCTGTGTTGTGAACGTTCCTCTTTCTGATATTATTCATTATTAAACATCTCTTCTGACTCACTCATATACATGGTAAAGCACAATTGCCTTAGCTTTCTGTGTCTTTTTGTGCCTGTTTTGCATGCACTCCATCTCTACTACATATTACTATGCACATCCAGATCTATTCAATCCATTATTGTCCTTGCAGTTCCCACAGGTGATTCAATGCTTTGTAAAACAGATGCTAGAATCACATAATCATAACTATTATTATTGTTATTATTGTTGCTGCTGTTATTATTATAGTAATAACAAAGGGGAGGAAGCATTGATGTAAAAACTGAGTTTTTAGATGCAAACATATCTCTTCCTTGGTTTGTTGCAGGCTTTACTGAAACCATTTGCTACACAGATGTTGAACCTGTCTGGAATAAAACATCCTTCTTGCAGACCTGCTGCTTGGCAGCTGAAACTTCCCCCAGTGTATTTGTCCTTCAGCAAGTAATTGTCCTGCTTTGAGTTCTGATAACTCTTTGTGGGGAGGAGAGTAGAGAATGGAAGATCTTTATAGTAACTCTTAAAGTACTGGTGTACTACAAAAAAGTAAATAAGAAACATAATCAGGATTATAAATTAGAAGAAAATATTAAATTGTTCAATGACTGTTCAGGAAAACATTGCAAAAAAATTTTTAACTCATTAATAACCTATAAAAATTACTTAATATTTGCACAAGAGATAAAAACTACTTGCTTGATTTCAGACAATATTCAAATGTGAAATTCAGACCTGACAATGCCGTTGTTGAAGTGCATCTCTCTTTGCAGTGAAAATCTCCTTCTCAAAAAGAAGTATCCTTTTTTTGTCCACCCTCCTATTATACAGCATCACTCAGTCTTAACTAATGTCCAGTGCGTAGTCACTGATATTACACCTTTGCTTTGAGCAGATTTGATCCAGAGATTAATTTAACCAAATCTGGAAAGCACTTTAACATCATTTAACACAAGGCGTTGCATAAAGGGAGGAAGGGGGACACCTATTGTTTAATACAAGCTAGAGATTTAATAAAGAAATCTTCTAAGTAATCACATATTCCTGAATACTGCTGTTCATTTTCATTTAATAGCTCCAAAACTAATTATTATGTAGCTACCTGAGTATTTTGAAAAACATAACATGCAGTTATTTTGTGATTGCATGTTATTTTTTCATATCAACCTTGTCAATTCAAGAGGCCTTAAAACATAATTAAAATATCAGAGATCCTGTGATTAAGCTGAAGAGAGGCTTGTGCTTTGAAAATTCATCATTCAGCTACACCATTTAATGGCTCTTCAAAAAAATTTAGCTTAAAAGATTTAATAATACGTATTTAATCAAGCAGCAAAAAGAACTGTTCCCATTTCTTTTATAAGGTCTGTCATTACATTCAGCCATCAAGAACAACGTCTTTTTGGGCTGCTCTCTAAGCTACTGTAAATGGCAATGCAATAAACTAAAAACAAAACAAAACAAACAAAAAAAAAGAAAACCAAAAAAAAAAAAAAAAAACCAAAAGAACACCAAGCTGGACATTTTCTGCGAGTGGGGCAGCCAAGTACCAACGCATTCATAAAAACAAGGAAGCAAGACTCAAGCAGACTCTATTCGTCAGGCCATTCATTGCTCTCCCACAGAAAGGACTTGCAGACACACTGCATACAACAAGAAGTAGCTCAAAATTAGGATTTCACTGGAAAGTCTAGATGATACATACATGCTCTCACAAACATAAAAGAGATTTATTTTGTGATTCTAACCCATACACTTTTGCTAAGTTAGATATTCCAACATGCAATGATAAAGTCTACATTAAAGTGGTAAAACAACTATGCTAATTTTGAATGACACTGGCCAGGATAAGAAAACAGTATGTCAAAATAAATGTGGCATGGAGCTGAATTCACTTCCCTTTTTCCCAGAAACACAAATCTAAGGTACAATTCACCCTAGGCTTCTTTACTGTCATCCAAAATGAAATCAGTAACCAAAAAATAAAGTGGTTTCAACCCAGAGCAGTACTTTTTCATTAATTATCAGCATTGTTGAAAGAATTTCAGGACTGAACTACAGGCCTTTGGAAAATACTAAATAAATTATTCATCTCAGCACTTCATCAAGATGTGGTTATCAAATATTCAAGTTCAGATGCTTACTATTGAATTTTTATAACCTTAACATTCACTTCATAGGACGACAAGGAGGTCTTCATCAACAAAGGCATCCCTATCATCTAATAACATGTAATCATAGAATAAGCTGAGTTGACAGGGACCCATCAGGATCATGGAGTCTGACTCCTGGCCCTGAACAGGACAGCCCCAAAAATCACACCCTGTGCCTGAGAAAGTCGTCCAAGCACTTCCTGACCTCTGTCAGGCTGGTGCTGTGACCACTTCCCTGGGGAGCCTGTTCCGGTGCCCAACCACCTCTGTGGGAAGAATCTTTTCCTGATATCCAACCTAAACCTTCCCTGGTAGAGCTTTGTGCCACTGCCTCAGGTCCTGTCACCGGTTACCAGGGAGATCAGAGTCTGCCCCTCCACTTCCCCTCGTGAGGGTGCTGTAGACCCCAGTGAAGCCTCTCCTCAGTAATAATTATGTGCAAATTATGTTAGAGAATCCCACCAAAATAAAACAACATAAGCATGGTCAGATTTCCAATACTTTGAGAGTATTACTAGCATATTATATTTTGAATTTTAACATTCTCACCAAAAAAGAAGAAAGGAAAATCCACTTTAAAGATCAGAGAAGCCTGAGGGAAAATGCACATCTAATGGCCTGAAGATTTACATTAATAACTTTAGTCTGTTTTAGACCTACGAATAACCAGCATCTTCTATTTAAAGTAGGACTTATTTCAAAATCCTTTCCCTCCTAGAACCACATTATGGACATTCTCACATACAATTTTAAATATTTGGCATAAGATCCTCCTAAACAGTTAGCAACTCACAGCTGAACTGACAAGATACAGTAGAGAGAAGAAAATAATCTTGATGCTCAAGATTCAAGTTGCTTGTAGGTTTAAAAAATAATAAATAGTGTAACAAAAAGAAGGGATTGTACTTTAGATTTACTATATTCTTACCACAGCTGTTGGCTGAAAACACTGTCAAGAGTCCAAATTAGAAACAGAATTTACTGGATATGGGGTAGCTTATAACTATAAGCCCATTCAACTTGCACTATTCAGCCTCTAGAGGTTAATTTTCTAGGCATCAATTTTTTTAAAAAAATTATCTGTAATAGAAAGTAAAAGCACACAGCAATTAGAACATTTAAAATATCTCAAATTATGGAAGGTACTGCAGAATCAGTACCGGAATGTAAGAAAAGGCTATAAACCAAATGTCTTCATTACTCTTACAGGGAACTGTAGATTGTTAATTCCTCTTAAAAATCCAGCAGCTATATAAAATAACTAGCACATAATATTCTCAGTTTGAAGACTGTGTGTGACTGGAAACAGAGAACTTCTGGTTGGCTTTCTTAAGAGATTTTTTCAGATCTAATGTTTGCTAAAATGAACACTAATGCATGAACCAAAGCTCAAGTAGCAACACCTTTAGGTGGCCAAAACAGTAACTGTCAGAGGGAGGGGAGAGTTGTTTGGTTTTAAGATTTCTGCTGAATGCATAGAGACATGAGTGGGGATTTCCAATTGCATGCTACAGAACCCATGAGTTTCACAAGTTGCTTTCATAATTTCCCAATATCCCATTTGATGCACCAGCATACCTTTTAACTTCCTACATGGATAAAGACTAGGCACAAATTTAGACCTGTTTTCTCTATCCATGAGAATATTTCTATTTCCTTGATGTGACTGAGTTTTACTTGTCCTGATCGCTTTCACAAATGTGTAATTTACCTCAAACACAGAAAAAAAATTACAGATTTGTCTAATTCAAGCATTTAGAAGTTAAGAGAGACTTTAAAATTACTTGAAATTAATTTGCTGCAGCAAAGGGTAAGGTGCAGGAACTTTTTGGTCAGCTTCACCTTCATTTTGTGAAAAAAGAATTCCACATATCTCTGAAAGCTGTATTGGTAGGAAATGACAAATCCACCACCCAAACTGAACTGACAGGAGTCAGAAGTGGGAGGATAGTGCTCATAACCTTATCAGCCTCCTCTAACAGGAGGCAGATAATGAGCTCCAAGTTAGAATGCCATATAACAGTGGCAGAGGACACTTAACTGTGGATGCAAAATCCAGTGAGTCAGTGTGGACATGTGAAATGAGCAATGTAAAATCAAAGGTATTATTCATGGAGAAGCTGACAAGCTTGAGCTGTAACTCTTGCTGTCAGCAACTGACCCTCAGTATGTGAAATGTTACTGATGTTAACTAGCAAGGCTACAAAGGAGTCTTTATGCTGTAAGGGAACACCATTCTCACTTTACACTTGTAAAACTGAGCAACAACAGATTAGAATCTGGCTATAGCAATATCAGTATGCATGCACTACAGAAATCAAGTGAAAAATTAATACAAGCTCTCAAAGTTAATAGAGCTACCAAGGAGAGTTCTGGCTGTCTGCAGAAGAGAAAAGATCATATATTTAAAAGATGCCATGTAAAAAGTGACCTGTTTCATTTGACTTATTTACAAGGTCTGAGGTAAAGAGAAAAGTAGAAATCTTCTGCAGTGAGAGGCATGAATCACTGCAAGGACAAGAGGACACCCACGGTGCTACAGACAACTTGAATGAAGGGCGCCCAGATGGCTTTGAAGTAAATACAAGTTCATTTCTGGCTACCCCAGCTTACTTATCAATAGCAAGGCATAGAGGAGTGAGCAAGCCTACTGCACATCCATCATTCACATTTCTCCATTTCATTATAGACAGAAAATGCACTTGCAGCATGTCAAGCTGAAATAGCTCTTGGCATGAGTCACAGAAGAAAAGCCATAAAAGATCAGCCAGGAGGAAACACAAAATTGTTTAAAACTGGTGAAGTGTTTGTTTCTCCCAGTCTCTGGAAAAGGAAACTGCTTCATTTTGCAGAAAGCCAACTCCATAAAAAAGAACAATACAGAATTTCTTATTTCCTGATTACTGCTGAAAAGTCATATAATTTTTTAGCCTCTGTTCATCCCTATTAGCTGTTCAAGAGGACAGACATACAGACAAAATGACTATTTTCTAGTATATATCCTCTCCTTTTTTCTTCCATATCTTTATATTTTTCTAGGATAATCATGGTTCACTTACACCAAAGACGTTAACGCTGAGACAGTATTTTAAAAATACTGTTTAATATATTTACTGGGTTTAGTCATCCTTTACTATGTCTAGAGGCTGAGGCACACAAAGGCTTTGCCTACACTGCCTGTTAAATGTGCTCTAATATCCTGAAATTCTGCTCCCCTAGCTGTTTTGAACACCAGTGAAGAATCCTGCTTCTCTTTTTCTGCCTACACACTACTACCTCCTTCTGATGGAAAACACACTTGTCTCCTTTCACAATCCAGATGGAGGCAAATTCAGTCAACTTCCCATAGCTGAAACCATGTTCTGTAGTCATCAGATGATAAAATGAACCTAAAAAATCTTGATGCATTTATTTTATCCTTACTTTATCACTTCATCTTCTGCTTCAATAAAAGGACCGTCAAACAATGTTGTAAGGGAAAAGCAAAGCCCCCAATAGTTAATAACTATGAAGCATTTAATATATATCATAAATCAAAAGGCAGAAAAAAAAAACACAGAATGAGAAAATTAACTATTTTGAGGGTAATGAGGGAATGTAAAATTTGAAAAATAAGACTTTCTGTGCAATACAACTACATTATGGACAGGAGCAGCTCGTGCTTCCTCTAATACTGCTGCTCACAGTAGGTGCCTGTCTCACAGGCACCAACTCTAATTACTCCCAAATACACCCACTGCTATCAGGATCAACTGGCCAGATCAAATGCTCATATAACTGATCCACTATTAAAAGGTAGACAAACAAATATATAAATATATATAGTACTGTAGAATAATAATAATAATATATAAAGAAATAATAAATTGACAGCTGACTGAACATGAGCCAGCAGTGTGCCCAAGTGGCCAAGCAGGCCAAGTGGCATCTTGACCCGTATCAGGAATAGTGCGGCCAGCAGGACCAGGGAAGTGCTCGAGTCGTGAGGAAATCTGGTGTGACTGTGCAGTTGTGAAAGAGCCTTGGCCCCAGCTCAGGTGGGGCAAGTGTGACCACCAGATGATGGCTACAAGTGTGGCTCCTGGATGATCGGACAGAGAAGTTTCCTTAACAGAGACTTTATCACTCCCTACAAGTACCTGAAAGGAGGTTGTTGCAAGGTAGGGCTTGGTCTCTTCTCCCAGGTAACAACTGGAAATGGCCTGAAGTTGTGCTAAAGGAGACTTAGAATGGATATTAGGAAAAAGTTCTTCACTGAAAGGGTTATTAAGCACTAGGATAGGCTTTCCAGGGAAGTGGTGGAGTCACTGTCCTTGGAAGAGTGGAAAAACTGTGTAGATGTGGTGCTTAGGGACATAGTTAAGTAGTACAGCTGCCAGAGTCAGGTTAATGGTTGGATTATGTGGTTAATGGCTGATGGATGATCTTAGAGATATTTTTCAACCTTAGTAATTCTATAAAATTTCATTTAAAAAATATTCCTCACTCAACAGTTTTGTTAATTATTGCCGTATTTTACACATACCATGTATAGTGTCCCACGTGTTTTCTTTAACGTGTCATCTTTGGTTTTAAGACACATCAAATAATTTGAAGATCTCATCAATACAAACATTTTTGATCCAATGCATTAAGCAACCATTACTCTAACAGTCAAATGTTAATTTCTACTACTTGTCAGGAAGGTACCTGCATCCAGCCCTTCCCTATCCCTCCCATACATAAAGGAAAGGAGAATAGGCTATAATCCAATGACAAGAGTACTAGTAAAAATATGAGTACAACATTGGTAGGCTTCTCTTAAGCATTCCATGGAAATCACCATTACTCATTGTATAGATGTTATTCTTTTTTTTTTAAATCCCCAAAGAAAACCATAAAGTCTCTAGCACCCTACATCCACAAAATATTAGTCCAAAGTTCACAAGTTATGAAACATCCCAGCTCTTAAGTGTGTCCTGTATTCTGCTTATATACAAAACCAGGCACTGAAGAAACAACCACAAAAAAGGTTTTCCATCTTTCTCTGCCTGAACAAGTGTGTGCCAGGCATGTGTGAGATGTTAGTCACTACTGCTTAAGGGATATGTATATAGACTATGTAAATAAGGAGAGAATATTCTATCAGACTGAAAAAGTCAAGTTTCTGGATTGGTCAACAAATCCCCAAATGCTCAAACTAGACTCAGATAAAATAAAACCTTAGGAAACAACAACAACAACAAAAATATTTCTGCATGCTTTGGAATTTTACATGAAGGTTTTTTTAGACAGGTCATGATCGTACCATTTCTCACAAGCAGAAGCTTGTACCCATGGTGTCTCAACACACAGCCATTTCATATATTGTAACAGAACTATTAGTTCTCTTCATCCTTTCCTTACAGAAACAAAAGATAGTTTTAGTATTTATCTTAACACAGATATTTTCATTTCTTAATACAGTTTTTGTTACTGCTAAGCTCTTATAAGATTTTCCTTCCTATTCCAGGTGAGGTGACTGAGGAAGACATAGTAACACAACTGGAAAGAAAACAAATTTCTGTATATTTGGCTGTTTTGCGCACACAGAATCAATCAAGTGAGAAAACTACACCTCTGAAGAACACAAACCAAAGGAAGAAACAGCATGATTCACATGCAGAAAGACAGCTCTGCAAAAATATTTTCCTATCACAAGGACTTGATCTCATACTCAGTAAAACTGAAAGTGCAGTCACAACCATCCTGGAGGGATTAAGGATTCTGACTGGTACTTGTAGGCACAAGGAGAAGATCTAGAAGAGGAAGAATAAAATAGGAAGGTCAAGTAAAACTGGTACTGACCATCTGAGACACAAGGATTCAGTCATCTGTTGTTTGTTTGGAGGGAGTTTAAAAGGATTGGGAAGAGCTCATGGTGAACCTGTGATGCACACAGGCCAGGTTCTGACACAAGACACAGTAATTAAAAACGTATTGCAGTTCAATAAATGACCCACTTACAATCAATCTTTCCACAAGAAAAGTAATTTTACTTAATGAGGGGAGCACTATTTTAATATTTCAGATTAATCTGAGGAAATGAGAAGTCATCCAATTTTCCCTATTTTTTTCCTTAATCTCAGCCACATTTGACCAAGTATGTTTTTTATGCAAGGGGAAAAAAATTAAAATTGCAACGAATTACAAACTTAATATGCAATGCTCCATATGTTCAGGAAGAAGTTATGTAGTCCAAATTATGGATGGATATGAGAACAATACTTTCCTATAAGAATTTATAAAAACTAAGAAAACAGTTTTCCACCAGAAAATGCAGCATTTTGCAGGAATGTTGTGGACAGAATTTCATAGAGAGCAATGTCAAAATTAATCACTATACATTCCCATTTAATTCTAATAATGTTAAAATATTGCTTTGATGAGGCAAATATTAATCCCAAATACATCTTTTCTCTTGAACGATGATATAATCAATATTATTATAACTGTATGCACTAACATCTTTTGAAATTATCAAAACAAATTCTTTAAGAAACAAGAAATTCAGTTTTTCATTTCAATTTGGAAATGAAAGAAAACATCAATTTGTTGGGATTTCTCATTGGAAAAATAATTCAAGACTGTTTATAACTTCAAAGTGTTGTTTGTGGCTAAATATATTCCACACTGAGAAACTTGACAAAATTCTGATTTTGAGCATATATGAACATAAAATGTGGGTGTCTCACTACTTTTGTGGTCACTAATAAAACCTTTGCAGTTTCACTGGTGGTCAGTATCCAAAGAATCTAATATCACGATCTGATCACTAAGAAATGTTATCAACTGTAGTCCAAGATGACTTATTTCTTTAGTTAAGTTATTTATGTATTCCTGGCATACACAGCTCACTACTTTAATATTTCAAAGTCCTAGTCTTTTACGTATATAAGTGTTCATTGCCAAAGCTCTTCCTTTTAAGAAACTCACAACTGGATTTTCAGGAGGACAGAAGAGCATATTGCCTAGTATTAGACAATGAATTTGGGAGACTTGTCTCCCTTGGGGTCCTACATAATCCACAGTGAACAAGAGAATTCTTCAGAGAATCTCAGACCTCTTCCTCAGACTTCTGCTCACTGTCACCTGATAGATCTTCTTTGTCCTCTTTAGATATAGAAGACTTCTTAGAGATTAAAATAACATACCTTTAAGAATTTACATTCTCATCTAAACCAAAGAAGTACAAATATTCTTTCCTTCCTCCCAGTTTAAACAGTGTTCAAATTCGTACTTGTAAAAGAAAAAGATTGATACAAGAATTGGATGCCAAGACTCAGACATCACAATTAGAGTTAAAAAGCATTCATCTAGTACAAAAGTATCAGGAGTTCACTATCAAGTCAAATTTCTAAATTGCTCGCTGATTAGCCAACACGTGGAAAACAACTCCTTTGAATTCTTTGAACATGATTTCGGACATATCAAAAGAACTCATTTTGGTTTGTTTCTCCATCTGTAAATGGACATCTTCAGGTTTAGGTTCTATCTGTCACTACAACATACGTATGAAGGGATAGAAGTACACCCGAGTGGCATTCACACTAATTGCTTAATAATGGAAAAGCACCTTCAGGATATGAAGTGTGTATTAAGTATTGCAAGCTCCTGCGTCTTTTCAAAAGAAAGTTACTAGTGCTTGCAAAAGCAAAAATGACTCCATGTAATTAAACAACCAAGACCCCCGCTAGCTCTGCAGTGTACAAGCCTGTACCCCAGTCAGAAGCCATCACACTCAGGACCAATCCTGCTGAGCTCTCCTCATTACAACAGAGCAAACAAAGATGTTTTCTTTATGTTCTCTCAATAATTACATTTGATCTGCCTCACTGAGGATCTCCTGCTAGCAATGAAACGTATGAAGTGTTTCAATGGGTCAGTCTCTAGCTGTTTTATTTTCATTTGAAACATAGCAGAGACTTCCTATTTATAATTTCCAAGGCAATAACCAGCGTACTTTCCCATCTAAGCCTTTCCAGTGACTATGAGCCAATTACACATCAACTGCAAGCTCAGCTAGCAATTTATCCTAATTTGCCAATGAGCACAAAGTAAAACGGGTTTTTTCTAAGACTTCAGATGTTCTGTGACCATTGTGCCCAGAAGCACTTTGAAGGTTCATAAAAGCTACTTCAGTGATTTTTTTTCTTCTTGCTCAATTTCCAATATACCTTTGCTTCAGAAACTGGTTGATTGAAAAGATTAAGGCCTATCTCTTAACATGGATGCAAAAATAAGTGTTTACATGGGTTTATAAGGACTTAAAATAACATATGCTAACTTTACCAACCACTGTGACCAGTTACTTGCTCTGAAAAATCAGAATAAATTGTCGCTGAATGGAAAATAATTTCAAGTATAGAATTTATATAAGCAATTTTTCATACAGTGAAAGCTATACAGGTTAAAGAACAAAAAAGAACAATAAACCATCTTAAATTCACACAGAGGGTTTGGATTGGAGAAAACCCAAGTTTGTCAAGACCTGGAATTTGTTCCACATGTGATTTCTGATATAATTATGCAACTCTGCTATGAAACAAACCAGAAATAATGTAAAAATAAAAACATAAATTAGGACAGAAATCTATTTCTGAAATAAAAAGCTTTTGCTCCAATTCATTACATTTTAATTCCTCAGAGAAGGAGGGTACTGACATTTCAAAACAAAATATTTTTAGTAAAAAACTAAAAACCAGTGAGAAAATTTGTAAATTGCATTGCCTGGTATTGCATAAAGACATAATGCAGTTTACGAAGACTTTGATGCTCAAATCCTCTTCAAAAAGAAGGAGTAAGAGGGAAATTTGAGGAAATTATGTGGAAAAAAGACATGAACAGAATTTTAATTTTTCACACACCAAATTTTAGACCATACAGCAATAGTCACTGTTGCCTTTGCAGAAGTGGGAAGGCAAAATAATTCCCAGTACGTCACATCAATTATTTGAAACTGTAGACTTAAAGTGAAAATAGATATTTCAATATTCTTTCTGAGCTCCCTGTTGACAGTCTGCTGAGTCTCCCAGCAGGGATCTCTAGATGAAGGGGAAGTTCATTGCAAGATAAAACGTAAAACTTGAGGCCAGAAGACAACATCCAGGATTTTCCAAAGCACGTTCAGAATAAGGTAAGGCAGACTGATTAGGGAAGTCATTTCATTGCTTCCTGTAAGAATTAGTGAAGACTCATAGAGCTTGTTTAAACTGTATCTAAACAATTATTCCATAGCCTTTTAGTACAGCTTCCAGCTAATATGACCTAGCCTACCTGAATCCTTGCCTGTTCAATGTCTTCCCAAGACAGTTCCAGGAACTGAGCCTTAGCTTAGATTCCAGTGATCATATTTCAGCAATGGGATGAGCATCCCTGAGTGCATACACAGTCCAAGAGTACTGTCATAAATGAAACTTTCCCTAACAGCATTAATCATTTAAGGCTCATCTTGTACGCTTACAGCCAGTGAAGGCTGGCTTTGAGAAGCGATAAGGCAATACATCTTCTCAGAGCAAATGTTGCCTAAGTAGCTATGCACAGAATAATACCTCTTTGTTCCCCCACCACAGGAAGAGACAGATTGCAAGGCATGGTAAAAACATCTCTACCCACCAAGCCTTTGGCACCATGTCAGCAAAGAAAGTTACCACCACCACAAGCGTGCATTTGACCTTGAGAAAAGCTTAGTGTTAACTGGTACCAAAGGGATTAGCAAATGAACAATTTTTCCAACACAGTTTTCAATTACTTTGATGAGCAATTAAAATGTTAATTAAAAAACAATCCAAAACTCAGTACTCGGAAGGTTATGAAATAATAAGCTCTTATACACTTGCTGCATTAGAAGCACTAAGAAGGTCAAAATGCAGCTGGAGCAGAGAGGTATAAAAGAGAGGGACTGTATTATACTTGGGGTTGTTTGTTTATTTAAAGAGGAAAAGATACCTTAAATACATCTGGCAATGTGTTTTCTGAGTTAGACCAAAGATTTATATAAACAGTAACTTGGCAGATAGTCACTTCAGGCAGAAATCATCATTCACTTAGGACAGGAAAAGAAGCACCTGCACTCTGCTGTCACCTCAACAAACTCAGAGTTCATCAGTCAAATTCTAAAATAATGCTGAATTGTTTAAATAATTAAGAGGGGGGTTTTTTTAATGGCTAAAGTTTGGGCTTACTTCCTTTCAGCTATCAAGCTCACATCTGCCATCAAAAGAATTAGAAACTGGGTTCTAGTAAAACTTCCTGCTGTGATTCTCATGCAGCTGTAGAAATTTATACCTTGGCATTTGAAGAAACCCCCTAGTTACTGTGAGTCACAAAAAAAATATTTTGAAAGCTAGTAGTACTACCTCCTCACTATGTAGCAGTTAAGACCTGTTCAGGAGGATGAAGTGGCTCACCTGTTCCTCCAAAGCTACCAACTGAGATCTTGGGCATTTACCAAGTCATGTTTTCCATCATATCTACAAATATTTGCTAGGGAACCAAACAAACAAACAAAAAAACAACAACAACAAATCACCACACAACCTCAAAGTTTTGTTGATTTTTTCTTTTAACGCTGTCGAGTTGCATTTAACACAAGGCAGGAAACCAACCTCCTTGTCACTATGCACTGACTCTATCATGGGTGCTGCAATAAAGTGATTTTCTCTTAAATAGTCTCAATGACACAAAGTGCATTATCATTATAAGTGAAACAAAGCAGTGAGGTAACCTCAGCCTTCTAGCATCCTCAAAAAGCCACTGTGATTCACTAAAAGTAAACAAAAATGTTTCTTAGAAAACACATGTTCTTGCCATCTATTCAATAGCTGACGTGTCATATAATTGATATATAACATTTGAAGTTAAAAATGGAGATCTTTTGCATTCTTGGAAACAACAGTAGGGTTCTCATATGAAACAGTATTAATTTGCTTTTCTATCCTATAAAATCATACTTACGGAATCATGCAGAATAAATTGCCCGTGTCTTATGTATCAGTTTATCCATCAGCATTCAAAAAAGTAGAGAAAATACTATCAGGGAGTCAAACAGCAGAAGGCACAAGAAAAATATTTCTATCACAAATATAACTCAGACCTTATCTCAGAAGCTAAATTCTTCTTCTAGTGATATAACTTCTTAAACTGCATTGGACTGCATGGTTAGACAGACCCAGCCATAAGGCCAGAAAAATAATTTCCTAAGTAGTCTCACTGAAATAAGCCATATACTGGATTGCAAAACCAGTTTAATTTAACCCCACTGCCTAGAGCATGTTAGTAAAAAAAACCACTGCCATTCTTTGCCTTACAGACTGAAAAACCATGAGTTATTACTGAAAGGTTTATTTTTTCCTATTAATAACATTAGTCTAAAAAATAATCTGAAAATTAAAATTTAAATCCTTGAATTACAACTTTCACTTCAGTATCTTACTAATATTCTTTCTGATTAAGAAATCTCCAGGGCTGTACATGACAGCTGTTCAGAGACTCTAGTAATGCTGCAGGAAAGAAAAGGATTCTCTTCATTGGAAACTGCCAGGTGAAACTTGATCTGCTAACTGTAATTAATGTGAGTGGATTTTGGCCAAGACCTTGTTAAGATTAACACTTCAAAATATGGTATAGATCAAATTAACATTTCAAACATTACTATAACCATACCATTAATTTTCTTTGGCTACATCTACTGAAAACCAAGTCTACTTTTCAATATTGTTAAAAATATTTTACTAAACACTAAAATGTTCAAATGAGTGGTATTAGCAAAAAGAAAGCATGACTGCAATGATATTTTAGGGGGGAAAAAAAGTCCCTAAAGTGTTAGCTTTCCCTTTATTTCATCATAAATCCGCATAAGTCTGCTAATCCAACTTCATTTCTACAGCATCATTTACATTTTGCATGTGAATTTCCCAGCAGGTTCTGGCACTTCCAGGTATTTTACTTAGCAGAGTGTCAGAGGATTCTCACATTTTTTCTATGCCACAAAATCCTTGTAATGCCACCTAAATATTATTGTGGTACATGCTGGAAAGATCACATTTCTTAGCTGACAAAGTGGAAGTAGTCTTACCCTAATGAAAGAGAATCAAATAAAAAAGATTACATTATTAGCATATTTAAGGAAAGTTGGTGGTTTTACCAACTTTGTCAGAGTGCGACTTCCTAATACTAATGCCAATAAAGAGCACAGAAGAAAGTCATTGAAGGAACTGACCAACATTCACATTTTTAATTTATGTTTTCATTACACATATTAAGGAATGAGAGCCCAGAAGATGAACAGGTGAGTGGAGCATCTCTCCTTTCCTATGAGGAAAGTCTTAGAGAAATGGGGTTGCTTGGGCTGGAGAACAGAAGACTCAGAGGAGAACTCACTCAGAACTCAGAGATCATCTTCCAGTACCAAAAGGGGGCCCACAAAAGGCTGGAGAGGGTCTTTTTACAAGGGCCTGTAGTAACAGGACAAGGCGGAATGGCTTTAAACTGAAAGAAGTTTAGTTTAGATATTAGGAAGGAATTCTTTACTGTGAGGGCGGTGAGGCACAGGCACACGTTGCCCAGAGAAGCTGTGGATGCCCCATCTGTGCAAGCGTTCAAGGCCAGGTGTAGTGGAAGGTTCCCTGCCCATGGCAGAGGCATTGATACTTGATGACGTTTAAGGGCCCTTCTAACCCAAACCATTCTTTTTCTAACACATTATTCAAGACAGCAATCATTTGTGGAACTAGGAAAAAATACCAAATATAAACTGCTTGACAGTACTAAGAACGGAACTGATTTCACGCTCCATATAACTTAAGCTAAACAAAGAACTGCTACCAATAGCTTTCCATAGTTTAATACCTAAAAACCAGCAGTGAACAGTTTGTGTTTCTAGAGAGTCAAGAGCAGTTTCTGACTAAGTACAGCTATTTTTTTTAACTAGAGTTTATTTAGGTTTCCATTAAATATAAAAACACTAAGCTATTTCTCTTAAGATCCACAGTTGGTTTAAGGGTGCTGCAAATGTGTTCACCTTTTATCTAGTTTTCTCTACCTTTTCATTGTACTTACATGGAATTAGTTGTCCCTTTCAATTATCATCTCAATACCATATAAAACTCTTAATACGTAGATTCTTACGAAGTGCATGTCTCAACCTGGGCCCACAAGTTTCAAGCACATATACTTTATCTGAAACAGGACAAGAATAATTCATGGAAGGGGAGAGGAATAATCACAACAAATAGAAAGCGTAGTTATGGAACACACAAATCTGACAGAACTGAAAGCTTTTCAGAACAGACTATAAAACAGCAGATATCAGAGAAGAGGAACACACAGGGGTTTCTTCCCCTTTCAAAATGTTAAACTGAGTAACTGTTAACTCTTAGAGATGGGATCAAATTGACTTTTCTGCAGTCTGCTACTAATATTTTTTATATAGTTGCTTTGTGATACAGTAAAGAAAACATTTCTAACATAGTTGCTATTTAATCTTGATTTTAGATCTAGACCACAATTCATGCTGCAAACCATATCTATATGGTCTATATGGCTGAAATTCAGAGATCTGGTGCTCAGGTTTGAAGCCTACAGTTGTCATACGGATTAATGTTACACTATGTTCATTATGTACATTAATGTTACATAATGTTCTTTTCTTTCAGGGTTGTTTTTTTTTTTTCCCCTATGATCAATATCCCAAAGGTTCTGCTGAGATACTCTGAACACAAAATGACAGTTTGGTTGGAGTTTTTTGAATAAAAAAGCGGAAGGAGAGGAGCCACAACAGAGAAGTCATGACCCATTTACCTCCAAAGAAGAGGAAAAGCTATTTGGAGGTGGAAAAAAAAAAAGGACGCATGACAGTATGGTTTCAGTAACTCCCCTTTCCTGCTTCCTTTTTACTATAGAAAAATAACTCTGGCAAATAAAATACAGACATTTCTATCTGCTGGGGCAGATGTACTCTCCTGCTTCAGCGGACTCCTGTTATTCAAAATTGCTTTGTTCTGGGAATACATAACTTGTGATTCCTTTCCTTCATGAGCCATTTTAATTTGTGTTCCTTTGGTTTTCTCTTCTCTCCTCCCCAAGAAATTTCTTTTTCTTTCCCTCCTAACATTCTCCTCAATATTGTTCTCTTTAATTTGCTGGTATTTTTATATTGGATTCTGTGAGCCAGAGTGTAGTTTTACAGCCAAAATATTTCAGTTAACAGTATAAAAGACAGATGGCGGAATTTGCAGTGTTTTAGTAGTGATGGTCTTTTACTAACAGTCAGTAAAAGGAAAAAACAAAAGGTTGCAGAAACTTTTTCCCACAAACTTTAGGAAATATGGTGAAACACTGGGAAATCCTGGAAAGTGTTTGGAAACTCCCTTGTTGGAAAGCTCAAAGATGCAGATAGAGTACTCAAAATTGCACATTCATGAAAGGAAGGCAATAGGTCTCCTTTAGACAAGGGGGCAAAACCTGTCTCCATTCCAGCCATTGGCAGTAACTCCAGAACCCACTTCTTTTCTACAAGAGAATGTCCTGGTAAAAAGTTGCTCTTTGTTTACAACTTGAAGGCCATTCCCGCATGTTTTTACTACACTACTACCATTTCTGATTAAGTGGATAAAGAAGGGATCTAAAATTTAGCCATGTTTTGTAGGACAGAAATAAAAATATGCACTGCTCAAGGGCAGAAAGATTTGAAAGTTTACCTTCTACCCAAAGCTTGCAGAGGACAGCCTGACAAATTGTTTTTCTTACAGTTTCATCCTCCCAAATACTCCTTCTCTCAAGAAAGCATGAAGGCAGAAAAAAAATGAGGATAACAACCACATGGTATCACCATAAGGAGAGTAGGTGGAAATATTAAAATGGAGACATTTATTTTATAATGTGTATTTCCCCACTACACCTCCCAGATTGACCCATCTTTTCATTCTATTATTTCTGTGCAGTCACCCACCTAATTTATTGTCGTGTTTTTCAGTGCATAAATGAAGCCTCCAGTTTGCAAATGGAGAACACAATTGTACCAGAAATTGCATGCTGACCCATAATTTAATGCGAATCTGCAAATAGATAGTAAAGTTTGCTGCTGTTACTGCCTCTTTTGGAGCTTCCCTAGCTTTAGAAAGAAAAGAAATGAAAAAAAAAAAAAAAAAATCAATCTTGTGCTAATTTGGCATGGATTGGTAATTTTCAGTGAGCTTGACACAAGTACTTATAAACTGCATGTAGTAGGGTTTGAACCTTTTGCACTGCAATGAGCTTCTGCCATCTGTGTCTGACTCCTCGCTACAGAGACATTGGAAGTCATGGCACAGCAGTTCCAATAAAAACAGGAAAAAAAAGAGAAAAAAAGCATAGAATAAAAAAGATAGAACATTCTGAAAGAATAAAGGAAAGGATTACCACTGAGTTTTCTGTTTGATCCACCAGTGTTCTTCCCTCCTCCTTCCCAGGACTGAGCAGCATGCAAACATGCAGCCAAAGATGTGAGAGGGTTCACAGTTTCTTCTGTGAGTTAGCACATGGCTCCAGGTCTAACAGGGGAAGGAGCCCCCTCACTCTGCATTTTCGTAGAAAAGTGGAAGCCCACTTCCCAGCTAATCCCAGATTCACAGTTACAGCATGGAACATCTCAAGAGCAGTAGCAGGAGATCCTGTCATGTCTCTGCATATGGCTTCCTCTCCACAAGCCAAAGGTCTGTGCAACTCTCCAGAGAATGTCACTACGCACAAACTGGTCTTGCTAATAGAAATATTTCCTCTAAATTAGACCTATTTTAATTTTAACAATAGCCTTCTGCTATTGAATCATATTTGCTGGTTTCAATTAACATCTGAAAATCTCTATTCACATTCCTGAGCTTTAAAATGGCTTAATATCCCATTAGCTTTTGCACACATAAATTTAACATTAAAATTAAAATGAAAAAAATTAGATTGCTGGGATGCTTGAAAAGGAGACAAAAGTGCAGCACTGCTTCAAATGCAAATGAAATCCAACTAAGACATTCACCTTTAACATTACTATCTATCAAAATAATAGGAATATGGATGAAAGATGCAGATCAAAGCAACCTTTCAAAATTGTCGATTAACATGGCTACTGCAGGACATCATTTTTTATGCTTTTTTGGGCTGTCTATAAATTATGTATCATTACTACTTGCATAGTGGTAGTTTTATTTAGATCTCATTTCCCTAGTTTGCCTCTGAATGTCATGGGGATTTGTACCCTTAATTTTTTGTTCAATTACTGATATTTTTTTTTCAAAAGGCATCTGATGATGCAATACAATACGGATCTCTATTTCCTATATTTCCTCCAAGCAGAGAAGGAATCATTTATCACTTTGCCTTTAACATAATGTCTCTCAAACTACCAAAAAACTCTTAGGCTGTAAGTTAGTTTTCCAGGAAGCATATAGAAGTGGTGCTCTCTGTTATACACCTTAGTGCCAGAAGAATAAAAGAAAAAAAATCTCTTCCCGTTTCTAAATCCAACAGATATTCTACCAAATCTTGCATTTATCATATTCCAGATAAAGAAAATGAATCTATTTAGTAAACAAGGAATTGGCAAGTCTAACCTTCATTTTATTAACAAATATATAGCAAATTATAGCATCAGGGAAAAGAAAACGTAAGACAGGGAAGGTAGAAGAAAAGATCAAACACATCCTTTTATGTAGATATTCTTGGTATGATTTAGCAGCACTGCAGGGACTGGGGCAAATCCACTAGACATAAAATACAAACTCAGATGTTAAAGTAAATCTCCATAGTCCAAAACATCAGTTCTTGTCACTGTGTAGGACTCCCCTGGTGGAAGGGCTGCCCTGCACACTCTTCTCCCAATCATAACTCCTCACCTCCTCAGAAGTGATCTTCCCTACCACTAATCTACTGATCTGCCACTGTAAACTGTGCACCTCCAGGTTTTTTACATTTGCATTTAAACTAGATTACTTAAGGAATTTCATGTTCATAAAAATGAGTGAAAAATGCTAGAAATCAGAATACAACTTAACTCTATATCACCATTCTCTAAATTAAAAATTCATTATTCTAAATATTAAAAATTTTCAGTCATCTATGATAAAATAATCACACATTATGTACAGACCAGCTATACCCCAAGCAGTGAATAACAAATAACTGAAGCAAATAAATTGCTCATTTTCAATGGTTCATTTCATGCCATTAGTTGTTGAAAATCATTTGCTAAAAGTAGCTAATATTTATGAATGACAATCACAATCACAGAAACAGGGATGTATTAAAAGGTAAGGAGAAAAAGTGACTGCATTTGTAATTAATAGCACTGATAATTAATACTTTAACTAGTCGGATCTTTCATGCATTTTATTCCAAGTGACCAGACTTGCTGAGTCTGAAATTATCTGAAATTATGATTTCATGCCTTACCAGTACAAAATGAAAAGAGATCAGGAAAAAGCAGCTTTTACAGGGCATGCAGAAGGTTCTGATGTTTTCAACCACCTAATATGAAAGGTGTGCCGAGGTAACAGATGGGTGTCAGTCCTGTTGGTACCCGTGTCACACCTGATTTCTTCATTCCTTTGTTCACACACAAAGTACAGCTAAAGAAAAGAGTTGTTGCTCTAAACCCAATGTTGTTGCTACATGTTGTTTTCATGATGCCTATTAGCAAACCAGCTGCACACTGGATCAAAAAACTGCTGCTGGAAAAGCATCAGTTTGTTTGGTCAGTACTCTTCGGTTTCTAAACAGGAAGATCTCGGCAGATACCCGATGAAACGTCTGACCTTCCCTCCTGTCCTGCTTTCAAAGTGCTGAGCACTTCAAAGGACGTTTTCTTTTAGTGTGATGGAGATCCCAAAAGCATGATGCTAAAAACAACGAAAAAACTGAGAAAATAGGGAATAAAAATAGATTTTAATAATTTGCATGGTGACAAACTAGAATAAAATACTTCAAGATCTTACACAAAATTTGATGAGCAAAACAAAGTAATGTTTTAGACACAGCCATTTGTTAGAAAAGTTCCCAAATCCAAGATACTAAATGGTGCTGTGGCTGAACGTGAAGTGCTAAAGAATGGACAAAGCACATATGCAAAAAAGAAACTAATTTTCTCATGGACTGCTGAAAAGGAAGTCAGATTATATTTTATTTATTCTACTGTACCATAAGAGAAAATGGTAAGATTTGTCATATTGTTTCATCCCAAATGCTCCCTGTGAGTTCAGATGGTAGCCAAAAGTTGGCCTCATCACAATACAAGTCATGAGCAATCATATGGCATATCTCCCAGCCTCTAAGCATTCATATCTATATGTGAAGATATTAAAGACTTAATTGATTAGGGGATAAAATACCCAAGACATGGGTAAACCTTGGATTTACACAGCGACACAAGTTATCTGTTTTCTAATAATTTCTTTAAGTTAGTCTATTTCTTTTTATTTGCTACTAGATACTAAATTGATACCTTTATGGACCTCTTGCTGTATAACCCCACAAATCTTCCTTCTGACTACTAAAAGTCATCTCAGCTTTCATCATTTCATATACAACATCAAAATTTACATTTTTCATGTGGAAAATTTAGCCTTTACCTACACCAAATTCCATTTGCCACTTTACTATGCAGCTACTGAGTTGTGTAACGTTCTCCTTCAGCTCCTCAATTTAACTTTAGTATTTCCATTTACAGCCATCAACAAGCTTTCTTACTCTACCAGTTGCACTTTGTTCCACATGCTAGGTAGTCCTTGTCCCAGAACAAATATCTTTCAGCTCCACTGGTGACGTAGGGAGCTGATCATTTGTTCCTTCCCTGTGTTTCCCATGTTTAAATCACTGATTCACCCATTCAAGGACTTCCCTTCTTATTCCCCTGCTCGTTGCTTTGTACAGAGGGATTCACTTTCCAGAAGTTATGCTGCCCTTTCCTCCATGTGTTTATCCACAAGGTCTTTTGCTTTTTGCACAGATTTTAGTAATTTGCCACATACAGTTCTCCAGATCTTCCTGAAGCTCTCTTCAGAACTTACATTTTTCACCTTGCAGCCTTGAAGTATCTGGGCAGCAGGAAGCAAGAGGACACAAACTACATTTATTGGTTATGTGTAGTGTAGTTTTATTAATTCATCTTCACTTTCCTTCTGAATTCTTTTCTGGTCCTGGCCTATTCATCTCATCTCTTGGCTGCACAGCCTCTGCTGCTGACAATGACATTGATCCAGTGTCAGACCTCAAAAGCTGTCATTAATGTGGGCAAACCAAGCAAGGAGACATTGCCTGTCCTCTGTAACCCCATTTTTAGATTGCTTTATCATAAGCATTTTAAACTGATCGCATCATGTCCTGAAATGTGAACAAAAGCTTCTCCACAGGGACAGAGTATCAGTAATTGGTGTTTCTCTTTTCAGATTCACATGCCAGAAGTTCTTCAATTATGTTTTGTACAGACTATACAGTTCCTAATGAAGCCAGAAAGATCCAGAAGGACACTCATTCTCAGCAAATTTTTATGGAGAGGACAAAAAAATAAAAGAAAAAAAACCATGAACAACAAAATCAATCTTATTCTTCTGTATTTCTTCCATAATATTTTTAACTACTTATTTTAATATTCAGTATAATAATTTAGTTTTCATATACTTTAGTTTTAATATTTCATATATTTGCAAATGTGTGACTCAGTCTCAGATATGTGTTGTTCAGAACTGGAAAAAACCCAACGTCATAAAAGAGAACTCTCAGACACCGAAGATAGTATTTCATTGGTCTGGATAGTTTTCTGTATAGCTGTTGTAACTCTGTTTTGATCTATGGGAAATTCAGGCACAGAATATAAAACTGATCTTCTGGAATTCAAATTCCTTTGAGGTGGATGCAAAAGGGTGTTCTAACACGCACTGAACAGCCTGCTTCGAAGGACTGACAAAAGCTCAGATTCATAATTATACCCATTCCTTTACAGTTCACATTTCCAGAGCTGAAATAGAATAGACCTTACTAAATAAAAAGCTAAGCTGAATCATTAGCAGAACTAGCAAAACAGCTTTGCAGATATGAAAAGCCATGGACAAAATCACCCACAGGAAGGCAGTTCCCTGTTACTACTCTGATGCTCTCAGGTCTCTTGGATATCACGTGCTTAATCTACATGTTTCTTCTCGCCTCTTTCCCCGCCTGATTTTCTGTTCTCTCTCGAAATTCAAAGTACAGCATGGAATAAATGTAACCTTACACATTATTACCCTGTCTCTTTCATGCAAAAGAACACAATTTGGCAAATATTAGTAGACCTTCCAGTATTCCACTCCTCCTACTCAGTGGTAGAATAAATACTTCACATTAATCCTTAATATAGTAGAAGCTGTTTGAATGGTTTATGGCCTTGGAGCCAGGACATATATTTCACATTGAAAATAAAATGCTGACCCAAGAGAGAAGACTACAGATTTCACATCGTGGGAAAGGAGGAAATCAAGGAAAAGAAAAGGACATAATTTAACAAGCTAGATGACTAAATCCATCCCTAAAATAGCTCTACTGAAAGCAAAGGGGCTATTTCCAGCAAGGATGAATTTGTGCCAGAAATATCAGTTATTGGATTGCATTAGCAAACAGAGTTTTACAGCAGCAAAAATTCCTTGGATCCATAGCGGTGAACAGAAATTAAGTAAAAGTCTTTCAAGGCCACTGCCTCTGCCTCCTGTGATGAACTTGGGATATATTATGCCTATAGTGTTCTTGCTGGAGTCACTCCTATCACCTGTCTGGGTAAACAAAGCAAGGAAAAGGACAAAGTGTACTAAAAAAAATTAAGAGATAGAATTAAGACAGATATGGGAAAAAAATCAGAACTTCTAGCTAGACAATCCAAGACACAATCAGTTAAGAACTCAGGTAAACACATCGCCCTTCTCCCCAGTTACACCAGCATGTGGTGAGAAACAAACAAGTTGCCACATTCAAGGAATAATAACAAAAGTGTTCCCAAAAAATCACAAAAACTCAGTATGTGTTACGTAACTCCTCACTGCAATGTCCCAATAAGTCTGACAGTAACTGTATCACCTCTATGAATATATGAAGTTCAGCTACATAGTAGGAATATATCTCCAGTAAATCCCCTAGTAAAACTACATTGAAGAGTATGATTTATCATTACCATTTTTAAGGATCTAAACGCACTTGTTGCACGGAACAAAGATGAATACATGCTCTAAACTGACAAAGTTGTTTAGCATATAGGCATTAGACAGTGATTTGAGAGGAATAAAATCTCAAAGAAATATTTACATACAGGAACAGTCACTCAATAGCCACCAGATCCTACATAAAGTCAAATTAGAAGAAGATCTAATTATTTTCAGCTCTTCAGTTAAGAGCCAGAGATCAAAATAGGTAGCTACTCTTTGATAAAAATCTAAAAACCCACAAATTAAAGAGACCTTTTGTCACTAAAAAGAAACTCCTAAAAGACAAAAGATAACTGTTTCTAATAACAGTATTAGCTAGAAGCAGCAGGCAGAAGTCCTAAGTAGTAATGAAAGTATTATACTTTCATTTGGTATTGAAAGTTATATATCCTTTTTGACTGCAATACATAGAAATACTTTAAAAACATGACAATTAGCATTTGAGCTATTTACTGTTTCCTAGACCTTCACTGGTATCCATGGCCCTATGCTGCATAATCTGTGCACAATTTGTAAACTCGATGCGAAATATACTAGCAATGTACATATACAATATAAATCATAACAGCTACTCGCTGTATTGACAAATTCAAGTATTGAGCATAAAGTGGCTTTACGTATAATTCAGTGCACAGCTATCATTCTCCAGTGCATGTCACTTTTTTTGTTCCATAATTCTTGTAATAAATATTTGTAAATCTATGCATCTTGCTACAACTCTCTATTCCACTTTTACTGAAACCTCTGGAAAGTATCTCTAGGAACTCTCTAATGTTAAATTGGGTCAACCCCATTACATTCACAAAAGGCAACACTTGTAAATGAGAAAACAAGGGCACACAAAGCCTTTTAAATTCAGACAACACTTTAGCGTCCTTTAGGCATCTTACAGGCTAAAGCACAGAAATGCAGCTGTAGGGTTTTATCTAAAAGTCAGCTTTCCCATGGTATGCTTGCACACTACGTCACACTGCAGCCGGTAGTCTGCTCCTTTGAACCTGGCCGGGTTGCATGTCATGACCCAATGAACTGCTCAAGGACAGGGCTGAGGACAAACTCATGAAAGCAACTAGATTGTACCCTCCCAGATGAGTCTTCTCACCCAACCTCAGACAGATTTCATAGAGGCAGGCTCAGCTAATCATTCTCTTGTGTGTATTTGTTGTAAGCAGATAACTTAATATAATATGGGTCTCCACCAAGTATGTGACCTAGGGAGGGCTTTCACCTCCTACAGCATGGTGGGGTGTCCTGGCCCCAGGGAATCAGGACATGGATGCAGTGTGGCACTCGAGAGAGTTAAGCATTACTGGGTTCAGCCGCTCAGACCACTGAGTAACTCAAGGGACTCTGATTTAGGAGGAAGAGCAAAATGAACCCTTGTAGCTAGTACTCTGAGCACGTTGTAGGACTCTACCCTACAAGAGCAGGCTGCTTATTTAGTGTCTAAACCAGAGTAATAAGCCAACACTAATGGTTGCTACTAATTAGACTTTTAAAGAGCTCACTGGGAATTTGTAGCTAAAAATTACTGTGCCAAACCCCAAAGAGCTGGCCATATTTTAACTGCTTGACTGTGGCTGAAGCAGACAGAAATAGTCTTAAAATGTGGCATAATTATTCAGCTGTGTTACTAGCTAGTAGTCAATGTTAATTATGCATTAAAAGCTCAGAATGTTATTTATGACCGTCCAGGGTAATATTTATCTAGAATGTGTACTCAGGCTTTTTGACAGAAGGCTGTCTTATATGTGCTCCATCATTCAGGAGCAGGAAAGAGGTTCCCAGGTTTCATTATATATATATGGCACTCAACTCTTCCTGCATGGTAAAAGTAAGCAACCACTCTAACTCATTTTTGGATTTAAAATATAATCAACAACCAATTAAAAGAGCAAGTTGACATGTAAATCTGCTATGCAACTGACACCAACCTTAAACACTAAGGAAAGAGTATGTATGAAGTATCTCCAATACCCTCCACTTCACTGAGTTTCACAGAAAGTTACATGATGCTCCACAGTGAATTCAATGCACCAATCAGTCAACACATTTTCTCACAAGGTAACTTCACAAAAGACAGGGCTTTAACAATTCAAAACAGATAAGTCTGATTTTTTTTTTTTTAAACCAATAATTATTCCTGATCACTGTGAGCCGCAGCTAACCAATAGCTAAATTTCTTTTTCCTGGATTTAGGAAACTCCCTTGAATGTAAACCACAAGTTTTGCTACAATGAAAACCTGCCAAGACCTGCTTTCCAGCCCACAGTAACAGACAGCAATACTAATTAAGAAGCACAAATTCTATATGATGCTTGATCTTGTGAACTAAGGTCAGAAAGAAGCATAATGGCTTAACATGTGGCAAAGTCTGCTGGCCACTTTTGAAATTAGATTTAACACAATGGCATTCCAGGGGGCTCTTTGGGAGAGACAGCAGAGAAGTGGACAATCTAAAGACTGCAAAGACTAACAGATGTGAACATTTGAGAGCGAATATGTTCAATGCCACATTCAGGGGCCCTGCATCCAAATTATCGATGCGTAGTAATCCAGAAGCAAAAAACTTTGGGCAGGAAATATGAAATCTGGAGTTATATAAAAAGTTGTAAATTAGCCAAATCGTACTCACTACTAAATTTATATACATCCTTTCAAGATGAGATAGCTTATAAATAATTTAGAATAAATGCAAATTAAGTAAAAATAGATCTTCAGATTTGTTCTGCACAGGAAAGGAACAGATTTAAATCAGAATTCAAATGGCTTCAGATATGTGCAGGCCACTACTTTTGAACTTAGGAAATCCAATAAATAGACTTTCAAAAGATAACAACAAAACCTGTTTTTTCCTTTTGCCATAAACCCACCCAATGTAGAATTGAGAGAAAGACTCCTGATTTTCAACCAGTTCTCAGTTACGAGTATTCCTGGTCATTTCTCCATTATTCAGCCATGCTTATCTTTGTCTACTCCTACAGGATACATACACTTGAAGGAATAACTACTGTTATTTATGTAGTTCCTGATACAAAATCAGTGGAGAAAAGGACAGCACATCCCTCTCTCCCTTTCCTTCAACACAGAACTGTGCACTTTAATGTTCTTAAAATCTGTTCTCATCTTAATGCCTCTGCCTCTGGTTGCCTTCCACTGTCAGAATGACCTGTCAAGGGGCAATGAACTCCACTGTTCTAGTGCTCCAGACTTTACTGAAAGAATACCCAGATTTGTGTTTGCTAAGGTTATTCTAAAAGGATAGGGAAAATTTTATACTCTAGCCTTTTCTTTTTCCTCATGTTGCTGTTTTCATGATTAATATAGCCCTTGCCTCTATCTTATTGTGAAACCTTCTCAGCAGACCTCTCTAACTTCAATTTCTTTTCATGGATAGGCAAAGTGACTGTGATGGGACAGCTGAGACAGCATTCTTCTATTTTCTCATGCCAAGATATAAATTGTAAGGACTCAAACTGAGCAGCTTGCAATACGGAAGGAAAGTATATTATTGCATCAAACCCTATCATGAAGTAAGCAGATTAGGAATGCTGGAAAATAAGCCAACTTGAAATCCTTGCTGGCTATTTCATTTCCCACAGGATTTTAGAGGCAGTTCAGATGAGGCTGCCATCCTTGCAGTCTCCAAAACCTCTCCCTGTAATAATTTTCTTCTCATGAAGATTAGCAGGTTTTTCCTAATAATTATGCAAAACTCCCTGAAGAATCACAGGCTCTCATCTATCGCACCCCAGCCTGCATTTACTGCATGTATGCCCTCTTTTTCATGTTTACATGAATATGCCTTTACTCCATGCACAGATTCACAGGAAAGATTTCAGTATCATTTGGATACTACAAAAAGGGAGTGATACCACCTCCAAATGAGATATTGTGAGCTTACAGAAATAAAGATGTAAAAAAATTGTGACTCTGAATATGAGATGGTATGATAAATGCAATGTGCATATCCAGTTAAGAACCCAGATTTGAATAGGGGCTGCAAATGCACTACTCTTTAGGTATGCCCGAAACTTTGAAGGGTCAGCCTGATAAGCCAAACTCATGGATGTTTAAAAGAAAAGTCACTAAAATGTCAATAAAATTGTGCTATCCAAATTCCTGATCCTAACAGAGATGGGTAACTGACAGCACTACACATATCACTGAAATCAGGTAATGTATGAATAAAAAGTCATTCAAAAAGCCTTCCAAATGTCCTCTTTTAAAACTAGGCTTTCAAACCCAAAGCATCTGCCATGGGGAACTGAATTAGTTTTCCACTTTGCAAGATGTAAAACATGCAAAGCATTAAGATTAAAATACTTGTGCACTTGGATTGTGTCTCCCCACTCTTTCAGACTGCAAATGTTGTCAAAAGGCACAAAACGTTACTCCACAACTAGCCCTATAAAACTTTTAAGGTAGCAATAATACATAAATCACTACAATAATATGATCACAGATTTATGCAATTTACAACTGTGCTTCACCACACATTCAAATTCTAATTCGCAAACATAGGTGGATTTAATTCTACCTCTTGGCTAATCCTCCTGCTCAGACTATCAAAGTGGAAATGGATGTTCCAACCTATATTTCCAGAGGTCTCCTTGAATTTTTCCAAGGCTGGACATCATTAAAAATATTTTGGTCCAACAAATAGGACAGCAAACATACACAAGTGTAGGACAAATGGCATCTTTGCAACAAAGCAGTGGTGAAACATATAAATTGTGCATTACTGTTTGAGAGATGCTCAAAAATTATATACTTGACAAACATTTTCAGAGAAATTAACAATTCAGCATTTCTGAAAGCCAGGTTCATTTAACACACAGTGGTCCCTTGACATGCTCCCTGCTATCCCAGCACTTCA
The DNA here is from genome assembly GCA_013398955.1 of Callaeas wilsoni. Classification (NCBI taxonomy): domain Eukaryota; kingdom Metazoa; phylum Chordata; class Aves; order Passeriformes; family Callaeidae; genus Callaeas; species Callaeas wilsoni. Next base: position 253,931 of record VWPU01009918.1, on the reverse strand, counting down.
GTTCTCTATCCGGATCCTTTCCATGTCAAAAGCCACAGAAACTCCCTTCCCAAGTGATACAGGATAAGCAATATGGGCCCATATGAAAAAATGGAAGGGCCCTAACTCTGTCCATACAATCACTGGTTTCCTTTGCCTGTGTTCTCTGTGTGTCTTTATACTACCTGTGTAACTAATAGCTACCATAACTCTCTAGCCTTTTATTCCTGATGGAAGAAGCCCCCAATTTCTGTAAGCCCTATATTTCTCTGCAGATATCCTGTTCTCCACTCCCTCCAGAGTCTATTTTTTATCCTTAGCCATCTCAGTACTGCTGATCCCACTAACGTCCCTTTTTCCTCAAAACAGGTATAACCTTTATCCCCAAAAATGCAAGCAGATGCATCAGTTTCTCAGTTCGATCTCTACTGCAATTCTCACTTCCTTTTTTCATTCCCCATCACACAATCTTCACACTGTTCATTTCTGAATCATCACAGTCTTCATCTTTGTTCTCCCATTAACTGACTCCCAGTCCCTAGCATGGGTCCCTGTGGTTTCCTTTTCCTTCACTACAGTTCTGGTCCCTTAAGTATCAGAACAGCAGAGTCTGTATTCCCCAAGGCAGATCCATCACTGTTCTGCAAGGCTTTCTGAGCATAACGCCAGTCCTCTCTTTCCTAATTCTTATTATTAGCTGTCAGAAAACGAAAAAATTCAGCTGTCAAACAAAACTTCTAGAGAATAAGCATAACCAATTAATGGGAATTCTGTAATGGTCACCGAGAACAGTTTAACTCCAACTGCAAGCAAATGCTAAGGTGATTTAGCAGATAACTGCTATGATGACAGTAATTCCTCTCCTATTTTCTCTGACTTAAATTTCTGGGTTTGTAGTTGAGTTTTGGATATGAGGAAATGTGAAATTTTTAGTTTTCTGACACGAGGAAATATATTCCATGATTAAAAGAATATGAAAATATCTGATAATGCTCTAAAAATCAATCTAGATATAAATACTCAAGGAACTAACCACAGGAAGAGTGGGTAAGGTAATTTTCTATGAAAAAGACAAAGGTTTATTTTACAATTATCTCCAAAGACACGATAAAAATGAACATCAGGATGCTGAATTAACCTGGAAAGGTTCTCGGGTGTTAAAAAGAGGTCATAGCAGGGGGCCATAGGTTGACTGAAACTCCATTAACCGAACCACTAACATCACCACTACCCTAACCCTAACCTCATCACCATGGGTGGTCCAGATCAGATAAAATACAGGAGCAGCAATACTGGGGCCTTGCTGGGATTGCCTTGGCATGCCCTTTCCAGCCCAAGGTCCTGGAGCTGTAGGCTCATGGACTCTCAACCCTAACTCTAACCACAAACAACGTAACAATCACTTAGAACCAAAGGAAAAATCTACAGCCCACTGTCAAAAGATTTATTTCCTCTTCCTTCGCAGAAGGAAAGCAACTGTTACTAAGCACATTCTCTTGTAAAGGAAAGTCGGTCAAGACAGCAGCAATAAGGGAACTGAGGGTATCTTAACAGCAGAACAACACAGTTTATAGCACAGGACTTACACCAGCTGTTTTTCCTGTTGTAATTCAGAAACATATTAACCAACTGTATTTTAATGTTAAGTAGACAAGCTTTATAGAGCTGGCTTGCTAAATGTTCTCTCTCAATGTGTCACCATCAGCTGTCTTCACTTGTTATCATATTAAACCTGTTCAAAATTATTAAATTAACGACAATATAGAAATATAATTACTTTTCATCAAATGCATGACTCTCTTCAAATCCAATTTTAACAGAGTAGCCCTCTCATTCATATTGGAATTCTATTTCTCATTGCAACATATTGCTTCTCCATAAAACTCAAACTAACTTGCAAAATGCTGACTTCAATGTGCAGAAGCTCTCCAGGCCCTATCCCAGACCTCTTAAGCCCTAGATACTGGTAGTGACACACACCATTTCCACTGAATCTGTCCTAGAAAACTCTCAGATTCTAGTACTGGCCTCGAAACTTTGTGAATTATGACAAAGGTCATATATGCATGAGGGTTTGTTTTCTTCAATTACATCCTTTAAAATTCAGGCAAATTGATGAACTTAGCAAGGCAGTGCCAAAATATCCCAAACTCATTTGAATTAAATTTCTACAGGGACAGTGAGGGAAGAATGTATTGGGACACACAGCTAGGCCCATCCTTAATTTTTTTTCTCCTTCAGAATTTCAGTACTTTTCTAAACAATATTATTTCTGTAGAACAGGATTTATTGTACTCTCCAAAGTCCTCCTGAAGAGCTTTCTACTGAAGGGTTTTGTAGTTTGTTTGGGTTTTTTTAAGTACAAAGTTGCTCATTACCTCTTGATCAGTTTTCCAAAACTAATGCAGAGATTAAATGGACTTCAGAATCATAAAAAGCAAGAACAGACTGGTTTTTATCATAACAATGGTGGTTATGATTCTAACAGGAATAGCCTTTTTCCTAAACACAGTCATTAGCATACTAATGACAAGCTAGGTAGGACAAAGCACAATCATTTTGTCCTACCTAGGGAATTAACCAACAATCCAGGCATTAATTCCTGGTAACTACCATGTGATTGAGGATTACTGCTGCACGAATCTTTTGTCATAAAGCACACAGCAGTTAGACATAGCACTACACTTTTGCTATGATGAGATGTTTATACCACGACATTAATAACACCTTGCTTTTACCAGTGCTTGCCCAGGGAAAGAACACAGACCTCACGGTATATGATGCCACTGGCATCTCCTCACACACATGCTGACTTTCATTCCATTCATGAGCATAGGTTCGTCACCTCAGGACAACAATGAACTTCTGCCAACACATGTAAAGTAGTTATGCTTAGGTATCTAAAAAACAAGTAGAAATCTATCATTATTATTATTATTATTTAAAATAAGCTAGGTTAGGTTGCTTACAGAGGGAGAACAAAAATGTTTAGGAATGTTTCAGGGCTCAATGTGAGTCAAATAATAGAAAAATAATTTTTCCAAGGGCACAAAATAAATCACAGAGATAGAAATTCACACACCACCTTCACTGCAGTTTTTCTGTCCTTGACCCTTGCTATTTAACATTTAAAATGTTAAGCACAGGCCCTGTTTCTAGAAAAAGATATATTACAAGAGCAATCAAAAGTACTTACAGGTCCTTTGAACAGAACAGGGTACAGTGCCACAGCTTTCATCAAACTGCCTGGGTCAAAGAATCCAATAGTTCTGGATGTTCAGGAAAAGCTGTAATGTGGAATTTCCTATGCTGTCTCTTCCCACACCCTCTAAAGAACTAATGAGTGTCTTGTAGCTGGATGTTTTATAAAAATCTTGTTGAGAAAGGAAGGGAAAAAAAGACAAAGACAGCCTATAGTGTCTTGCATCAAAGTCTTACTTGCAACAACAAAGAAACTGAAGTGCTGAAAATTCTTTAGAAAATAATGACAAAACAGAGTTTGTTCTGAAGAGCAATCCCTAAATGTAACCCAAATAAACAAAACGAAAACAACAGGCCACGTACTACAGACAAAATGCAATCCAAATCAGATAGGCGGTGCGAGACACCGAGCTTTCCACGAGAGTTAAAAAAGCAGCACGAACCTTCTGAGAGCACAGCTAAGCAGTCAGAGAGCTCGTGCATTTTGGCCAGCAAATAGGTAGGTGCTGACAGGGAAGCCAGATGGCATCCACCTCGTCCAAGTGGCTGGCTGCCTCTTGGCTGGCCACCTCATGGTGCTTCTACCCCTACAGCAGATATGCTGGCCTGCAGGTTAGTTGCAAGATTCTCTCTTCGAGCCTTGCATCATTTAGTGAGGAGTCAATGGCAGACAGCATGTCGAGGGAAAAGGAAAAAAATGGAAGTCTGAGGAGACACAATTTTATAGAGGGAACAAGGCAAGAAGAATGGAGAGGAGGATGTGCTACAGGAGAAAGGTAAAGCCTGTCATCTAGATCAGCTAGAGTATTTAGCAGCCCACCTCTCCATTTGAGATGGAAACTTTGATAACAGAGGCTATATTGACATTACAGCTCTTAATGGCTCTACCAAGCGCATTTAGACTATGACACTTGACAAGGAAACAGGTAATTCTCTCCCCTGTCCTTTCCTTGAAACTGTGAGAACTAAAGCTGTCATTCCTAAGCAGTCAGTAAAACAAGACCTTTTTAAAAGGTTTTCTAGTATCAGATCAGGACACAAATCCTTTTTTTTTTCCAGCTCACAGTTGTAGTTTTTTTCCAGTTCTCAGTGGGGAATCAAATGATTAGATAATCTTGGAGACTAACTTAAAGACCTGTGATTGGTACAAAATGTACTCTGGTGGCTTGCAAAAGAAGTGTGATAAATAGATACTGGGTAGGAAAATCTTATCCTGTCTACCACTTCACCTAAGGTCACAAGCAACTGCAGCCATGGCATTCTTGATTTGAACATGATGATGAAATCCTTAAAATATTCTTTGCTTTCATTTTTGGGATTAGTGATATTAAGTATTAGTTCTTACTTTTAAGAAGCTACCCCATTTCCCAAGCACACAACAAAAGCAAACTGGTAGCGCTGCTTGCTGGTCTCCCATGAGCGTAAGCCAAGCCATCACCTCACCACCACCACTTGAGCTAATGATACTCACCTGTGGTGGACTGTGTTCTGTGAGGATCGCCAGCCCTATTGCCTCTGAAAGAAGTTTTCTGGTTTAACTTAGATGACTCAACACCTTACACCAGAGCCCATCAAAAAACAGTTCTGTCAGCTGAGAAACTACTGAGCAACCACTAGAGAAATCAGAACTACACTGAGAAATAACACTGGCATTTGCTTCCTTGAGTGACTATCACTAGAGTAAAGAGCAAAGTAAGATCAAGAACATAGTGCTTCCTTTCTTCCCTCAACTGGTAATGTCAGGCAGTTTTGGAGTTCAAATCTAGCTAAACTCTCACACAGATATACACAAAGTACCCTGACAACAGTGAGTTGGAAAATGCCACTTCCTGCCCTGACCTCAGCAGACTTTTACTTGTCCTGCAGCCTGGATATCTTTTGTTTTCCACTTGCTGAGGAGACACAGCCTCTGTTTCAACTGGTTTTCATGTGAAAAACTTGAATCTAGAGTACATTAAAATTTCTCTTCATTATAGCTCCTTTCCCAAATCAGCTATTGCATACTGCCTTTTTCTGACATGATTGAAGAGACCAGAACTTTTGCAATACTTCTAGCATTTTACCCGTCTCAGTTCACACAGTGAATATTGACTCAATGGTGGTTTTGTACTTCATTGCTCTCAGTCTCTGAAGTAATGGTTTTGGTCACGGCTGATGAGGACCTGCGAAGTTCTCCCAGTCAGGATTTGCCTCAGCACTATGCACTCTGTGACTCAGTTTCTTGGCTTCACAACTGAGTTATTCTGGTTTAACCATACCGGTAAGGCTCCCAAATGAAGCATCTTCCACTGACCTGGTGTACCACCTCTAATAATCTTTTCTGTTCCTACGATAACTCTATAAATGCATGATTCAATACTCAGGTTTATTTTTTTCTTTGAGCTAAACCTATTAAAAATTCTTTACCTTCTTATGCTGTGCACACAAAAAATCCCCATAGCTTTCATTCCATATTTGATCAAGATTGGATCACTTGAACAGTAATGGAAAAAAACCAGAAAATACTTCCACAAAATTAGAATTTGCCCACAAATACTCATCTGAAACATTGTGATTCTATTTTAAAAAGTTTGTCTTTGTACTAAATTGTTCTCAAAGCTTTTCTCTCTGGCAAAGCTTCTGTAATTCCAGTTTCATTAAAGCCAAACCCTATATGGTTGTGGGAGGTGTCAGGATGGGATAAAAAAAAGGAGTGAAGTACTTTAGTGGCATATATGACAACCACTTCAAAGCCATAAATCCTACAAAAGTACCTCAGAGAATAATGATCAGTCAAGACTTTAATCATTGGCAAAAGCGAGTTGAGAGAATAAGGAAGGCCTTAAGGGTAATAGCTGTAAAATGAAAGTGTCCACTGAGCGCATTTTTTTCATTACAGACAATTGAGCCATTTCTCAACCTTGTTTATCTTTAGCTTTTCCTGTTAGACCAGAGGGAGAGTAAGGCATATTATACCCAGCTTCTTCCAGTGAAGTAGAAAGAAAAATGCCAGAAATGATTTAAGACAAACAATGCTACTTTCACAGATCTGGTTATGTGCCCTTTTGGGGGCAGGCTTTCAGGCTGAGTTCCAAGGCCTGGTCCCTTGAACACCCAGTATCTGGCTGAAATCCAGACTCTGTTCTTGGCCCAGGATCTACAGCATACTTTGGGTATCCTAGCATGAATTTCTGAGTACTGAGACACATAATCCCATTATTCACATTATCTCAAACAATCCTATTGTCCCCTGAGCCTTCATCTGATCCTTCGTGCAGTATTCTGGCTAAATTCACCCAGTCCCAGAAGACCTGGGAGATGTGACAGACATGTAGATTTCTGTAATATGGATCAGTTTTGCCCCAGCTTTGAAAAAATCTTATCACTCAGCACAAGGTAGAGATAAAAAGATGAAAAAGAATCTGGAGATATCACTGGAGCCTGAAATTTCATCTGAAACAACTGAGCAGCATTTGTTTTCCTCTTTCTTTTTCCTGACAGTTTTTGCATCATAAATACCCTTGAATTTTCTCTAAATCATGCAAAAGTCAAACAGCTGACATTACAATATATACATCTTTAGCAAAATGATCAGAACCACAAATACAAGCAGAGTTTTTATAAACCAAGAAACTAAAAATTTCATTTAACTTGCCTGACTATTAATTTGCAATTAAAATTTGAATTAATGTCTAGAAGACAAATTCAACACAATTCAATTCACTTAAACTCCATCCGTTTATTGATTACAAACATAAAAGACCAAAACTGATCAACAGTCTGGAAATATAGCTCACCAACATTTCGCAGAATCTCAGAATATTCTGAATTGGAAGGGACCCACAAGGATCATTTGGTGTGTTACGGTTTAACAGCAGCTGAAAAGATCAATGTACAGCATACAGTCTATGATTACACCGTAGCTGTATTTCTGGGATGTTTCTTAATCCCATTTACTTATCTTAGAAATAAAGAAATGCAAAGCATTAAACAAAATTATATTATTATATCTGCCTAATATTCTTGCTCAAGAAAAAAATACATTATAAACTCTTTCTAGATGACTATAAAACTTCTCTTTGTGTTTTTAGTAAATTGCAGAGCCAAAGGCCAGTATAAGTTTAAGCTACTCTTCTGACAGAAGAACTCAAACACAACAAAGGACTGAAACATTCCTAAAAAAGCTAATATTAAAATAGACACCTAATTAAGCATCCCTGGTTAACACAAAATAGCCTAGGAATACCTATAATTTTTCAATCATCTTGGTGTACTATTGCTATGTGAAGTTGTTGGAAAGTGCACACTTACATTAGATTCCAGTTTAAGTTAATTTTCCACACTTCTGTGAGTTAGGACACAAATGGAGCTGGTACTCAATCTTTAAGGAACTGAAATCACTGTAGAAACTACTGTCCTAATGTCTATCAAACTTCACCAAAGCAACACACTTCTCACTTGGAAAAACGTAGAATCTGTTATTGTATCTTCCATTTCACCCCAAAATAATCAAAGAAAAAATTGGTGCTTTTTTCCCCTTAGGAACCATACTCTGATCTCATAGGTACCCCATAAGAAGAATTATGTCACTTCCATCCATAAGGATAATGTAAAATTCTTCTACATACTGAATTTCTTAAGGACAAAGGAAATCCACCTTATTTTGTGGGGGGAAAACCCCACAAACAAAATATTAGCTATTAACAATGAACCAAAAAGCCAGTTGGAAAATGGAAGCAAACTGGTCTAATATCAACATTTTATTTTTATTTCCTTTCCCCTGTGTTTCAGGGTTTTTAATGTAAATTTATTTAAGCTACAGAATATAAGATCACACTTTTTATAAAGTATGAAATAATAATAGGATACTTGCATAAAAAAAAATTTCATTATTAATTTTTTTAGTAAAATATTGATTGAAAAACTCATAACAGCTGACTATAGTCCTATGTCTTCTGAAAATACTGTTTGCAATACTAGAAAATGTTCATTTACTGCTATAACACACAATTAGTTAGTTTTGGAGCAATTAAGGGTCTCAATGGAGTTATAAACTTCTCAGCATCACCGAAAAATAAGACAGGAAACAGAAAACCCAAACCAAAATATTAATACAGCTTTTTTAATCACAGCTTTCTAGTCCATCAACAACAGGTCACTGTAGGAAGATCCTCCTTCTCCTACCACCCCGTCACATATCCCTATTATGCCCCTGCAAAGCTTTCCATTTCTTCAGGTGTGCAAAGTGATCAGTTTACGAGATTGCAACCTATTAAGACATAGAAAACCATGTGGTGGAAACCTTACGTGCATCAGGACATGAGTGAGTTGCTGAAAAGGAAGCAAGGGAGCTGTAGGGCTCTTTTAAATTATCAACCAGCTGTATTTGGTAAAAATGGCAGATCAAAAGCCTTTTAACATCCCATTCAAAAGTAGCCACTGGGCAATCATCTTGCCCAAAGGGAACTCTTTTCAGCTTTAGAAAAAAAACAAGAGTTACATCTTCCAAGAGGAGAGAAAAATCAGTAGTTTTTTTAGAGTCTCAATTTTCACGTAGGCTCTCCACATCCTTTTGCTCTCTTCCCTTGCACAACACAAAGAAAACTCAGTTCTCTAAGTGACAAACTATTGCAGTTTATAAAATATTAGGTAAAATGCAACAGAAGCATAAGAACATTCAAAGTAATTTAGATGTAGGAAATAATTTGGGAAGGCTTGAGAAGTGGTTTCTCAGGTGTGAAGATCTCAGCAAGAGAAACATTTCACAACCACCCTGGTTTTGACATGTGATAAAAATCTTCAGGGATCACCCCTCTCAGATCATACTCTGCCATCTAGCAAGGCTTCAGATATATCTAGGTCACATACAACGCTCCATCAACCCCCCATACACCTCAGCTGGCCCGACAACTGTAAATATTTTATCACAGAGCTTTAAGTCCTGGCCTATTTCTTCAGGATATTTAGAACATTAAATAATCATTTGGCAGTAAACAACTTATAATAAACATTTTTCCCCTCACTCTAGCACTGTTGGCTGTTTCAGGGCAGAATATTGGATCTTCTTCCTGTCTCTGGGCCAAATAGAGGATTTCCTAATTTTAAAAGGTTTGTTTCATCCCTGCTACTAAGCAAGCTATCTAAAGTTATTGACAAATCCCACTGGCTACCAAATATCCTCTTAGCAGCATTCATTTACTTTTTTCATTCCCAGTGTGTTTATCTTTGATGATTTCAAAGGTTCAATTCCTGACAAAGCATTCAGTGCAAAGTACCTACAACCGCTGGTCCCTCAGGTGGCTCAGCTGGCCACATGTCCCGCTAGAGAGCTCAGCCTAGAGCAGTGCACTGGCAGCACACCATTCCCTTTCATGTGCCACTCAGGGAAGCTGCAGGTAACCCTGCCATGGCAGAACCATGCCAATGGGAAAAAGGGAAAAGACACTGTAAACCAGAGTGTGGAGGGGAAGAGCGCAAACCCAAGCTTTCTCCTCTAGCAATTAGTCACAGAAAGAGCAAATCAAACACTTCAGGTATATGTATTCTCAAGATATTTGGAATATGATTTTTAGCCCATGATCCTTGTGGGTGTGAGAATTCATCTTTATGAGAGTAGGAAAAGCACTCAGCTCAGAGAACTCAATGGAAACATTCAAGATACAATTCATACGGCAGATGGAGGATTTCCTATAAATGATGAAGTGACCTTCAGATTATTCATATTATTATTCAAATATAAGTTGCAACAGAAAATTTTCTTCCAAGACATTGGTGCACACATAATGGCTGTTTAAGGAACAATACAAAATTCCTATGCAACTCTTTACATATCCAACACATTCCCTTGTGTATCAGCTGATGGGTACACATTAAACCAAGACGATGGATTTATTTCTTTCTGTACGGCAAGGTACCTATCAAACATTCAAGATTAAAAGATCCACAAGTCATTCTCTATGCAGGGAAAAAACTCAAACTGGAGTATAAGAAAAAGCTCATCATTATGAGTGATGTTTTATTCCTCATTTCTTATTTTTTCTTTTCTTTCTCTCTTCCTGTCCAAATAAAGTACCAGATGCAAATGATATAGCAAATTATGATCACAAACAAGCTGCATAAAAAGAAATTTGAAGAAAGAGGGTTTTTCTCCCTTCTTTCATGAGCTGGGTAATACTTTAAGCAAGATGAAAAAAGTCTGTAAGTTTATGTGCAAAATAAAGGAATAAAGCATGTTGCTGCTGTAACCAGAGGGTCACATCACTGTCTTGTAGCAAGAAGAGACTGAAATGCTTGTCTCCATCTATGGCTTCATCAGATAGACGGCTAATAAGAATCTCAAGGGGCAGTCGTAACAAGCAGCACCCCAGATAGAGCCTGTCTGTCACTTGAACAGGCATGAAAGCAGGCAGAATGTCCCTTTCTAAAGCCCCAGATTTCTTTTGCCTGCAGGGCAAAGCTGAGAGATCTCAGTGTTATGATACAGAATAGAGATGAGCTCAGAAACAAACCTTCAGTTTCCGTAACTGTTCGCTTAACTTGAAGCGGAAACCACCAAGAGATAGAAAATTTTCTGTCAACATGCCTATATAAGTGAGTTTTAAAGCAAAGGGAACTTGAACCTCAAAGGAATAAGAAATTCATTGTAAAGTTGGGAAATTCATTTTAATGTTGCAAGAAGCTCCTCCTGTCCCCACCTCCTCTCACCACAAGGTTGTGTCAGCAAAAGCTGTAGAAGCTTTGAAACTACAGATGAGTTCAAGTTAGGGTTCAGAAATGCTGGCTGTACTTCCTCACAGCTTGGAATAGCTTTCTACAGGGAACTGAATTATCTGCATGGCTGCTATGGCAATGCTTCTCTAACACACAAACATCCACAGAAGAAGAAATTATTAGAGTCTGAGAAATATTTAGTCAGTGAGTCTTTGATTGTACTCCTAGCTCGTAAACAAAACATACCAAATGAAAGGCAGATTCACTTCTTTTTATAAAATCAGGTACAGATGCACAGAATTATTATAGCATATGTTTCATTCCTAACATCTGTATTCCAGAGATCCTCCTATACTCCTTAAGATGGCCTGTTTTGAAAGAAAAAAGCTCCCCCCTCAAAGGAAAAATAACATGATGCCACGTTATTCACTAGATTACATGTAGTCTAGACTAAATGGGCCTTCCTTGGTGATGCAAGGGAAACAAGATTAAATAAAAAAACTTGTTAAAGGAAGAAAAACCTTGATCAATGCAAAATCACTTGGCAGATATGAATACAGTTTTTACTCCTATCAGGATGGATGAGGTGGGAGAGAGAAAAGGGTATTTGGATTTGTTTGTGGGTTTTGTTGGGATTTCCGTGTGGGGGGTGGGTGTTTATGTTGTTGGTTTGTGTTTTTTTAATTCCACTGCTGTTACTCAGAGAGATTGACAGTCTAATAAGATGTGCCTAGAACTGGATTGTAAGTTTACATTACACAGCATGTGTTCTGTCATTACACTGTATGGAAGGATAATGGTCTTAGTACAGTGCCAGAGGCAGAAGAGGCTTCTTAGGAATCAACACTGCAGAAAATAATCTGATTTTTTTTTTTTTTTTTTTTTTTTTTTTAACTATTACTACTTAGGAAAATACAAATTCAAAATTACTATTATTATACAATGAGAGAAGCTATATCCAGCAGCATCCTGATCCAGGAACATCTGGAAATGAGTCAGTGCAAGAAGATGCTGCTTCAGAATTACAGCATATCAATCCCTTAAGAAGGCATTAAATTTAAGGGAAATAAAAAATATGAGTCAAAGTTCATATCCATTATCTAGAGGTGGTGACATAATACTCTCCTCAGGTCTCAAAGTGAAGCCATTTTCACTTACGTTGAGAAAACTGTGTGAAATAAATTCCAACATAGAGACTAGAACAGAATGAATTAAACCAGGACTTATAAAGGATAAACAAAAAAAGTACCTCAAATTAGGAGGGGAAAAAAATACTCTTTTTTTAGGAAAGGAATTTTTTTGAACAAGGCCAAACTTTTAGAGTACATGAGACACTAATAAAAAGTTGTATATTAAATATCTGATTTCTTCTAATGAAAAAAATAGCGTTGAAAAAGGAGGGAATGCGGAAGGCATTGCTACAAAAATTATTATTTATCTTCAATTCTTTAACTAAAAGTTATACTCAGCACCACAGAAGCAAGTGATTAAACATACCACATCTATTTTAAGTATCGGTTACCTAAAAGAAAAGAATGTATTTGTTCATTAAAAAAGTATATTGATGCCATAGTGATGACATGATTCTAGCTTTAGGGAAGGCTAACAATTACTAGGCATTGATATGCCTAGGAACAGGAGAAATCTACCTCTCTACACTCTAGCACCCCAAATCCTAAATGAGGGGGCAAGTACAGGAGAAGGAGCCACTGAAAGCATCCAGGTTTGGGGGTGCTCTCCCCCTCTCCAGGGCTCTCATGAACCCTTTCAGAGACAGAATATTAGGTCAGATTGACCACTGCTCTTCTGGCCCAGAAGGTATTTGTTATGATTCTCCCATAACTAAGTTTTACTTTCTTTTTAGATAATTGCAGAAAAGCCTCACAGTCACAAGAATAAGAGAATATATAACTTCTGAAAAACTTTCCTGGTTTTTGTGATACCTCGCAGCTTCTCTTGTCTGACTGTTGGCTTTGAGCTAACAAGGTGCCTTCTGTAGGTGCTGTATTTCCCTCGTGCACTTCTACATTAGAAACATTGGTGCTTACAGAAGAGGGAAGGGAGAAATAATTCCTCCAACCTTCCTCAGAAGTGCTGTATATTTAGTTTCAACAGCCTACCCAATCTGCTTGAAAACCTAATGCAGCTGGAAACTACTCAGTCACTGAGGAAGATGACGGCATTGACCTCTCTACAGAGCATCGTCTTAAAGTCTAGAGTAAGATTTATACCAAACTCCAGTAAAGTCTTAAAAATAAGGTTACATGTCTTCCTAATGTTCAACCACTGTGTGAGTTTTCAATACTGTATTTGATAGTGCTTTTCATAAATTTCTTAGCTTGATGTCACTAAACAAACCCACTTCATTTGAATAGCTTACTTTCAGGAAAACATAAAATAAAGTTGACTAGCAAAATTACACTATTTGGTTTCATATTGGGCTCTGCCAGTAAGATCATTCTTTGCTATTCCCTTTTCTGAAATAATCACTGTTAGAAAACCTCAGACAGCAACTCTCATTTAATTTATAATATCCGGCTTGATCCTAGACATTATATTGTTTAAAGGGCACATACTGGAAATTACATGTAATTGATTATGGCTGACTGTAATCAAGTTAAATGTTTTGATAAAAGCAAAGATGTCATCATTGTTCTGCACCAGACTTGGCATTGCCTTTTCCTCCCTCTAATATCAGAATAATAAAAAGAACTAATCATTCAGCAGAAAATACATCCAAAACTTCTGACAAGGAAGCAAGAGTTATAAATGTTATTCTGAAGATGGAAATATTTAGCGTCTGTTGGCTCTGGAATTTAGATCCCTTCAAAACAAGTAGGCACGTTGAGGAGTGTAACGCATCTAATAGTACGTAGAAGTGGTGTGTGCAAGGTGTGATGAATTACTGTGAATTAATGCTGCAATTTTCAAGGTAAAACCTAACTACATCAGGAATGTATCTCAGAATGCAAAACGCAACACTGCTGTAACCCTCCCTAATCAATGTTTTGCCTGCTTGCCTGAGCTGTCTGCCTTTTCCTTTCCATTGGTAGTAAAGCAAAAAGGAAGTTTTAAAATTTTCATTAGAAAAAACATGTTAAAAAGTTCATTTGTCAGGTAAGAATGAAGGGTTAAGCTTGCGAGGAACTCAGACTTATCTAATAAAAGAAGACCCTACAGTTTCAGCCAAGCATTCGATAAAAACAAATATGGATACACTGATGCATGCCAGCGAATTGCTAATCACCGAGAACTTGGTATATGTGGTTCAAGGCTCTTAGATTTAGAACATTAAAGAACTGAACAGTTTCCCACAGCTTATCAAAGCAATGCACACAAGCTCCTCTTGTCTAAGAAAAAGGTGGATAGTGCAGGGGTAGCATAGCACTAAGCTTCTGGAAAGGGATGATGCACATTATGTTACCGTCTCCCTTTCCTTAGATCCTGTTAGCTTCAGGGCTTCCTGAATCACTGATTCCTGTTAATAGTCAGTCTGCTGTCACCGTACTGGAACTGGTACTGCCATCAAATCAACCAGTTTTACTTCAATATATCGTGTTCTCAAACTCAGTGCTACCGATCTGCTCTTTACATTAGACACAATCCAGAGCAGAAATCAGTTCTGCCCAGTTCAAGCATCACAAGGCAGAGCTGGGTTAAGACATACACAGTCTCACAGTTGACAAATGCAGTTTTAGGAGATTTCAACTCAACTGCAGCATAAACTCCTAAACAAATATTCATTTCTGAAATTACTTGAAAGTAAAAATGTGCAAAATTTTGGAGGAATGGGAATGAGAGACTGCACGACAGCAGAATTCAACTGAATTTGCCAATACAGAAAGATTCTGTGATTCTGTTTTACTACTACTATTCTAATAAAAATAAACCAGGAAAATTCCAAGTGCAGTAGAATTCTCTGCCAGCAGATATGAGCAAATAATGTTAATTACAAACAAGGCCTCACTCTAATTCAAAAACATCAGACACAACGTTCATATTCCGTACATTTCTTTCCAACTAGGTATTGTGCTGAATGACTTTATTCCTGAAAACATTTGCCAAGATTACGTCTGAACTCTTTTAATTAAAGTTTGTAAAATGCTCTGCGATCTATCAGCAGAGTCATGCTCCAGCAGTTAAGTATTATGTCAGATCTACAAAAATATGAACTTACACATTCATCAACTGAATGAGGTTTCTCTCACTGATTTCAATAGGCTTTGAATAAGATCTTATTTCCCACAAGTATTATATTTTGCTTAGAAACCACATAAGTAAACACTATTCCACCCTATATCTACCACTAACTTAAATACAGTAACCAGCTGAGGAATCTCTCCTTTTGTACATGGATTTAAAGATCTCTGTTGTTTTCATATGCAAGTCAAAGTTCACCTTCAAAGTATTAAGACTTCATCCAAGCTTAAGACTCTTTCTGTTATCTTAGCAGAGATAATTGATTTTCTTACTTCCTTTTACAGAAAGAATTCAGTATGATAATGAATTCCCAAGGAATGCCCCTGCCAAAGTTAGAAGTATCGAAAAATAATTGGAGAGATGGCTTATTTTTCTGAAACACAATGCTATAATTTAGAGTTCAGTGGGCCTTTCTAAATGCATACAGAAAATGTGACATGTCCTAAACTGACAGCATCAAAGGCTAATAGAAAGAGCTGCTAGTCTAAAAAAGAGCATGCAATTACACTCCAAAGAGAGGTGGGCTCAGTTCTCTGGAATTACTGATCTCAACTGCTACTAGATTGGTAAGTACTGAAGAAGCCATGTGCTGGGACTGATCGTCCCGCTGTCCGTTTGGATTCGAACCTCACGGTATTTGAAGAGCATAGCCTGCTTATGGAATAAAGCATAGCTTTACTTAGGGAATAAGGAGGGTCGTTGTTTTTTCTTTCCTTGCTTCTAAGGAGGCAAGGAGCCTTTCAAATAGCTGTATTTGTACCTGCTGGATAGAATCCCCACAAATAAATCTGTCCTTCTACTCTGAATTTCTGCCTCACGCAGGACTTCCCTAACCTCGTATTTCAAACATAGCGCCTTTGTTGCTCAGCCCTCATTATCATTATTCCCTGTCCTTTCCACCAATGTCTTACTGCACACAAAATTTTCATTTTCTTCTCATATTCTTCCTCGTAATTTCTCCTCCAATTTAACATTTTACAAACTCTACCTCTGTACTATGTTTAATACCACCTCATTTCTGCACTTCATTTGCTTACCTTCACATTTAATATAGGTCTAAATATATAATAAACCATCTTCATGTCTATAAAAGCCATCTTTTGGAATAGTTTCTCAACAATGAGGCAAAAAAAAAAGCTGGCAAATAGAAGAAAAAGAAGAGGGGGACTGGCTACAAAACAGCTACAATACAGCTAGCTTTAAAAATCTAAATGTTTCGATATTTTTAAACTACTTGCACTAACTCAACATGAAACTTTGACAAACATGAAAGGTACACTTATTTTATAAACACATTACTACCTGTCCCCTATGTGCACTAAAATTGTGTTCTCTCTTCCAGTCCTGAATATAAATAAAAGATACATTTCCCTTTTCCAACTTCAATGATTCTCTGATAAGTTATTATTTAAAAGTTCTTTAAGGGCCACATTTTACACAGCTAGCAATATTAAAAATAGGTGCTATTTGCCTTCATACCAAATTATTTAAACCCCTGCCTCATACATGATGTTTCATGGAATCATAGACTATCCTGATTTGGAAGGTACCCATCAGTATCGTCGAGTCCAACCCTTGGCTCTGCACAGGACACCCCAAGAGTCACACCATGTACCTGGCATTGCCCAAACACTTCTTGAGCTCAGTTAGGCTGGTGCTGTGACCACTTCCCTGGGGAGCCTGTTACAGTGCCTGACCACCCTCTGGATAAAACACCTTTTCCTGATACCCAGGCTAAACCTCCCCTAATACAACTTCAGGCCATTTCTGTCACTGGTCACCAGAGACAAGAGATCAGTGCTTGCCCCTTTTCTTCCCCTCACGAGGAAGTTGCAGACTGCAATGAGGTCTCCTCTCAGTCTCTTCTCCAGGCTGGACAGACCCAGTGACCTCAGCTGCTCCTTGTATGGTTTCTCCTCAAGGCCCTTAGGCATCCTCATGGCCCTTCTCTAATCCCTTAATGTCTTTCTTATATTGTGGCACCCAAAACTGCAAATAATATTCAAGGTGAGGCCGCCCCAGCTCAAAGGAGAGGGGAACAATCCCCTCCCTTGCCCAGCTGGAGATGCTGTGCCTGATGCCCCCCAGGACAGGGTTGGCCCTCCTGGCTGCCAGGGCACTGCTGGCTCATGTTCAACTTGCCAGTGACCAGGACACCCAAGTCTCATTCCACAGTGCTGATTTCCAGCATCGCATTCCCTAGTCTACACACACAACCACATCTGAACTTAAATCAATTTGTTCATTTGTTTTACGCTCCTAAGCAGTCACTAGGGAGATTTGAAAACATCTGAGGTTTAGTTCTCAGTAGGCAAGTCCCTTTTTCAAAAGGGGTTTACCTTCTTATAATTGGACATTTTATTATAAGACTCAATGCAGAATATTACCTTAAAATGAAAATCCTACTCTCTGGGATTTGAGATCACATTTATACACCTGGATCAACAAGTAATGGTATTCTGTGTGTGGGAGAGGTTGGAATTTTAAAAAAATACAAGGTAATTCTTCACTAAAAATTAAACAGATTAAATCACTCTTTGAATTGGAAACTGCACAGATAGAAAATTGCAGGGTGGTGGCATTTTTATTCATTTCCTTGTCTTCAGAGACATGTTCATATTCTGTCTTCACCCAGATAAAACCATTAGTATGTAGACGATAGCATAAAGAGAAAAAATTGTTTCACCAATAGAACAAGATTGGTATATTACTTTTTTGCAATGACCACGTTACTAAAGTGAGAAGATCTTGTTCCAGAAAAGCAAGGTAAACACAATACCTTTAAGAAACAGGGAATTGTAACAAAAGTTTCATTTCTCCACCTGTGTATACAGAATTTCTAATCTTCCACTGAAATTCTAATCAAGATTTCAAATCCTTTTGTACAACCTTCAGCAATTCCTTGATTTATTATAATCAAAGACCATTCATCTTAACCACTCAGTGGAAAAGTACAAAGGCTCCAACTTTTTTCTTTAGCATCTTGCAAAGTATTTTCACCCTGAAGAAAACCATAATTATATATTCACATATCCATTCAATGATCCGTAACGATTTTTCACTTGCTATGTGTACTACCCCTAAAACAAATGTCCACAGAGAATCCTCAAGTTAAAAGTATAACCTACTAGGCAGACCAAAATACATAGTTCTTTGGATAGTGCTGAATTGGGATACAGGAGGTCATCCTGTGCGCCCTTAAGCAGCCATTTGCACATACTAATGTGAGAATTTAACACCTTTTTACCCGGTAAATTACACTGAGAATGTAGTTTAGCAGGCTCCTTTGAACAAACACCTCATTGTCAAGAAACTGATAAAGTGTTATACGTTTTTGAAGCATCTCTGGCAAACGGCATAAAAATATGGACTCCATTCATAATCTTTAATAAAAGTGTAACTTTACAGGACTACAGAATAGTCATTCAAAAAAGGAATTTCTTGCTCAGATCCAAAAATAAAAATGTACTTTTATTTCTTCATAACTACAACTACTTACATGTCTTCAGGGGAACAGCATGACCTTACCTTACAGAAAAAGACTGGGAAAATTGAGAAAAAGAATGTTAATTTCTATTAAAAGGAAAAAAAAAAAAGGAAAGACCGTCTCAAAATCGTAACCAGTTTCTCCTAAAACTTGAATGTCAGCGGTGATCACCCTCTCATTTATCTTCCAGGTCAGACAAAAAATACAAAATACACAATAACATCACAGAAGTATATTGCATTCTTGTCCATATTCTAACAGGTGTTGTGGTTACCACTTTCATTCAATGAAAAGTGCCATGGTATCCACTCTGAACTACCTTAGCATTTACCTGGTTTCCAGAGATCAGATTCCTCTGAAGGTTGAAGCTACGTATCAAGTGATGATCGACAATTTACCATTCAATTTTTTGATCTGTACATTGTTTTCCAGAGCACAGGTGATTAGGGATGCACTGAAGTATTGACTGCTTTGTTAAATCTTTCAGATTCACTCTTTTTTAGCATTATTGATCCAAGGCTGAGAAAAGTACATAGACCTTGGTATCATGGCCAAAAATAGGAACTGAAGGCTACTGAGCACGAGATGAACAGCTACTGCCTGAACTGCTTCTAGTGGTGAACTGTTGCAAGATTTCACCATGAGGATAACTGATGTCGCCAAGTGGTTCTGAAAACAGTACTATTTCCAATTTCCTAAAGTTTACAATACGCACACGGAAGCTCTGCCCTTCCAGAGGAGTACAGATACTACACCGTATGGAATGCATAACAGTTGGTGCTACCAAGTGCAAGAAATATTGAAGCAAAAATATGAAAGGTAACTACTAAATGCCCATTCATTACATTTTTGATGGATGCAAGAGTTCTGAAGACAGCAAAACAATAACTACAAACAATATATTTGTAAGATGCTAATCAACTACAGATGTACACAAAAAGGGAAAAGCAGTCCTCTCTTATCTCTTGAGGGCTATCAAGGGAACACAAAATGTAAATATCAATTTTACAGATGCCAGACCTCATGAATATATCAATTTTCATCCCTGAATAGATATTTTTAACAGCCCAGCGGGACAGTACACATTTCAATAAATATCTACATGTTCCAAAACTAAGAACATTTCTTATTTGTAGGAGGACTACCACATTAGAAAGATTATTATAAGAAAATACTCATGGGAGAAGTCAAGCTTTCCTTTGTAATTAAACTTTATTTGAAACTGAAACAAAAGACTTCCTGAAAGAGAGGCTTCTAAAGCTCTCAGAACAGTTTTCACTCCTAACAGTCATGCAAGACTTAGCAAACATTTATAATATTTGACTTTGTTCAAAAGCAGAGAACTTTCTTGGTTCTTCCGTTCCAGAAAAAAAAATAATCAGTGTCATATGAGAAACAAAAGCAAAAACACTGTCCATGTTAGAAATGGTGTGGGCTTTTACTCTCACTCATATGAGCTACCATACTACCACCTTTCTTCCATTCAGCTGTCCACAAAGAAGTTCTAAAAGAAAAGGTAAAAATTCTTCTTTCTGTATTATCAATGTGGTTGACAGCAAAAAAGAGTGATACAGTACATCGAATTTCTTTGTTCTACACAGTAGTTTTCATGATTATTTCTAAGAATATTCTTTCTATAAACTCATAATTGTGTGCAACATGCAAATTCAGAAAATTTTCAAATAGTTCTAAGATTCCAAATTTTTTTTCCTAAATTTATCACAACTTCTTCTGAACTGAGTTTTGGAGGGGTGAAAAGTATTTCTAGAACTTCTGATTTTTTTCCCCCCACTATTTTCAACCTACAAATATTTGAAAATCTGTTCCAAAGTCTGACTTAAGATTTCTTTTTATGGATGGAGTAACTTGCTGTTCAAGGGAAAACTGACAGAGGAACAGTCAAATGAAACAGATTAAAAGAAAGGTGGGATCCTGCAGGAAAAAGGTAGAGAAGATCTTTTACAAACTTATGGAAAAAATGTTTAAAAGTAAACGATTAATCTAAAGGAGAGAAAGCAAGCACGATCTCAGCCTCAGTATTTGAGCCAGATGAGAGAGAGAGTAAAATGCCAAAAGACAACAAAAAGAAAGCGCTTGCTATAGTTTCTATTTCACTTCTGAAAACCTCATCAGGGAGTTAGAAGTGCTTTAAATGAACAATGATTGGAAGGAGAGACTTGGAGATGCCTCTGCCTGTTTTAATATCATGACCTAGTTAAGAAGAAATATGAAAAATGTGATACCAAGGACTTCTGTTCTAATCTCCTGTTAAGGTCTAGCCAAAATGAAAGAACTTTTTTTTATTCACACTATAATGTCAGCAGAAAAAAAGTTCTTAGAAACAAAGCAAAAGCAGTGAGAGTCAAAATAATTTCTCATTAGCAGATGAAAACTCAATCAAACAAAATTAACATTACAAAGCAAGACTATTACTCATATATTAAAATTCTCAAAGAGAATAGAAAATGCTTAAACCCAAATATTTTGTGTTCAAACAGACTCGACATCACCACAAAAAAAAGTCAATTGTGAAATTATATTCAAGATGGCATATGAATAGTGGTCTGGAGACCTACGTGGATAGATAATAAGGATTAGATTCAGTTTGGTTATGATATGAAAAGAGAAAATAAAAAATCATCTGACACATAGTAAAACATTGCATCCTTTCTGGATTCATCTGTTACCTTCAAAAATTTCACCCTAAATCTCCTATTCCCTGCTAAGTGAGAATTCATTAATTTGATTTTAGCAATACCTACATGCACAGAAGTACCCCACAGGTACACACATGAGAAATCATGGACTATATGTATCCAGCTGCCTTCCCAAACAATGCTCACCAAGAACCACACAAATATCCAAATATCTACCTTATATATTCAACTGGAAATTTCAAATTTAGCAACTCAAGTAAAATATAGCAGGCAGGCAAAGAGTAATAAACAAAAGTAATTTCTACTATCACAGCAACAAATGAAAGGAAAACTTTCAAAGTCAAAAATTAGCAAAAAATATTCACTGAATTCTAAATTTATATATAGAATTCAAACACTTAGAATTTCCTTTCATGTGGCAAATACTGACCATACAGAATCTAGAAGAGTTCCTATGGGAACCAAGACCTAATTTACATCCTTTAAAAACTGTAAGATACTAAAATTAAGGAGCAAAACTTTCCTTGTAAGTCACCATCTATTCCCACAGGAGAAACATGATTACTGTAAGCAAGAACAATATATTATCAGTTTCCAGTGCAATTTAAAGTGTAAGAATTCCTTAAGAAGAAAAATTACCTCACACAGGAAAAATATTTTGGGAAATGAACTACACTGCAAAAAGGGACAGTGTGCAAACGAAAGAGATTAGTGAGGACTTTGAGATTTGACTTGAAATTGCTTGCAGCTGAAATAAGTGAACAAGCCTGTTAGGAGACATTTTTTCTGAATCTCAAGAAACAATAGAGAAAATGAAGGAAGGAAGAATAAGGATTTTGAAGATCTACTGGAACCTTACTTTTCTTGTTCTGCTCTCTCCTTCCAGCCACACACAAAAAGAGCTAACCATTTCAGCAGAAGAAACTAAAGCAAAACAAAATTTTCCCCCACAGATTGCAGAAACACTCAAAAATTGGCAGTTTCAGTGAATCTTTACTGCTTCTCTAGCTGCAAAAAGGAGGGGCAAAAGGGAAGAAACTACTCTGAAAACAAAGGCAAACTTTTGTTCTGACAGAGGAATACAGACAAAAACAACCTCTCAAATCTCAAAACCAAATTTCAGTTATAAAGGTTTCCTAAAATTTGTACTTTTTCCCCCAGCCAAAAGTTCCAGAATTAGCATTTTAAATAGGTCACTTTGGTTTACTGCAAAGCACATCAGACCTTTGGCTCAAATAGTGCCCATATACACACATCCCTTTTGAGTTTACTTGTTTATCGTTAACATAATTCTAAGCCTCATGAACACCAAAAATGGCTTTAAATTTTAAACCAATCTGACTGATGCAGCAATAAATGATAAAAGCTTGAAGCAAATGTCAGACATCAGGATTTATTCTTCTAAGGAATTTAAAAAAAATTTCTGAATTGGTTTTGAAGTCTCAAATTTTAATTTCAATATTTAGCTTCATTTTTGTTAATGCCATTCAATACTGATTCAAGCGCTATTAACTCTAGAAAAACAAGAGAAAAACTAACCTTGCACTAGTCACAGATGTCAGCAGTGGAACCATTTGCCATACGCATGTAGATGCATGTACTACTTTTCTTATCAAGATATGAGTCTCTTTACAGCAGCATTTTCTTACAGTGATAGACGAAGTCTGGTGATCAGAATGCATGAACGGCTCAGTGATTTCTTTTTTTTAATCATATACCAACATACGTCTACCCAAACATGCAGATGCAGAAACGCACATATGTATGAATTCAAACACATACTGAGAATCCTTCTGTTCTTCAGAACAGCATTTCTTGCACATAAAGGGAAGAAGAAAAAACATAACAAAAAGCATCTTTTCCATATATGTGGGAAGAAATGCACAAATAAGAATTAAACTCACTCAGTAAGTATCAAAACGAAAGCCAGGATTAAAATGTAAATACCTACAATCTCACAACAGTCCAATACATTAATTTGTCAATGTTGCTCTGACTTCCGAGCCATTTTTTTTTTGCTGTTTTCCCTATAGCCTTAGGTTATATCATGCACCTGTACAACAGATTGCAAAGCCGTGGGCCACTGCCTTAAAGATCCAGCACAGGGACCTGCAGCCTTCTCCAGACATCTGTATAATTAGCAAGGGAATTTCCACCAAAAACCTAGGAACCAATTGTCTAACTGTCTGAAAAGAGGCATTTTTTTAGTATGTTTTCAGTGGAAGACGAAGGAAAAACTGTAGATTCACTGATCATCTTAGAAAAAAATTGGGACACTTTAACAGTGATGCATTTTCTGTGGCTACTTTGGCAAGAATAACTTCACAAGGGAAAACAATTAGAAGCAAATGATACAAGATGAATACAGGCAGGTGCAGATCACACAAGGGATAAGAAAAGAATCTAGTCAAGAAAAACTATAAATCTTATACTAATTTCAAGTCACCTTTTAATACACCTCTATTTATTTGAATTTTCTTATAATTCATTAAACATCTAATTGTTCTGATTCACTTAGAAAAGAAACAATAAATTTTTCTATCACTTTGCATTTTTATAATGTCATCCACAGAATAGACTTACCCCTTTACTGGGTCTCACTTGGCAAAGTAGCATATTTCAGCAACAGCTCAATCCAAGCCTGCTATGATGCCAGCTAGTGATTCTGTAGCACATTTTGTGTCAAAGTGAAGAAATGCTTACAGGCTGACAACTACGTGCTTCTATACTTATAACAGGTGAAAAGCAGAACAATAAGAGGCTGTTCAAAGAGCAAGACACATAGACAGGGATTTGCTTGCATATGGTATTTACCAGGAGATCTCTCAGTAAAATGTAATAAACCCAGCACGTCCATTTCTTATTTCTACCAATTGTGAGGCTAAAAGATTGCTTACTCCATTTCATCTTCTAGCACCTTTTCAAAGGATCAGTATTGGTGGGAACCCAGACCTGTTCTGAGAAGAATATGGCAGTGTTATTAGAAAGCCAAAATCTATGATACCGAGCATTTTAAACCAATGCTTTGTAGCATTAAAAATAGACATTTATCCCAAAACTCCATTGATTGATTCCCATTGGGAAAACATAACATATTTGCCTATTTTATTTTTCTTTCATATGTTTCTTCTTTCTTTGTTTACTGCTCTATATCACATGAAAAAATGTGAAAAGAGAGGCCAGATGAAAAGAAACTGCAGCAGTAGAAAAAAGATCAAACACACCAGAAAATCTCTCTTTTTTAAAAAAATTTCCTTCTCATTAAGAGAAAAATCCATGGAAAATTGGAGCAAAACAAAATTCAATTCATATTTTGTAGCTTACAATACTTTCTATGAGAATTACTGCAGGCCATAGTAACAAATTAAATCAGTTCAAACTGTGCTGAAGAAACAGTAGAGACTTCAACAAGGGTCAGAAAAACTACACAATGATTACCATTATTTTAAGATAAGAGAAGACCACCTTTTCCTCAGAGTTACTTACAATTAGAGATAGAACACCAGATAAAGCTTGTAACATTATTAATGACTAAATAGCTGAAAGGGAAACCTTTGAAATCAGTGACACAGACCTCCAAAAGGGTCTGTAAAAAAGAAAACCCAAATTAATTGATCAGTATGCTAAATAATTTCTCTAGAATGTCTCAAGATTCATGACTTTGCATAACAACATGATAACACCCAGGCAAGGAGGAAGAAAAACTGAAAGAAAGCATACAAAGAAGCTTCTTTTATATCAGACATTGATATATAATTGATATCAGACATTGTCTGATACAGACAGAAAAAGCTGCATACCGTAAAACTGAATATAGAAAAGATCCAGGATTTCTCCTACTAACAGTATTTCCTCACATAACCATATGGTCTCAAGTCCCCAAAACTGAGCACCAGCAAGGTTTTTCTTTACTATTTGCACAAATAATTATCCACTTCTTAAGTAACTTCATCTACGTTCTAGAAATACAGTATTTTGACACCACCTCCAAAATAAAACATCCTACAGGAATATACCATCTATATCCCATATCCAACCTATGCTGTCTGCAATCAAGGCTATCCAAATAAATTTGGTATTAAAAAGCAACCTGCTTAGTGACTCAAGCTGGGGGAAGGTGAAGTTGTCTGAGTCACAGAAAAGATTCAACACTGTGCAGGCAGATTTTGTTTTATTAACTAGGACTGTGTAGGATTTAATGATCTGAATGAGCCCTCTCTTTATGAAATGAACTCAAAAATCTTCCTAAAGCGAGAACATACACACATCTGTCAAATATAATCAAGAGAGTACACGTACTGCACATATGCACAAGGTGCCTGTATTCCGACAAGTAACAAAAAAATCCCAAAGCTATAAACATGGATTCATGGAGTGGAGGATCCAGTTGTGTACCCATCCTTGTATCTTAAGATACATCAAACAAGAAGAAATAGCATAAAGGAAGTGTACAAAAACATAGGTTAGAGGGGATGTCCACAACTAAGTGCTTGCTATCACTTTGGTGTCACTGGATGGAATAAGGTAGAGAGGAGGAAAGATGTTCGGTTTCACTGAAGAATTACAGTTTACGACATTTTAAAAACAGTAGTGCTGTATTCTTCATGGATATAATTTCAATGACATTGGGGGCCCAGGAAATCCCAAGGCTAAGTCCCAGAATTATTTTTCTATGCGAATTGATAAGATGTTAAAAACAAGTCTGCTTATTTCTGAACTGGACAATGCCCACACAGCTACCTGCAGGGTCTTCTCCTCTCCCCAAACAAAGGATTTTTCTTTCAGAGAAGAGTCATAACACACATTATTTGATGGTTTTCATCAATTAAACGGTCACAACAATCACTTAAAAATTGCAGTTCAAAACCTGAAGTTGATGTCAAATTCATGATTTGTTGATGGAAGCATACAGAGGACTACTGCAGGTTTCTCTTCAAATCTTAATGATAAACTGTGCCTCTTGCCCAAAACTACCAGCAGTTACTCATAATACAAGCACAGCAAAGATACTATGATTTGACACGAAAAGTTGCAGTATCAGGGTAAGAAAACCCATTGCCACTAAAAAGAAAGTCTTTCAACCACGGTGCTGGACTGAGTCTCAAAAAACTTACTTCACACATATGCTACAGTATTTATTCCCTGCGCCTCTGTCCTCAGCAGTTGCTCTGTGTTTGTTCCTAACCAAGGAGAAAGAATAATACTTCTCTCATTACTTGTCTCCAGCTTACAAGACCTTCTTGGAAAGGCCAAAAGATCAAAAATGGAATAGAATTCTTGAGTACAGTCATAACCTCCTCTAGTGGCTCAATGCATCAGAGAAATTAGGCTTCTTTTAACATAGTCTAGCCTAGTACCGTACAAAACATTCCCTCCATTCTATTCACAAGAAAATAAAGGATTAAAAGCTACCAATATTTCACACTTAATTGTACAGCAATTCCCACAATGAGGGACAGTGAACAATCATAATAAAGCCTACATCACCTGGGACATAGTCTACCTACATTTCTCCAGATTCCCTAATAGGCTTATTTTGTCTCTGTTTCAACCATATACTTTGACTTCAACCATATTACACCACTCAGAGAGTGTTATTACTTGACTTTTGCCTAAAATGCCAATAACTTTTGACATAAAATGTATGTCACTTCTGAGAGACTTGTGAGGAAGTAAACACCTTTGCTTCACCCATGTACAACAAAGGAGCAAGAATAAACAGTTAAAAAAAAATTATGGTTATGTTAAAATACATTACCAAAGACTACTTACATTATCATAATGTTCAGTAACTTAACATTTCAAAAGAAAATTAATACAAAATAAATAGAGGTCAAGAAACAGATACAAAACATTATGAAAGATACGGAAAAACCCTTATATGAAAATATAATTTAAAGTATGGATGACAGAGATTATTAATCTTCTACTTCCAGGTAGAGAATTAATAATAAGCAGTTACACTAGCAGCCTTCCTCCTTCCCTCCAAATAACTCTTGCACTAGCAATAGATCTAGTCCAGGTTGATTAGATCATTTAAACAAGGCAGCTACTATCCTGAACAGTTCTGCCACTCTGAGTAGAGTTGTGTCAATATCAGCAATTTTGGTAAATAAATCAGCTGGGAAAATGGGCCTGGAAACATGTAAATGGCTACTAATTCTACTTACTGTATGACAATAGCAATAAGCATACAAACAGACACACGCTATAGGTTTATCTGATGGTGTCATTTTCTTTCTTGGCAGAGATAGATGATCCAAGTCACACAAAACCATAGCATTCATTAGCATCTTGTGGTGGTATGTTTTTTTTTTTAATTAAGTGCATGGAACAAATAATAGCAGTGAAAGCACTTCTCTTATCAGAGTAAAAAAAATGTAATGTCAGTATTCACCAATCTTTCTTTAGGGAAAAAGTTACTATTTATGTGGGAGAAGTATAGCAGCCTTACAGTTCTTTTGCACCTCAAAGAAAGAGAAACACATTGTAAGAAAAGCTTCACTGTAGCTTCTCTGCAGAATGAACAAACCAATCCCTCCTGCTTCACAGGTAGCATGTTAATCACCTGCTGCAAGCTAAGGCTGAGCAGCTCTCATCCATGTCTCTGGAGAGCACACTCCCAAGCAAGGACAGCACTAAAAGATGTGCTAGAGCATTGCTTGTGGGTTGCTCCAAGGCACATTTTCAACATTCAAAATTCCAACGATTTCTCTTGATTAGACTGGTTTGCAAGAAGTGAAATAGAAAAACAATAAAGGCAGAACAAAGATGAATGAGAGCAATTATTACTGAGCAAAAAATGATGACTCAGATTATCTTGTTGATGAAAGACAAAAGCTTGATAACTAAACTCATAGTGTCTTCACTTTGTTCACTGAAATTGTAGCAGTTATGGGGCTATTCAGCCTAAATCTATTTGTTAAGGAATGAACTTTAATTATTTGTTTAAAATCAATGCAACTTCAAAGCTGATTCTAACAGCTTTTCAGTATATTAGTGAAAAAAAGATGAAAATCTCTATACTCCTAATAGGCCTACTAACTCTCAAATCACAAATACACAGAAAGATTTTTTAAAAACGTATTTCTGTAAGTTCCCAAATAATTTTTCTGTGAGACACTGGGATATGCAAGAGAATTACACAAGCATCCACAAACACAAGGTACCATTAATAGAAACAATACATTGTCAAGTCCAGGATCAAGCATAAGTTGTCAAAGCACATATCTGCCCAAAAAAGGGCTCATTTGGAAAGCTTTGGAGAAACAGACCTTAAACGTGTAACTCCAATAGGTCAACTAAGGTACAAGGTAGTATTCATTTCAAAACATATCCGTAACCCACCGAAAAAAATGTCCCTTGAAAACAATGAGACTTGCAACAGGTGCTGAGAGGAAGTTGTAGCCACCCCGAAACCACACCAAATTAGGAAATAGCATGCCATAAAATATTGTTGGGGTTTTTTTTTCCTGGTTCCTCTGAGTACAGGGATTAAGAACTCCTACCAACTTATGCTTGTTAGGCAAGGAGGCTCTTAAAACTCAATTTGTAAATCCATTATACTTCTGTACTCTGGATTTAGATATATCCACCAATGCTGTGTCCTACATAACCTTCATCTTTTACTTTGTCCCCTATTTCACCAAAAATCTCCTACTTATAATAACTCTAAACTTCATCTCTGAAGTAATACTTAACTTGCTAAAGGATAGCAGCTTTGGAAATGAATACTGCAGTGGTTGCAAATAAGTTCAGCTGAAACATATGAAAGACTAAGGATCTTTTTCTTGTGTTTCTTGGCACCAATGAAAAATTAATTCCTAGATCTCTTCCTGAGAATATGAATAATCAAAGTTAAAGGACAGAAAATCTTTGCCGAGGCATCTCCTCAATTTAACCTCTGTTCAAGTTTGCAGTGGAAGTAAGTTTTCTTTAAAAAAATACCATCTTCCCAGCTACCAGAGTTTTCACAGAGCCTTCATCCAGCACACTGAAGGAAAAAAAAAAGTCATTGCACAGGAAGTAGTAAAAATATTTTCTTTACTTTCCTTCCAAATTCAACTTCCAATAACAACAACTTCTTCATTAAAAAACCTTTTCTAAATATCGGCTGAAAAATATCCCTCCTCCTCTCCCATCCTGCCTCTGTCATTTTCTCCTTCTCATAGTGCAGTCATTCTACATTATTCATAGCAATCCTGTGATTATTTTAACATCTATGAGAACTGAGTTGTACTGAGAAGTAGTCCACTTAAAAGAGAACTAGTTTTTGCTGTCTACTATTTCCTGTGTCATTTTGTTTTTCACAAAATCTGCATGAGCAGAACATGAACCAACAAGTAGGTTTGAAATAAGTAGTTAATATCTTGCCTCTATCCATACAGAGTCATTGCTCTTTTTACACCACTCCTTTCCCTTTACACGTAAAGGAAAATGTGTTTTGAAAGACTTACTGTTGTCAGATATCATTGTCTGTCGTTGTCCTCTGTTGAATTTTGGATATAAGGCTCCTGCTCTATCCCGGATTGGTAGATAGCACATAACACATATCAATGGGCAAGAGGTTTGTGCCTAAGAAACTAACAGTACTTTAAAAGTATTCCTCAGATTTTATGTTACCCTGGAGAAAAAAATTCACATTTCACAGATGGAGAAATCAAGAATGACTGATCGAGTAACTTGTCCAAAGTAACTCAGTGGCAAATTCAAGAACAGACTGCAAATTCTTCATCATATCCATTAGGTAATACGCTTCATACCAACAGTCAGTATCAACAGAAACTCCTTTTGCTACTTTTCCTGTCTAATGAATCTTTCTGATCAAGCCTGATACTAAGATGTCCCATTAGAGAAAGAACAGATTATTTCTTCTGTGCTAATGAACTGCAATCTTGATCTGAAATGACAGTACTTCATGAACAGTCAGGGTTTGGATTGTTCACCATCTGTTCATTTATGCATTGTTTCTAAGGGAAATTCAAAAAGTAATCTAAATGAACAATTTTATGATTTCAGCTCTGTAGGTCATTTATCTCTGAAGATTTAAGATACTTTGGTTAGAGTAACTGCCACATTTTTATTATCAAATGCACAATATAAGGAAACTTCATTTTCAATACAAAGTTTCAAATACTAAGAAACACAGACACTCTTCTAGATGCTAAACATCTGCATCTCCCACTGATTTCACAGGAGCAGCGACTAGTCAAAATCTTTTGACTTTTCAGAAAGATAAAAGTAACAGCAACAAATCAAGTAACAGTCTGGTAAGCCAATGATCTGCTCAGGAGTTTGTGAGGTCACTACTACTTATTCTTCAGAATTTTACCTGCCCCATTATTTACTTCATTTATTATCTGATTCTAGGACATTGTATTTTTCCTATAGACACTATTCAGAGAGGTTTAAAACCAAGAAAAGAACTGATAAATATATTCTCTTTGCTCCACTCTCTGATATTCTGTTCTTTCACTCTTGCTTCCTGAGTTACAAAAGTAACTTTTTTGAAGGCAAGAAGTGAAACAACTACTATTTGAAAAAGTTTCCTGAAAAAGGACACTGCTTGTGAGTATTCAAATAGTATAGATAGTCCAGCACATATTGATTCTGACTTTATGATTAATGGGAGCTCTGAAACATAATTGCAATAGTTAGAGAACAGTAGGATGGTATTATTCTCCTGGAAGCTGCCACCATTAGTAGGTCATGATTCTAACAGGAAAAGGCTAGGGCAGTATGAAATATTACACATTTATTGATACCTTTTGGTTTATCAATCCACTTTGAATAAGAGATATAAAAGTGACACTTAATTAGTAACCACTACAACCTGAAATAAAGTTACTGACCAAAGGGAAATTTAGTCTTGGGAGAAAAATCCCATAGCTTTCAGTTCTTGCTCTCTAGAGCCAAGTATTCTTTAGATAAAGGGGCCCAAAGAAAGACAGGAACACTGTAAGAATAATTCTTGCACTAATATTTTGAACTGCCTATAGGAAATTAAAATACAGGACTCATAATCCAAGGATTCAATCTTGAACTGATCAGCACAGCATAGTTAGGATGCTTCACTTTGTTCTGTTTCAAAATTTAGTTCCAGAAATTAAGTGGCCGTCAATAATTTAGTAGAACCAGAGAAATCTAATTGTCTTCTAAAGAAGATATTAAGGAAAAGTATTTGGAATTCCCACAGATCAAGGACTTGATTGTGACTTCCAGGGCTGGTGTAAAATGGTGGGAATTTGTAGTTATAACTAATTGTAGTTTGACAATTAGCTCACCTTTGTGAAAGAGTGCTTTTGTATCTGAATGTCAGGGCCTTGCTTACTAACTCTGCATACTGAGCTAAGCCTGCTATTTTGAGGAAGACAGCCACCTGAAAACCACAATGGAAATTGCTTCCATAGTTGGCATATTAGTATGCTAGGGCTGAAGCATGCCACAGAGTAAACGGGTCTTTCATACAGGTTTTGGAAAGAGCCGAGGCTATTCAGAGTTCAATCATGCTACCCAGAAGCTGAAATTCAGACATGTCTAGATCTGGTGGTTTGATTTAGAGCTAACCATGCTCACAAAATCAGAGATTATATAGAGATAAATTCTGGAAATCAATTGGCAATCAAGGTAAAATGGAAAGGGCGTGCAGGCAGTTTCATTTCATGGAGAGAATGAAGGGACATCTTGTTTAATAGTGTTTCTGTTTTCCCTTTACCTTAGGAGTCCTAGCCTAGAAGCTCACTGAACAATTCATTATATTTTCACTTTATTACTATAGCCTGACATCTTTGACCATTAAAAAACATTTATCATTATGAATTGTGAAATGATGCAAAATGAAGCAATGATCCATTTCCAACTTGATAACCAGAACGGCTGGAAGAAGTAATGATGGTCAGACTGCTGTTCAAAGGCCTGAGCCTTTAATGATCAAAGGAGAATGTTATTCTCTTTAACTAGGCTTTCCATTCTTCTCTTTTGGTAACTAAGGATGAGCACTCAAGAGTGCATTGGATTCGCTTACAAAATGTAAAGCTGCTAAAACTTGAAGTTGCTGCTTAACCCTACTGTTCATAACACACTCTGTTACCTCCCTGCTTTTCTTTAAAAAACAGGACAAAAGCATGGGGGTTTTTTGGTGCTCTGATACTTAAACTGATTTATAAAATTGAAATGTGTGTGTCAGAGTTCATACATCCAAAAGGAGAAAAACAGAGGAAGTTCCCTTTTTCAGAGAAAGAAGTGTGTTCAAACATACATTC
The DNA here is from genome assembly GCA_013398955.1 of Callaeas wilsoni. Classification (NCBI taxonomy): domain Eukaryota; kingdom Metazoa; phylum Chordata; class Aves; order Passeriformes; family Callaeidae; genus Callaeas; species Callaeas wilsoni. Next base: position 221,457 of record VWPU01009918.1, on the reverse strand, counting down.
AAATTCTGACACACCTCCCTGAATTGAAAGTACTGCAGAGAAACTGCTCATTTGTTCATATATTATGTTGCTTCTTAATGTGAGCTTTCCCTCATCCTCACCTATCTCTGCTTTCTTCTTTCACCCTCTCAAATCAGTAACCTGATGCATATTAAAAAAAAAAAAACCTGTTACATAACTATTTTAATTAGGTTTTTTTATTAAACACCCTGGATATATTATAATGGACAATGAGAACAACCTGAAATAAGCATTCACTTTCCATACTTCTTATGTATGTACAAGTGTAGGTTATCTTCCCCACACTTGTTCTAATTCTAATTAAGTCCTCTCAAAATCCCTGCTTTGTAATCATTCACTTCCTTTCCAAGCTTTCTAAGCAGAACACTTAATTCAAGTGACACACATGTGTCTCAGTTCTTTTAATTTTAACTGGTTTTTGACACAAGCAGTACTGGATTCTAAATGTATAAAGCTACATAAAGGCATAGAACATCATATTTCTGTTGTTTGCATATTTTATCTGCATTTCATTTAAAGCTATGGAGCATTAGCATCTACATTGATTTTCAATGAATATAAAGCTATTCTCAAGAAAGCAGGATTTCTGGCAGCTCAACAGGACATGATTTTCTCAATATCCAAACAGTTTCTACTTAAGGAAACATCTTTTAGCTTTAATCAGTATACTAGAGGTTTTTCCTCTATGTTTATCTTTTAAGACCATGCTGCCCCCATCACCACCTGTGACATATTTCCTTAAAGCATGAATCTCTAGTGAAATCCAAGTAACATTGTAAAGAGTGAACAGAAACTTCCAAAGCATGTTCCTCGCACTAGCATCTATCCAACGTGCTTTTTACAAGGTGTCATCCCGCAGTAAGGCAGCCACTGGCAATTTTGCTAGTTAAATGAGGAATGTAGTGTCTGTAGCTCATAGAGAGAGAGGTGTGCACATGCTTTCGTGCTTCTGCTTAGCATTATACAATACTCCAGAGAACGATGGGGATTTTTGTCAAGGGCACGCCACAAATCATCCTCTCTCTTCACAAACCTCAAATATTATGTTCCAGATAAGTTGGTACCATTTTCAGGCTAAGGATGGGAAATTCTTCCCAGAATCGGACTTCTAGAACAACCAAGCAATCCAAAGAGGATTGCCTATATTGACTAGAGATCACCACTTGGTCAGCATAGACAGTAGTCTTGGTAAAAGAAATAATGATAAAATTCCTTGGTCTCTGACAGGAGACCACAACTGGGATACTCTGAAGGGAACCTTGCTGAAGTAAAACAGATTGAAGGAACTGATGAAAACAGTTTTTTCATTGGATACAGTTCCCTCTTCCGATGTCAAGGGCATCATATAGTAAGTATGGGCTAGTTTTAACTTGGGAAAACAATGTATAAGACATCAAATCACAAGATTTACAAAAATTACTTTAGAAAATGCTTATTCCACCTACTCAAAAATCAAGATGCAGAGAGTGCTTACTGTGGATGCAGTATTTCATTACCTCATTATGAATTTACTTCTAAGCTAGTGATGGTTTTTGCATTTCACCTTCTACCTCCTCAAAAAATACCCCACATTTTAATAACTATGCTCACAGCCAAGGAGTTTCCAGAATATTTCACCCAATATGATTTTCTTTTGTCAAGTCATGGGTGCTCTTCAGGACGGATTATGATAGAATCACTGAAACACTGAGGTTGATAAGCACTTCCAGGGATGGTAACTCAACCACTTCCTTGGGCAGCCTGGTCTCTGGCTGCTGCAGCTCCCAGCCAGTCTCAGCACTCCCTGAGGGTTTCCCAGCTCAGGAAACCTCCCCGTAGGCTGTGATCCACCGCTCCGTTGCGTGACAGGCTGGCACTGGAGCACTTCAACTGGGTGTGTGAAGGTATTGGCAAAGGACCTTCCTGAACCAGAAAATACTTTGGCATATTCTAGTTTTTAATGTAAGATGTCATGATAATATACTAATGAACATACAATGGGAATATGATTGTCTTGACTTAAAGAATTTCAAAATAATTTTCAAACTCCAGTTATTGAGGCAACTTGTAAATAAAAAGGTCGGCTTTTTAATTTAATCTTCTGTATGTGATATTTTTGTTCCTCATTCCTTGGGGAAAGAACCTACCCAAAACTATATCCAGATACTCAAGTTCTGTCAATCATTAGAAGTAGAGCAGACACTTTACTTGCTGGCAAAGCAAGTCTTTCAATTTTCATGGCAGACACACAAAATATCGGACTGTTGTCACTTTATGTTATTTCTTCCCAATGATTTAAGCTAGTTTATAAGCTCCTTAGATCAGGATTTGTAGCTTTAATACCAAATGTCACATAGAATTATAGTCTGACATACAAATGTTAATATAACAACAATTGACCCTGTAGGCATCTACAAATTCTGATCTATCAATGGCTGTCAACATGAGTCAGTATTAACAGCACACTTGGCATAAGTAATACTTTATAATTTTTTCAGCAGGTTAAAAAATATTGCTTTTCCCCTTTCTCTTTTTCATGGATCTAGGTTCGCTCATCCTATTTACACCTAATTTTGAAAGGGTCTACAGAGATTTCTTCTAGAATTTCTAAGCCTCCTTATTGCCATGGGTAAGCTTCATCCAATTTTGCACGGAAGTAAGTCTGTATGAGTTATTCTATACTGAGGTCTTATGTAGCCACACATCTCTATGGCAATACTCACAAACAGAAAGCAAGTTCTTTTAAACAAATACAGGTGATAGTTTGAGCAAATGACTAAAATACTTGCCAAACTAAAGTACCAGCCTTGCTGGATTAAAAGCAGAAAAAATTAAGAGTAATGAATTTGCTCAGAGTTTAAAAGGTCTTGCTTGTGAGCATGTCAGTGTCTGTAAGATTTCTGCAGGTCTAATCCAATAGTTTAAACCATATATTATCCCTTCCATCCAAAAACACAGTAGGAAGTCCTCATCAAGTTGAAAAATCAGCTTGAGGCTTTCCTGTGTGAAGAACAAAACAGTTTTGAAAATGACCAGAGAGAGCTACAACCAAAATAAATTCTTCAAAAGCCAGGCTAGCAGATATGGTTGATATATCCCCTCAATTTCCATAGAAGAAAACGTTTGCTGTATTTCAGGCCAAAAAGTGCAAATATTCTTGGAGATGGTTTTACATTAGTTTTATATTTAAGAAAAAAATATAGGATTGGTAGCATTAGGAAAATAAAGCTATTCCAAGTGCAAAGTTTTTATAGGATAATATATTTCTACTGCACTTTATACTACATTTATTCTACCTTCTGGATGTGTAGAAAAGCTTATACTTTTTTCATTAAATACATTCTCTCAGTGACAAAGCATTAGGAATGGAGAATGAGTTTTTCATGAGAAAACACTGCTGAGGCTATGACAGGGTCAAACTCTTCGCCTTGAGTTCTGCCAATGTACCTTAAAATTTTCCTCGAAGCTCTATCCCTTGGAGTCAAATCGTGCAGAAATATTCAAACTATTCCTCAAGTGTTCTTCCCTGACAAATGTTGAGAAAGTTCTAGTCATATGTGCAGGAACAGAGCCAAACATCTTTAAATGCTCTACAATAGGTATCAAAATCTCTTTTTTTGTCATTTTTTACTGATATGTTCTGAAAGTCTGAAAAAAAGTTCAACTATCCCAACAAGTACTTAACTTTCTTAAAAGTATCTGAAAGGAAAAAATCAGAAACCATTTATCTAAATCACTGAAGTTTTTTCAGTGCCAAAGATCCACAGGAGATATTTACATATGTCAGAAACAAAGAGATAAACATATCTTGCTTCAGGCTTTTGGATAGCTTACAAATTTTTTCCCTCTAATATATACTTTTTTAATAGATTTAAAATCAAGCTTGCCTTCTAGCAGGAACTATTCAACATTTATATCACTTATTAAAGACACTGCAATTACTAAAGGCTATCTAAGAGGTGACTGATGGGCTTTAGACTATTTCATAAAATGCAAATACATCCCCCACTGATGATTTCAGCAGTGAGCCCAAGGACTCAATTTACCACTGGCCTGGGTACCAGTTCTTTTCCAGGTCAGCAGAAAATATCTCATTATGGCATAGATAAAGGAATTTTTCCAGCTGTGTTTCTGGACAGTCTTTTCCTGCTCAAAGCTTAGAATGAGGTTTCCACCCTCACCCTGCTTAGTCTGCCAGCCTCTTAAAGCTTTTTTGTCCAAACTTCTGCATCCTTCTTTCTTTTAGCCCTATTGATTCAGAATTCCTGTTCTTCTTTTATAGTCTTCTATTCATTTCTTCAGCAAGTTGTCATTCACCTACACAGTGTTCACTAGGATTTTTGTAGACATTTTATCCATAAATAAAAACCATTGTCTACCTCTATTCCAAATTTGACTTCCCTCTAAGATGAAGTCTTGGCCAGTCTGCATAATGTGTGACCAAAAAATGGAGCTCAACACAATGAAAGTGGTGTTTCTAGTTAATTTTCTTTCCCTACCATTACCTGAAGTCTCTCCTCCCAGCCCTTCAGATTACCAGACCTCTCTCCAAACCAGACATTATGAAGACACAACTTGCTGCGAGACATGAGACCAGTGATTTTTCATGTAGCCAGCACACATAGTGCCACGTGCTTCATGTTCAGCATCTTTCCTCTTACTGCCTCCGGTTTCACGTGCTGTGAACAGGCTGCCTTCCCTACTAGAGCTGACCAATTTATCACCTTTCTAACTGCATCTGTTGATCATTTTTCCCATGTTGTCCTTCTTCCTCTTGGAGAATATTCACCAGAAACGTTCCCTACATCACTTCCTTAGCAAAATTAACACTCCTCTTTAAAAAAGTCAACTCTGACTCAGTGTGGCTGCCCCATCCCTGGCAGCGTTCAAGGCCAGGCTGGATGTAGCTCCAAGAAACCTGTTCAAGTGGAAGGTGTCCCTGCCCACGGCAGGTGGGTTGAAACAAGATTATTTTTAAGATCATTTCCAACCCAGGCCATTCAATGATTCTCTATGACAGCAGGCCATACTGTGCTTATATACAATGGACAGACCAAGAGCAATCAGTTCTTTCTCTGTTTTTCATCACAAGCAATTACGTTTGCAGTATAAAATCTTCATGCCGAGGACAAACCAATTTTGCAATGGGCTATTTTGTAAAGGGTCTATGAATTTGGCCCCTTTAGATATATATGGAAGACAGATTAGGTATTTCACAGAGGAATATATTTAATATTCACATTTTAAATATGTTATTAAAATATTTCCTGTACATAATCAAAATATTCCATTTCAGTCTGTGTTTTAAACCTTTTCAGGTTACATTGCCCCCCAATTTACTCAAGTAAGCACTGAGCTGTAAGAGGAGGCACTGTTAAATTATTTCTTTCTGCCTTCTTGCTGGTTTTCATAAATACAGAGCCATGTAACTTGCACATCAAATTCAACTTCAGCTTTTGACCCCAATGGTCAAGTAGCTGAAACCCTGGTACAGCCTTTTCGTTATGGTATTTTCTTTAATCTTAATTATACTATAAGCTAGAGATTTGCTGATAAGCACTACATCCATTAACAAGTCTATAAAATGAAATTCTGATCCAGGGCCAAAGAATTGGTTTTTTGCTAAGCTACTTTTATAGGTTAAAAAAAAAAAATTGTAACTCAACATAAATTATAGGTTTCAGTCATTCATCTTTTAAGCGCTCCAGTGTTACACAATCAAGTTAGAAAGCAAATCAGACTGACCACCTCCCATTAAAGCTGTTCCTGGATATATTGGGTCTGACTGAGAAGTAGTTCGTCATCCCCACATCAGCCCCCATAGTGCTGTGCTGTGTCTTGGTAGCTGGAAAGGTGTTGGTAACACCCCAATATTTTGGTTACATCCTGGCAGTGTTAGCTCAGCATCAGCTCTGTTTTCTCCAAAATTCTGCCCCCATCAGGAAGCTGGGGGGCAGGATCTTCGGAGGGGACACAACCAGGACTGCTGAGTCAAACTGACCAGAAGGAAGGTCCATACCATATGGCGTCATCTCAGATATAAAAGCTAAGAAAAGAAGGAAGAAGAAGGGGCATTTGTCAGTTGTGTTTGTCGTCCAGAGCAACAACTACACGTGGTGAAGCCATACTTCCCAGGAAGTGGACAGAAAACACTTGCTGACAGCAAATAGAGAATAAAATCTTTGGGTCCTTCTTTTCCCTTTGCTTGTTTATGCACATAGTCTTTCACTTTTTCTTTAGTAAACTACCTTAACTCAACCTAGGATTTGTTTTCTGTCTTATTTTCTTTCCCCTGTCCAGATGAGGAATGGGAGTGATAAAGGGGTTTAGGGGGCACATGGCATGCAGTCAAGGTCTGCCCACCACACTGGTTCCCAATATTTAAAGAGGACATAGCTAAAAATCCAACTGTAACTCCGGTTTTATCAGTTTATTAAGTATCAAGAGTATCATCTGAACTCTACATTTTTTGTCTCCTCCTGACAGCAGATGTTTTGCACCTCTTGCTCATGATTTACGCTATAGGAAGCCCACACCACATTTAAATTGGTGGTTTACTGTCCTTGCTATCTCAAAATATTAAACTGCCCCTGCTGTCTTGACAAAATGAGCAAAATTCAAGGGTCACATCTGTACTGTTACTTGTGTTGAGCAACAGTTTTTTTCCTCAAGTAGCTTTATTTATTAAACTAGAACAGCACTATCTTTAATACTTTCTTATTTTCAATTTTTTGGTGAAGTTCTTGAAGACTAAGGCAAGAGCAATGCATAAATCACAGGATTGTAGGTAAAGGTAAATAGCACAACATGAGCAAAGACTCAGGAAAGACACTCAAATGAGTCACTGTGTTTACAAGATGGCTTAGACCCATTATAGTCCTGCTTAGGTCTTGTGACTCGTGCCTTTACCCTGAGTGAAAGCAGCCATTCAAGCAGTAAGACCAGTTTGACCTGACTGCAGCCTCCACTGTATAATTCACATTGCCTTCCCAGCTTCTCAAGGCAGATCCTAAAACTGTCCTGTGAAAGTCCATCCTGTGAGTACAACAATGATGAAAGAGTTAAGAACATAATTCTCAAAGCTATGTGTTACTTTATCATCAACAGTGCATCACAAAGTGCACAGAAACGACCGTTTTGTGGAGTTGTGTGGAAGTACTTAACCATTCTGGCTCAGCACCATCATTTCAGAATCTATTTTCTCTCTTGCACATTTCATATTCTTTTACTTCTACCTTCAGCCTCAGAAAAAGCAAACTCTTTTCAGACTCCCCAAAGCCAAGTGAAAGGCTTTCATAGCTTAATACCCTTCCAATCAGTAAAGACAAGTGGCATTGCCTTGTTTGTCATACATGCATTCAAATTTTGGAGTTATCAGGTAATAATACAAACCTCAGAAAACACAGAGAAGGGGAAACAAAGCGAAAAAAAAATTTGGAACATTATTAATAGCTTTCTTCCAGGTGCCAGAGCATTTCATGGTTCAATTAATTTCAGCAGAACTTTTGAAAATTCAGCATTTTAAAAAGGCAATAAAATATTTAATGGTAATTGAAAACTTGTCTACCTCTGTGTGGCCAGCATGGATGGATTCCTAATCAGTTTACTGAACACAATCACTTTTAAGGGAAAGTACAAAAACCTTTTTACACTTTTCATAAATTTATGTAAGGAAAGGAAGCTTTGTAGAAAGAAATGTAAGGACCTATCAAATACTTTTGATTATACTTCTGTCTGTGCTGTGGATTGAGTGCACGACCCTTTGTAACATGTATAAACATAAATTTTTAAAGCTTTGGCATAAAGGTACACAGCAGCTCCACTTGTACACAACGAAAGTTATGATGCTCAAGAATTCTGAATCCTTGACTCCTTTATATTCCTAAAAAGATCTGACATAGTCCAGTGAGAAATGCCATAGGAAAGTCTGTATGTAGAAAAGGCAAACAGTAAAGCCAGTTTTAGGACTTTTAGGAGACAATTCTCTGAAGTATAAATTCAGCCTATGAGAACAAAATCTTGAACAAAGATGAAGCAAAAAAGAAAAACAGTGAAAAGAAAACGAGAGACAGGATGAATTTTGGAATTAAGATAATTGCAGAAGTTGAACAGATTAACTTCTGTCATTAACACACAAAATGTACATTCAGAAAACTGAATTCCTTTTATTGGGATGGGAGGGGTGTTAATGTGGAAATGAAATCACTCAGCCTGTACAGTACAAGCGGCAGCAATTTTAAACACCAGCTGTAAATAAGAGTTTTCCTATTCATTCAACAACAATTACAGGCGCTAGGTTGGCAGCATTCAGAAATTTGATAACCCACAGTAGGCACAGCCTGACTAACGGCAGGACAATCTGAAATGTAGAAAAATAATGTGCTACATATTCCAGCAATTTAAACCTTTGTGAGGTATCATGTTCACTACTGTTAAAAGCAATTTTCATAGATGTAATTCCTCTGTCTTCCACTTGATTTGTAAAGAAATTCTGACATGAAAAATTGATTTTTTTTTTTTTTTAATTCTCTCCACAGCAGAGCTACCCTCCTTTTTCTGGTTCTCATTATCACCCTGTATGCTAGAGATTTTGCTGATAAGCAGCATATCTATTAAAAAAATTCTTGGAGGAAAAAAAGGTTAATATGAATTCAATTTATAAGTATTCAATTCAAAATGCAATTAATATTTTGAGATAAAAAGGAACATTTCAAATACTGATTAATGTCTTCTTTACAAAAGAAACTTTCAGACACCATATTATTTTGCATTAAGAAGTTTTTTGAGTTTTTAAATAATACATTTCATTCAAAACATCTTTTTTGAAAATTACCCAATTTAAAAGGAAAAATAGTTAAATTGAGTAGTTAAAAATATTTTTAAGAATGAATTGACATAATATGTCTCAATTCAGGTGTGAGGCAAGAACTGTTTTGGCTGATCCAGAAATGATCTTTTCCTTTCCATTATTTTTCAGTTCTGCCTTCAAACTTAATGTATTTTTTTCTTTCTCTTCCACTATGTTGTGCTTATCTGATTTTCCAAACTGCAGCAGGGGAGCTATCCAGAGAATATTTATTTGAGCAAGCTATTAGGCAAAAAGAAGAAAATGGTAAAAAGCTGAAATAACACCAGACACAACAAAATTATGTTGTTATTCCTGCCCAGGGATTTTTAACTTTCTTATCAGTACTTTCTCAAATGTAGTAATTATCTCTCTCAGATAATAATGGGAATGCTACACCTAAATAAATTTTAAAATCTGCTTCTGTTGTAGCTAAGCATGGTAGCAGATGCCCTTTATTTCAGTCATCAGATTTCCTGATCAGAAAGTGAGTGGCTCTACCACATTTCTAATACACATTTCCTGTATGTAACAGTTTTAACAGGCCTGACACATCTTCAGTGCACTAAAATCACTGCATACATGGTAGAGTTGATTTGCATACATACACAATCAGAAATTATTTTCATAAAAAGTAGCAGATTATTATGTATGAAACCTGAGGACTTGATCTTGTTGCTTATGAGGAATCACACCTTTAGCAGGATTTGCTAAGAGTCATCCATAACGATTGTGGTAGACATGTTCTACAGCACAGTTAATTAGAACCAAAGTCATACCCTTTGGTTGTTCTCATTACTGAACCACAATACCAAGTCCAAGAGCAAAGGACTGCCTGAAAGAAGAGCTGGAAGTCCTGGCAGACAATAAAGCTTTTATATGGCCAAGGCAGCTAAAGAACATTAAACAGTGTTAAAGCCAGGCAAGAAGGACTGTGAAATCAACTGTGAGTTGTGCACTTAATGTAAAAAGCAGGAAAGGGAACATGAGGTTTGTATGAGAAAACAGAAAATATAACAGTTGTAAATTATGTAAAGATAAGGACCAATCTTACTATTTTCAAAAACTGAGATTAGTTTAACATACTAGATTGTAACTGAAATCTGAGAATAAAAATTCAGAAAGAAACTGTTGAAAAAGTACCGAATAAGCCATCAACAAACCAATAGGAACCAGCTAAGCAGAGAAAGTCACCCCATTCCATCTGTAACTTACACAGGATAGATTACAATCTGTCATGATAGAGAATTCAAAATGATGCTAGAAAAACACCTCGACAGAAAATTTGTGAAGCCCAGAAGTCAAAGTCCATACAAACAGCACATGGACCTACACATGCTATGACAATGCCAACAACACCAATGCTTCTCTGTGCAAAAGCAGACAACCCACTCACCTTGTGCTTGATAAACATTATTCCCACCGCCACCCCACTTAGACACAAGAGCCCTAAACCAGCATGTGTCATCAAACCTCTTTTCATTGATCTTCCAAGGAATATCTACCTCCTCCTCTAAATCTGTTTTCTCATCTCTCGGTCTTGCTAACAGTCACACAAAAAATATTTCTTATCTACTTCATGAATCTCAATCGTTTTATGGTAAATATACTGCTTTAATTTTCTCTTAAATTGCATCTTTTCACTAATTTCAACTCACACAATTCCCCACAAATGGAACGTTTTTTGTATTATGGTTATCTTGGTAATTGTAACTGCACAAGGACCAATAGTCTGTCAACCTAATACACAGGAGAAAATTTTATTGTGCTTATGGTTAAAACTATGCAATCAAGATCTATTTTGTAATAGGTCATTATCATGCCTAACACTTTTATAACTAAAGTGAGACTCAGCTCTGTTGTACGCTCAAAAACATTGAGTCAAGTCATGGAACCCAATCAGCTTGACAGAGCAGGAAGAAATTCACAATTTGCAAAACACTGTGCTCCAGTTTGGAAACATGAAAACGTCCACTTGCATAACTGACCGTGTTTTTAAGGAAAAAAATCCCAACCATATTGTACAGATGTCTGTCATAAAGGTGACATAAACTTGGAGGGTGAGATACATATGGAAAGCTCTTGCTCCAAGGGTACAATACATCACTGAATGCTTTCTGGACATGGAGAAAAATCCTTTTCTGAAGCCCTCTACAAATACCTTTATCCACTTGGTCCCACAAGAAATTAAAGTCTTAAAGTCAAATACTTTTGCCTAAAATTTCTTTATATAAAACATTTTTTTTAAAAATTCTACCAGTCTGCGCTTTTTCATGGTGTTTACCTTCGTGATAAAACAACCTTGCAGTCTCAGGGGACAGAACAAAATGTCCCAAAATACATAATATTTTCCTACGCAGCAATCTACTGAATTCGGCATACGTTTTTTGTGATGTTTGTGAGTTTCTTTTAAGCATCCCTTGTCCCCAACCCCAGAATATTTTTAATTCCTAAGGATACGTAAGGTAACATGAAGCACTCCCTTTTTCCTTTATTTCAATTTCTTTACTTAAAAAGAGGAAAAATAGATTTTTTTTTAAAATAATTTGCTTCTTTTTCCATCATGAATACATTCAGCTTGTTAGGCCACTATCAAAGTATTAAAGCAAACAGAATCCTCCAAAATAATTGTAAGATCATGAGTGAAAGAGGGGTATGATTAAAGATGACAATCTCTCCCCTCAGTCCCCACTGCAAGTTTTACTGCAATACCCTGGCAAAAATATCATATTCCGTGTCACTTTAGTTTTTGTATGCATACACTAGGGAAAACTGCAATGATAGACATAAATTTGTATCAGCAGTCTAGGCACATTAGAAAAATAGAACTCCAAACACACAGAGCATATAGCAAGTTCACATAAATACAGTTCATGTAAAATTACTCTCAAAATCCATCTGTAATTAAAATTATTCAAAATAGTCTACTGTCTCTTATGGTACACTTACGATGAAAAAAATAAGAAGTCCTGTATGAGAATCTTTAAAATAGATTTCCCTGTTTGAGACAGGGAAACACAATTAAGCCATACTTCTGACATGCCAGAATCAAAAAGTGATGTACATTTTATTTACTTATATTTGGGTTTCATGCCTTATCATTCCCAGGTGTACTAAATTTTAAGTTAAAAATACCACTATTTCCCCCTTTTTCATACTACTACGCTGTTATTCTTGCCCTGGTGCAGCAGCTTGTAAAAGCAACAGTCACTTTCCAGGCTGAGATTGTACTTCTACTATTTTCCTTCCTAAAGTCCATTAGAAAATCAAGAATATATTAACTCTGTTCAAAACATTGGCTTCTAAACCAAAAGTGAGGAAAGGCAGTAAATTTTCTAGTAGGTACTAACACCTTAAGAAGCAATATGTTATTGTTGTTCCTCCAGACTTGGTGAAACAACTCAGTCCATAGCTGAAATCTCGATGGTCTCAGTGAGGACCACGTGATTACAGGCAAGTCCCCCGGCCACAAAGGGGAAAAGCAAGGAAAGCACAAGACCCATGGTTCTAAACATGTTTAAAACACACAAACGTATGTCGTATATGCAGTGTGACATACATTTGACACCAGTGGTGTTTTGTACCTCATGGTACAAACAATATTATGATAATTCAGCCTACTCCAGACCAATCAAATGCAGACAGAGAAGCAAACTCCTAATAACTGGCTTTACAGGTAACTGTCCTTAGGTGTTTGCTGTGCACAGCCTATGATAAAACTCATTAATTCCATTCAGTGAAGACATGCTCTTTTCAACAAGGACATACCAATGTCAAAAAATCCCCAAGAAAAAGACTGTTAAAATAGAGGTTCTAACACTCTTTTCTGAGTAAACAGCTAGCAGAAGATAAGCCTCTGAAGAGATGAGCACTGTGACAAGACTCAGAGAAATGTGACATTTGAATGTCTTCTCAAAGTTCATTCAGACTATGCAAACCCCTTCTATTTAAACAGTTTTTTCCAAAGCGAACCTCACCACAGACAAGGTGTCCGGCAAACAAGACCTTCCATTTTCTTTGCCTACAATTAATTAGATTTTAGTAGCAAATAAATTACAGTGAGCCCTTTCAAAATTCAGAGGACTTACACTAATCATGGAATCCTAAATAAAAGATATGAGAGAAAAAGGAAAATTTCTCTCTTAAAACATTTATGGGCTGGTTGTTTTCTGACTGGAAATCTAGTTTAGGGTACACGCCTAAAAGCAGTTGCATTGCTCAGCGGTGTAAAACAACCTGCAGTCATTGGTAAAGAGAATTAAAACCTTGAGGCACATCAGGATTATATATTAGTATCTGTGACTAGCAATAGCTAAAAATAACTCTTCTAACTGAACACTGACAGCAATAAATTCAATAGTCTTTCCAACTCACTTGTACCTGGAGAACCACCCAAATCAGAATCAAAATAATTTGTGGTTTTGGGTTTTTATGTTTTTTAATAAAGGATCATACCTGTCCTAGTTGCAGCTGGGAGAGAGTCAGTTTTCTTCCTGGTGGCAGGTAGAGTTCTGGGTTTTTTGCACTTGGTATGAGAATAATGCTGAAAACACACTGATGTTTTAGTTGTCGCTAAAGAGTGCTCACCTTAAGTCAGGGACTTTTCAGTTTCCTAATGCAAAAAACTGGGAGGGAGAATAGTGGGACAGCTGACTCAAACTACCCAAAGGGATAATCCATAACATAGAATGTCATGCTCAATATACCCACTGGGAGGAGTTGTCTGGGAGGTGCTGATCAGTGCTCAGGGACAAGCTGAGCATCAGCCAGTGGGTGGCAACCAACTGTATTGTGCATCACTTGTCTTTCTTGGAGTTTATTTTTCTCTCTACCTCTTTGTTTCTCTTTTCATTACTAGTATTAATATAATTATATTTTATTATGGCTTGATTATTAAAATGTTTCTTATCTCACAGGTTTTACCTTTTTCCAATTCTCCTCCCACTGGGGGGCCCAGGGGTGTGAGCAAGCAGCTGTGCTGTGTGCAGTCACCAGCTGAGGTTCAAGCAGGACTGCTAGTGAAGGGTAAATTATTGGCAGAGGTGAGTAGCTAGGAACAAGCCGGTAGAGAAAGCAGCAGCAAATAAAGGTTTGATTGACTGAGGAAAGTCCATGTGAACATCATCCAATGTGGCTGAATAAGAGACTACAAGACACACACACAACTGGGACTCAACTGAATATACTAGAATTTCTTTACTAGAAAAGCAGTGCTTGTTTTTTATATGTTTTAGAAATGTTATGATAGAATCATAGAATGGTTTGCTTTGGAAAGAAACTTCAGTGATCCTCTAGTCCATTGCCCTGGAACCCCAAGAGCAAAGAATGTTTGGTACCGCCTTTGTCTAAAGAGAGAAGACCATGGTCAACACCATGTCTTGAATCGGTATTACGGAAAACAGATCAATGAAAATATAAATTATTTATTATGTTTTTCCATTTCCTGAGTTGTTTGTCTCTCTTTCAAAAGGCTGAAGCTGGATTTATATACATCCTTTACCTCCTATAAAGCTTGCTTCCATTTTGGTAGGATAAATCACAAACAGACAGAATATGAGATAATAAGACCTTTCCAATGACCAACAGCTAAAAAGCTAGTTAATAGAAAATTAGTTAAGTGAATCATTATTCAGTCTGTCTCTTCATTCTTTAAGCTAAGACAGAACATGCTGATAAGCAGCTTTTCTTTCCTCCTACTAATATAGATAGTGGTACACTATTTAACTTTACATTAGCCCAAGACTGTATTTGTGTAATAGGATCTATGGCATAAATCAGATTTGCCACAGTACGTGTTTATGGTTTGGTTTTGGGGTTTTTTTCATTAAGCAAGTTAAATTCTACAGTGAAAAAATTCTACATAGGCGCTTTCAAAGCAGAAAAAAAGATATTGACCATAAATTGAGCTCTGCAATCCACAATTTAGGTACCCAAAAAGTACTTGAGTTTCATAACAATGAGGAGTATTGAGTCTGCTATAGTAGAAGCTACTAAGTTTCAAATGCTAGGCCAAATACTCACCTGTCCAAAAAGGGATGTCAGGCATCTTTTTTTAAAAACTTTATCACATTGCAATACCATTAATTACCACCCACTTGCATAGATATTCTCCATTAAAATAGAAAAGGGATTAACCATACTTGCTCAATATTAGTCATCTGTTCAAAGGAAAATGAATACAAATCCCATGTTAGCATCTTACTGAAGAACACAAACTGAATGGATGTATGGTAACTGTCAATGCCCATCCTCACTAAGGACATGAGAAGGAACAAGCAAATAACAGTTTAAGGTGTTTGTTATCAATCATACAATCCCATATATGCACTCTTGGGGATTGGGAAGTTTTGGGGTTTTTTTCCTAAGGTGAAATTTCAAATATGGAACAGTCCTTACCAATTATTAATCAGGCAGTGTAAAAATAGTCTAGGTGAAACAAACCTTACTCTCATCACCACATTAAATTTCAAATTTATTAATATCTAAGATGTCGGGTTTTTTTTTCTAATGAGAACTCTCTACAACAGGAGAGATTGACAGAAATGGAAGCCCAGGCTGGCAGACACCTGGTGATCCAGAAAAGTGTCCAGGCACCAAACTGCTCAAGGAGTTGTTCTTTTATCTCAATATATTGACATATTGTTGGAACTAAAAATAGTCTTAAGTGGTGGTAATAGCAAATTTCTTGAGAATTTTGTTTTCATTATTATATCTCAGTATTTTCATATAGCCAGCATTAAAATGTACTGTATGACACTGTTTCTGCAGCTACATTATAGTTCTATATTGAGAAAGTACTGTGCAGATCTCAGTTTTAAATCATTAACTTTATTGGAATGAAAATCTCTTAAAGCCTTAACCTCTGCCCTATTTTCTTTTCCATCCAGGTCTAACCCTTCCTTCCTTATCTCCAAGATACCATTAATATGCTTTGCTATGAGTTCTTCATATTCCAAACACAGTCCTCTCCAACTTGCCTGCATCTCTCCACTGCACTGTCAACAAGGGGATTTTATGAGGCCCCAGTCCCATCCCTGCCAGATGAAGTCCAACCGCCCCATAATTGTTCCATAATCACCAACAGATTTGACTATCCTGCTAAAGCAAAATATTTCTTGTTTTTCTACAGGATCTTGTTTCCTGAAACTCCCTATGTGCTTCTGAATGCTGTACTGCCTAATCACTTATATATTTTTTTACCTATGCGTGTGTTTTCCTTTACTTGTAGCACTTTCAATTTATCTTCACACAATTTTATGTGTTTTCTTTTTAGGTCATTTCTCCCCAGGAGTCACGAAAATGTTACATTCGAACACTGTCTTCCCAAGCAACCAACAGTCCTCCCATGATGTTGTCGTGTACAAATATATTCATTATAACTTCACACACATTCTTAATGAAAATACCAAATCAAAGGAATAAGAAATCCTTCTGCTTCTTTAATTACCAGTAATAAACTTTACACCACCCTGTTGACTAGGCACAAAGAACACAAATTAGTGTCTCACTGTGCTAAACACTATGCAACAAACCAGCAGCCTTCAGAATAAAGCATTTGTTGATAAATATACACCAAGACAATAAATGGATACAGATCAACAGGCAAAAAAGATATTTGAAAGTATAATTAAATTTTTTGGTATCTCAGCACATCTGAGATAATAGAATTCACACATACAAAACAGAAACCCAGGAGAAGCCATTGTGTGAACTTGCAGCATATGTGTTGTCACACTGCATTGGCCTACATATACTATCCTTTCTTTGTGGTAAAACTTCTAAGAAAATCTGCTTTATATTCATAAATTGAGAATTCAGGTGGGAGACTGAGACCCAGCAGTTATGTAACAGAAATAAAAACATATTTTGGGTGACAGAGGGCACAACTCTGCTGACATAGATACATCTGAGTCTGTGAGGCACAAACATCACGCTGATGGACAGAGACTGTATAATATGTTATCCTGTAAGTGGCTACACACCCTTTCACCTCCGGTCAATTCAAGCTTTCCATAGTAAGGCTATTGTTCATGACACAGGAAATGTCAGAGGAAAGTTTGTGTGTGTGGTGATGTTTGTATATACACCCAAGTTATACTTCAATTTCCAGCAGAGAAACTGCTGCTAGAGGGAGAAGAACCATAAATCAACTTCAGAACAGTGAGAAATTATTCCCAGTACCTGAGTGTACATATTTCAGCCATGTACAAGCTTAGAACAAAACGGTAGGTTTAATAGATTCAAAAGACAGAATCTTTATAACTTGTTATACTTACAGCATATGATGCAAAGAGAGAGAGATTTTTTTCCCTTTGTGGAAGAAAAAAAATTGAACCAAAACACCCTATTCAAAGTTCTTTGCTATCTGACAATTAAAGCCTATGATCACAGTGTTTAACATAATATATTACAGTTTTATTTCCTATGGTTTTGTTTGGTGGGGATTTTTTTGCAGGTGTTTGCATTGTTTGGTTGGTGAGGTTTTTTTTCTGTTTTATGGAGTTGGGGTTTTTTGTTTGTTTTTTAAGTATTCCCAGTGAAGACTCAATAGGCAGACTAAAAACATCCAGAAGCACAGAATGGTTGAAGCTGGAGGTCACCTCTGGAGATCATCTAAATTCAACTGCCCCGCTCAAGGGAGATCGCCTCCAGGTGGTTTTACGGTATCTCCACGGATATTGTACCACCTCTCTGAGCAACATGTTGAGGAATCAATCACTGCACAGTTAGAAGTTTTCCCTTTTGCAAAACTAGAAATTTCAGTTTTTCAAATTTGTGCCCGTTTCCTTTTGTCCTTTCATTGGGCACCACCTGCAAGAGTTTGATTCATCTGTTTTCCCTCCCATCAGGTATTTACATGTATTGGTATGATCCTGCTATTAAGGAACTGTTAACAAATGTGACAGTTTTGATTGAGTACAGGAGAGAAGTACAGAATAAAACAAAGCACAGCAGGGTTATTAAAAAAACACAAAACCAAACATTGCCCCCATAATGATTTTGTAGTCTCAATTACATATTACAAAACTAATTTCAATAAATACAAAGTTCAGTGTTTGACATTGTGTTCAGTGCTTATGAAACCAAACTCTTCCTGTAAGAGCCTCTCTTTATAAAAAGCTGCATTATGTTCAGGTTGTTGGTTGTTTGGGTGTTCTTTTGGGGTTTTTTTTTTGGTTCATTTGAGCTTTATATGATAGAAACACTGGAGGAGGAATAAAAAAAAAAATCGTATGTTTTTTCCCCATATTACAAAGTACACCCACGTGTAGCAATTTTAACACATTTTCATAAGAAGGTCTGTGTGACTTGAGGATCTCTGTGAGAGATCTGATCAGATGAAAGAGGAAATGTCCAGCACCTGTGTTGGCTTTAGGTTGTGTAGCACTGACCCTTCTCACACAATGAGATGTGTGAACATTCCAGATACAAGGGGTAGGCACAGGGCTACTACAGCCTGCAAAATTAACCATTTTAGATACTGAAATACGTGCAGGAGATCCCGTTCCTTCACCCAGCACCTCTGATAAGCTCATGCTTCGAGAGATGATCCCAGCATGACACCTAGTGGCAGCAGCATTTTTAACCCCAACAGTGCCTTTTCAGAAGGTTCCTTACTGCTTCCAAAAGATTCACACCTATTTTTAAGTTTGTTCTAATTTACTTGCAACGTCTTGAGTTCAAGGAAGAAGTAAAAGCCAGAGTATTCTCAAAATCATGAAATTGTTTTGTTTTCTCACCTCCAAGCCAGAGTTTACTGAGACACATCAGAGCCCTTTGTAAACTACTAATAACTGAATACAACCAAATATTCAGTTACTATTGATTTCTTTATAATTTTTTTTAATTTTGCTTCTGATAACACCCTCAGGAATAGGAATTGCTCAACTAAATGGTCTTAATGAGGCTGTAATACTCTTTTCATATTGAGGTTTAATAGTACAAAGTTACTGATTTGCTTCCATAATTAAATATGAGATCTATGAAAATATTTAAGCAACTAATTCCCCATCTCACCAAATCAGGAGACCTTAACATGCAGCCTGAAATATATCACACTGTTGTATGTGTATAAACTATAATTTATATGGTTGGGTGTTATAAGTGTTATGTCTAGCATAATATGTGTTAGAGAGATTAATGATAATGGACAGATTATACATACACACTCAAGGTTGTAACTTTTTTAACAACAATAATAATATTGCCTGGTATTGTCTAACATCTGATCTGTTCCCCAACTAATATTTTGATATTAATTTTTAATCCTCTCATTGAAAAATAATTTATAGAACCAATCTGACAGTGCTCATCTCTAAGATTAGTATAAATTCAGAATGACCACAAATGATAAGGAAAAAAAGTTTGACCCAAAAATGGCAGACCACTATTATTTGATATAAAGAGTTGTGCTGCCTGTTGTATTGGATTTACATGTCAGTGTTTTGGTAGTGAGGGAACTACACGGATGGCTTCTGTGGGAAGCTGCCTGCAGCTTTCTCCACTCCTGACAGAGCCGACTCCATCCAGATCCAAGATGGACACACTGCCAGCCAAGGCTGAGCCCGTCAGCAACAGTGCTAGCGCCACTGTGATAACACACTTAAAGGAGGAGAACAAAAGAAACCAGAGCAGAGAGAGAAGTGAGCATATGTGAGACCAAGAGCTCTGCAGACACACGAGGCAGTGAGTAAGTAGGGGCAGGAGGTGCTCCAGGCACCGGAGCAGAGACTCCCCTGCAGCCCACGGAGGTCCAAGGCAGAGCACCTGGATGACCAAAGCAAGCTGGGACCTCATGGGAAGCCCCTGCTCAAGCAGACTCCTGGCAGGACTTGCAAACTGTGGGGAATCCATGCTGGAGCAGCAGGACTGCACCCCTTGGAAGGGATCCATACTGGAGGAGCTCATGAAGAGCTGGAGCCTGTTGGAAGGGCTCCTGTTGGAGAAGTTCATGGAGGACTGCCTCCTGTGGGAGGGAACCCAGGCTGGAGCAGGGAAGTGAGGAGTCCTCTCTTTGAAGAGGAAGGAGAAGCAGAGAACATGTGATGAACTGACAGCAGCCCCCTTTCCCTGTCTCCCTGCACTGCTGGAGGGGAGGAGGCAGAGCATTTGAGATTAATGTCTAGCCCAGGAACAAGGGATAGGTGGAGGGGGGGAGGGTGTTGTAAGATTTCATTTAATTTCTCACTACCCCGCTCTGAATTTGATTGGCAATAAATTCAGTGGAAGTCCCCAAGTCAAGTCTGTTCTGCTCATGACAGCAATTTGTGAGTGAGCTCTGCCTGTCCTTAACTCATGAGCCTTTCATTACATTTTCTCTCCTCTGTGCAGCTGAAGAGGGGAGTGACAGAGTGACTTTGAGAACACCCAATGCCCATTCAATGCCCCACAACTGTGACCAGATAAATCTTGCTCCCCTCAGCTATATGGACAAGCAGAAGGCTGTTGCAAAGATAAATTTCCTTGTCCTTCAAATCAAATTTAAAAAAACAAAAAAAGGACAGCAATAACAACAACAAACCACAGCAGAACTAAAGCAAGACTCATTAATGTCATTAAATTTCGAAGTGAGAAGAGGATCTCATAATATAACTCTCTTTACAGCAGGCCAGGACTTAATATGGAAAAACAATTTCAAACAGTACACTTTCAAATTTGGGGAAATGCATTTTTAGATTGCAGTTTTGTCCTTGAGGCTCAGTGTTCCTTATTAATACATGCAAATAGGCTTACAGAGTAAAAAGAAAAAAACAAACTATTTCTTGAAAAACGCCACTTTGGTGTTTTCCTTATTATTCTTTACCAACTCTCGAACATTAAATTACTAAATCCACAAAATAAATCTTTTCTTGTTATTTTGTTTTGTGGGGGTTTTTTTTGGGGGGGGCAGAGGGGGAGCAGAATGCATGTATGTGGATGTGGTGGTATTTTTTTTCTTAGAGTATTAGAATTACAAATCTCTTTAAAATGCCTGGACCTAATGGCATGTAACAGACTTATTTATCCTAATTTGTGACACGTAGAAATAACAGGTTCAGAGGAACCCTGTGCCTCATCAGACTGGTTGGATTCTGGAGTCGATGTGGCTTCAATGCCTAGGTAGTGAAGGAGAATGTTGTCTTCCAGGCCATCTCATCCAAGGATACACACCTTTCTACAGCCTTTGAGAAAAGCTCAAAAAAGCATGAACATAGTCAGTTTGCTAATGGCCATGTGACGCACAAAACCAGAAAACAGTTGATATTATAAAGACATTTCAGTCTAGCAAGGAAAGGCACAAAAAACCTCAACAACTGGAAGCAGTAGTCAGTAAAATTCTAACCTTAAAAAAAAAGCAACAATAAGAATTGGTGGTAGCAGCAAGTGAAAGTACAGTGAGATGGATTACTGGGAAAATAAATCCTTCCCAACCTGTCTTTAAGGGAAGATTGGCTGGCTTTCCAAATAAATTGCTACAATGTGAGGCATACAAGATACAATCACTAAACAATTCTATAAACTGCAAAGAGGATGGGATATTAAAAAGGAGGTTTAATCATGAGAGAAATTATATTCTAGAACAGACTTTCAGCAGGAAGACTGATGCCTCATTCTTTTTATTTGATACAAATACAAAAATTATTTTCAAGCAAGCTTGTTATCCAAGACCAAGAGCTGATCTTCCTGACTCAAAAAATCTCCTCCTTGTCATATGCCAATTAAATTTATTATTTTGCTTTTCTTGAGAAATTACAAAAAGTAATAATTATTAGGAAGGACTAATTTTGGTGTTATGAATGTTGAAAAAATTCCTTGAGGCTCAAACAAGTATCAAAACCCCCAGTGTGAATAACTTCACAAGCAGCCTCTGCTTTGAAAGCACATAGACTATCTAAAAAAAAAAAAAATAATTAGTAGGAATTGAGAGAAGAAACACAAACCAGGAGTTCAAAACAGCAATAAGTTTTTTTGCTTTAGGTTACATATTAAGAATATGAGAACAGCTATATGTAGTCTTTATCCTATCTCTTAACAGTGACCAATAACCTATGTCTAAAGAAAAACAATAAAACTGGAACGATTGCTCCGCAAATGTTCACAGCCTCCAACAGAGAAAAGGGAAAGAAGAAGCAGAATTCAAATCTTTTCATTTTTGATCCAACACTATAAAGAACAAGATTTGCATGGTGCACAATGGGTTTTGGCTTTTTTTTAGAAATAATCAAGTATGTATCTGTAGGAAAAGTCATATGTAGAATATTTTAATCCTGGTAAGACAAAAATGCCAAAACAGGATAATTAATGAAAAAAAAATTCAAGAAATTGGCTATTATCACCATTTAAGACAATTTTTAGTTCAATACGTGAGCTGGTTAACTCTCTAATAAGCTCACTTAATTTCCTTAATTGTCTATTTTTAAATTATAATTTTAGCAATCTACTGAGCTGGCAAAGATACCGATTCAGATCAATTACTTTTACTACAAGTTAATGCCAAGTCATTTTACCACTTGGACATTTACCTCTAACAAATGAGTCACCACCACCAAAATACTTAATTGGTGTCACAGGAAGAATTGCTTGAAGAGCAAAATAAATGTCAGCTTTTCACAAGTCTCTAAGCAAGATATAAGCAGTAGGTCCCATTTTCAGAAGGCACTGTTCATCTCATTTAATTGAAGCTTAAAAGCGTAGGCACACAGGTTAAGTGTGATAAGCTTAATGAACTACCATGTGTGAGCTGTGGCACAGTAACTAATAAAACTCATGTCCCTAAAACCAGCCAAGAGACTTCTCTCCAACCTATCTGG
This sequence comes from Callaeas wilsoni, assembly GCA_013398955.1. Classification (NCBI taxonomy): domain Eukaryota; kingdom Metazoa; phylum Chordata; class Aves; order Passeriformes; family Callaeidae; genus Callaeas; species Callaeas wilsoni. The sequence continues at coordinate 198,822 of VWPU01009918.1, read as the reverse complement.
ACTCATAAGACTCTCAGAAGATCCTATTAATGTCCCTTACCATCAGCCAGCCATTAGCCAGAAATTAGCAGCTTCACAACTCAGCTGGTTAAAAACAACAGGACAACATTTTAACTGATTCAGATACTTAACACACTAATCCATATTACTTGATTATTTAAGCTAAAATGCCCGACTTTCAGTTCAGTAGATAAGGACTCCTCGCCTAAATGATGTGACTGATTTTGAGGTGCGGCACCTACCAGACTTTCAGAACAGAGAGTGTGGGGCTCTAATAGCACCTGCTCCAGCCATGGTGGAGTGAACTTACCTCAAAAGCCCACCAGCACCGACAAAACTTCTTCAATTAAGTAACATATCAAAATGTATTTTAGCTGCCAAAGAACAGAGTCTTTGATTTCAAACCTAAGAACTGAGCAAAAAGAAAATTAAATTTTATTTGCTTTCATATACTTTATAGATACCACCCAGGGAAAGTTTAAGAGACAATCAAATTAATGATTTCAGTATACTTAATACAGGTAAAATGCAGTTCAATTTTCATACTTCACAGCAGAAACTAAACATGAGCTTCAGAAAAATTTTTCCAAGGTCAATAACTTCCTATTTTGGAGTGGCCTGTACATTTTGAAAAACACCAAATATTGTTTGGCCTCAAGAAAAAATTGGTAGATACATCACTAGTCTGACAAAATAGGGCAGTTCCTAGATATGCTCCTAACTTAAACCTGGTTGAGTGACCATAAACAGGAGGGGACTTGCCATAGTTTCTTTCTCCCACTTGCCTAGAGCAGCATGGAACAGGGAAAGGAGTTATTGATGAGGTTTTTTTGAGGTAAGCTTGTTTCAATCACATTTCACTGTAACCACTGTTGTTACCTTATAGAGCTCCAGTAGACAAAAACCCCTGACCTCATTTACAGGTGACTTTTCAGATCACAGAGGAGGACATTGCAAAGGAAGATTGAATTGCTACAGCCCCGTTAAAACTGGCTTCAAGATGAAAGGGTCATCACCAAACCCCTCTGAGGTGACTTTGTACACGTGCATGTTACCACACAGTAAATGCAGGTCTAGATCATTTGGATGTGACATTGCGTAAGTCATCCATTAAAGTTCTGCATGTTCTACAATACATGGCTGTGACGAGTAAGAGCCAAGCTTTGCAAACACTCTTTAAAGACAGACTGGTATTTTCTATATTTATAGACAGTAACCATGAAATTACCTTTTTTTCTTTTTTAAGCATTTTCATTGCTCAGGTAAGGCACTGAGGCAACATTAAAGACAAAAGTTTAATAGAAGTAATTATTAATAATGAGATATAAACATTTTAAAGGCAGCCTTTTGATCCATGTAATATCATAGTCATTAATAGACAGGATTGAAATAATTAGCTTAATTTATTAGCATCTTTAACGAGATTATTTTTCTGACTTGAGATAGCAGATACACTTTAAAACACTTCAAAGGTGAATTGTTTCACTACAAGCATTTGCTCGGCATAGGAGGTTTATTAAGTTTGAATAGCATATGCTGGGAAGATCCAGTAGTATACAACTTTTGTTGAAAAGTTCAGATACGACAATGAGAAAGTGGAGAATTAGAGTGAGTGTGAATATGAGCAGCTTTAGCCAGTTTTGACGTCTAATCTGAAATTTCAAGATTATCCTCCTCTTTGGGTTTAATATCTATTGAAACTAGAGAATATTTTATATCTTAAACCCAGAATTGGGATAACCTCAGAGCTGTAAAGAGTGTAAGAACTCTGAGCTCATGAACAAGATGCTGGAATCATTGGGGTATCACACCCTTACCACTCCTTGCTAAGGAGGTGAGGGGCCCAGACCTGAGACCCTGGGCTATGGGGAACCTCTCCGTGCTTCTAGTCCTGCCAGATGACAGGACTACCAGGTCTCAGACTCAAAGACTGCCAGAGGACCTGCTGCAGAAGGAGGATCCAGGATTCCTGCTCACAGTCATTCTGAGACCACTGGGTGCACATGCTAGTGCAACAGGTCCCAGATCAGAAAAGGTTTGATAACAGGAAATGAGAAAACACGCACAACACCACATTAAGGGATCTACTTTATGGTTTTCTCACCACCAGTGTCCTAGATATCCTAGTGTCCATCTGGGACCTTAAAAGCCTTGAAAGACCTTGCATGGATTTCCAGGCTAAAGAGTTCTGACATATTAACAGACAAAAAAAACCAACCAAACAAAAAAACACAACCAAAAAAAAAAAAAAAAAAAAACAAACAAAAAAAAAAAAAAAAAAAACCACCAAAAAAAATCACAACTTTGTTTTAGTGCTTCCCCCAATCCAGAAATACTGAAGTCTGGCAAGTTTCAGAGTTGGAATAAATCCAGGCAGCAGCGCTGTCTACACCTTCTGACCCTGCTCTTTATCAGGTGGGAAGCAAACCAAACATATCTCTTGGCATAATTTAAATCATAAATTTAACAAACTCTGTATTTCTATGAAATACAAGAAGCTGTAACTTCTTTCTAAAAGCCTTAAAGTGGAAAATTCTTAAACTCGATAACAACCCTATTAAAAAACAGCATTCAGAAAAGATAAACAATGAAACTTAGAGGGAAATTCAACATTCAACTGAATAAGAAAAAAAACTGTGGACGGGATAGCTTTGGAGGAGACGCTAAAGGAACATCCAAGTTCCTGTCACTGCCTCAGGGAGGATAAAATGCTCTGGGGACAAGGTGCTGGAAACCTCAGAGCTTGAAGAGCGTCTGCAACTACTCCAGGCCTACAGATTGGGAACCTAAAAGCTACAGGGTCAAGTCCAGAAGCAAAAGTCAAGCTCAGAGCCTACAGAAGCTACATTGAGAGAGTGACCTAATTTTACAAGAAAAGGAAGTCAAAGATCCAAGAAGATAGATGTCTAGAAATTTTGAAGACACAGAGGGAGTCTATTGTAAAAATAATTGTTATGGTCCCTACATTTGGATAGAGGACGTATAAGAGAAAAGATTGAATAGTGAAAGTGTCACCCTTCCTGAGAATGTCAGCCAGGACTGCACTCTGTTTAATTTTAGACTACCTGCACCATGCTCCACCAAGTAGTCATGCTTTCTGTGCCTGCAGTCTGAAATAACTATTTAACATCTGTGTCCAAAACAATCAAGATCCAGATTAAAATTCAGGTAAATAATTTAATCCAAATAGATTGTGTTCACACGACCATTCAATGTTATACTATTGGATTTATTCTTTGTTTTCTTTTCTGACAAGTATCTGCACGTCTGGATTTCAGTCAGAACGGTGTGGGTTTTCATACAGGATTCATCACTATAGTAACCAAGAACAAATCATCAAGTGTGAGGGGTTTTCTGTTTTCCTCTTTTTTCTGTTTTTGTTTTTTTTAACCTTTTAAAACTGTCAGTGAAGTGGGACACAGTGAGATGGTTGAGATTGTCAGAAGCTTCCACAGAATTCCAGTGACATTTGGGTTTATAAACCCTCTAGAATCCAGTAGAAGTCCCTGGATAAACAGAACTATGTAGGAATTTTCTGCCATGCTTTAGGCCCATGACTCCAACAGGAGTAAATGTTGTTCCTAATAATTTCATTAATAGGAAGCACAGGGTAGATGAAAGGTTGTACTTGTGAGTTTTCTAGCCTCATCTTCCAGATGAAAATGTGGATGATTTTGAGATAAGTCACCAAGAGTATCAAGGACCACTGATCACTGGTTAAACAGATTATAAAAAACCTGAGCCAAACAATTTGAATAAAATCCTGGGATAAACCTTGCCTGTCTTTTGTAATCGTTTTGAGAAAGCATTTTAAGGAAAATAGGAGCTCTTTTTTCCACTAAAATCTTCCTAAAAGTAATGTTTCTCAAAGCATATGTATAACTAAGCCACTGAAAACAGTATTCAAGAAAAGGTATTAGCTGAAAGATCATGCTTGTATGTGTGCCTATAAATAAATTTGTAGTAAGACCCATTAAGATCTCAGACTCCTCTGCAAATATCAGCTGGAAGCAATTGCTTAAGTTTCTCTCAATGTTACCACAGAAAACTTTTATTTTGCATTTGTATTTATCTGCCAGCAGTGTTCCTTACTTTTATTCTGTTGCTCTTAAAAAGAGCTACAGACAAGGATATCCTGTAAAATTATTGCAGCATGTACAATATAATGACCAGAGCTCTTGTTTCACTTCCTTGCTAATCTCCTAATAACATACATTGCCCTGAAGTGTTGGAGCAGGTATCAGGAGCGTGCTGCAGACACAGATTTGTAACTGTAGAATACAGCTCGAGGAACATTTGACATAATGTAGCCCAAGAACTGAATGACCAATACTGTGCTTAACAAACAAACCCCCCAAGTCTGAATCACTGACATCAATTTCAAAAATGGGAAACAGCATAGATAAAATGGGTGTCTGATGATCAAATTTCAGTCAACAACTATTATCAGCTAAGACTGCATACACACGGGTGTAGGGAAACGACATTTGAACAGTCATAATGACTAAGTTTCATCCTGAATGAAACTTAAATTGAACCTACTCACACAGTCATTAAACATACCAGTTTAAAATGCAAATGTCACAAACTGCTTAATCCCATTATACAATTTCCACCCTTTACAAATGCGAATGTTTTCCTCCTGCAACCTTATCAGCACAGGAAAAATGTAGCAGGGTAGGAAGGGTTATACATTTACTTGTGCAGGCAAATAAATCCAAAACAAGATGACTGCATTAGTACAAAGTATCATAAATAGAGGTAGAGCAGTTCAGGTTCAGTTAATCTAGTTCAATACTTTACCAAGGAAAAAATATTTTAGGAATTTCACTACTATTTGCTTATTCATAATGAAATTGCTTTGCCATATATGGTTGCTTCAAGAAAGCAGCTATTTGCGTCCTGAAAATACCATCACATGCAACACCAGATCCTGCTTACAGGAATGACATCTCAAGTGGAATGACAGGATGCAGTAAAAGCAGGACATACAGGGTCCTAATGAAGTGACAGCATAGCAGTAAAGCTGTAGTGCTGTTTGTTCACAGCCTACAGGTTTGCACTAAGGAGTTGCTATAGAAATGTGGAGATAGAGTCCTACATTCAACTCCAGCGCTTTTCTCTCAGTTGTCACAAATTTTTACTCAAGCCGGCAATGAAAACTATTATACAAAAATACTATTTATGGTCAGTTTCATCTGGTGAATTATGTAATAAATAGAAGGGAAAAGAGGGAAAACTACACTGTTACTGATTTATTAAAGCTGAGCATGAAATGAGCATCCTGCATAATCCAACTTCTGCCTGTCAGTACTTTGCCCTTACACTGAGCTCATTAATTTGCATTTAATGAAATTTTAACTTGTATTTGGTTAAGGCATGTTTTCTAAAAGTTATAGAAATGACATCAAAAGATAAGAAAATACACCTTCCATGACAGTTTATTGTAGCAGTTCATCATGTTCATTCATGTTAAAGAGTACCCGTTTCTAATTTAAATTTGGCCGGGCTCAACCTTCTAGGGTAATTATCTCCTTTTATCTCCACATAAAATGAGAAAGCAGTTGTTCCCTTTGCCAGTTTGATTAGAAAGTCCCACTGTATTTTGTAACAAGACTTCTTTAACTATAGGATAGTTCAGGATTTGTTTCTCCTCTCCCAGTGAAAATTTCTGACTATCACCAAATTGATTCTACTAACCAAGAGAGAGCTACAAAACACTGAGATATAATGAAATGACAAAAAGAATGAAGACTGATGAAGGACTCAAAATACAGCCAAATACCACGTAGAAAATACTTACTTGTCTAGTTGGCCAATATGATTAACTACTGGCCAAATAAACACTTCTGGATGAGCAGATGTAGGGGAAACTTAGCATCTAGAGGGTACATGAGACAGGCTCATTCCTGAAAATGTCCCCTAAGAGAGTGTTTGAAAAGTAAAAAATAAGCAGCATATGAATAAGTTTCAGAGCACATGAGGACATGAAGACAGAATAACCACTGCTTTCCTACTAAGAAAACTGTATACTTGTTGAAATGCCTTGCAAGGAACTGCTGAAAAAAGCAGAGTTAAGAGTCTGCATTCAGTTCCCCAAAGGCAGCAATTGGCTGAGATGACACTGGCTGATTAAAATGGATTCTCTACTTTATGCATAGAGGAGCTACAGAAAGAGGAGATTAGGGTATAAGACTAATGGGCCAGAACAGCTAAAGCTATGAAAAAACTGTATGGCTGAATTATCTCCCCAAGGACCAACCCATAAGGATGAAGAGTTTGGGCACACTAAAGAGTCTGTATTCTGTCACACGAGTTTATCACCTTGTATTTCTGGAAAATATGCCATCAGTATTAATGGAATTAAAAACAAAAAACAACTTCTTTTCCTTAGTAGCGTCTTGGGGGAAAAAAAACAACAAACCTTACTTAGCATACTTAGCATTAGAATATATAACAAGAAAAAAATTAATAAAAATATTGACTCCATTAACAGCCATCCTGTTCTCATAAATAAGAAGAATTGCACCAGAAAATCTCTCAAATATGGAAAATGTCAGATTAACAACCACCACCCCCTGAAATAAAGCACCTAACTAATGAGGATAGGTCTAATTTATGTAATTTATGTCCACATTGACAACTGTCTTAGAAACAGATTCATGGATTCCCGATAACATTCTTTCAAACCAGTTTCCGTAGCAACTGCCACCCCATACGCCTTTCCCTAAGGCACAAAACATCTAATAAAATAATAATAATAGCAACAATAACAACAATACTATCTACTTCCACAATGTCTATCAGGAGAATAGGTTAGATTTCTGCTAAGAAACAAGGCTGAGTTACGGTGGCGATTCAATCTATTGCAAACACATTATAATGTATTTTTTATTATTTATTTTGTTTTGTGAAATGGAAAACAAATACCCAACTCTCTAGAATGAGAGAGAACTGTCCTTTCATTCAAACCATTTGCTGCTGGTGGTAATGAATTTCAGGAAGGAAAGCAGAGAAATATATAAAAGAGAGAAAGGGAACACAGCAGGAACAATCAAATAAGCTATAATTTTAACTTGTTGGTCAGGTTCTGTCCATTATGAATTGATTTAAGCAGTCTTCCTGACAGGTGTTGAAAGAACTGGGAAAACCTGTTAACTTTTCAAGTAAGTGATGCCCACTATCAAGATCAGTGACATCTATTCTTTCTTTGGCAGCAGTAATAAAGGAGTGTAGTATTTTCTGGCTCTCAGAAAATTCCAGGAGAGCTGCAAAACCAGATTTTTTGCTACAACTACTCCAACAGAGGATGAGAATTTAACCAAGTAGTGCATCTGGTATAAAGCCTAGCAAAAATACCAGTGTATGATACCATAACAGTACCTTATATATCCTCTCTCTATTCCCTCATGGGTTGTGCATGACTCACATATGCTTCATGATGACTGTAAAACTGCCGAAAATCTATGCAATTATTCTTTCATGGTAGATAGATTAAACAGATTTACACGTCTTATAATGTACCTATTAGTGTTTGAGTTATTCCAGAAGCCAGTATTTTTATTATTCAATCTATAACTAAAAAATATTTACAAGTGTATTCTCAGGACAACATGTAGACCAAGAGAACAGCAGTAATGAGAATAGGCACATTTATACAGAGATCTAGATATCAAAATTCTATAAACAACCTCTGCACACACCCCCCTCACACTTTTTAATACAACTTAGCATTAGACAATGGGTTCAAATTTCTGATGAGTGGCGTAGTTTAACTTGAAATTGTAAACTAGGACATTTAGGATCACCACATCTGGAGTGTGTAAAAGAAGCCTAATAAACATGGAAGCAATCTAAGTTTGGTGCTTTTTTGACCAGCACTGCTCATAATCAAACCATTTGATCCAAAAGCATGGCTGAGAAGTAATTTCAGATCTCTGTAGACAGACTTATATACAGAAAATACACATGTGGAAACAAGGAAAACCTCATTTGGAGGTTTTCTGTTCTTATTTGCAAAATATAACTGAAAAAAATTAAGTCTTGAAACAAATTTCAATTTCCTATAAATAAGAGAACCAACAGTGAAATAGTCTAAAAGGTGGAGGAAAAGAGTCCCACCATTTCCTGTGCCCAGAATCCAGGGTCTTAACCATCACGCTATGAATATGCTTTCCGGAAAGAGTTTACAGTTTGTTTTTGAGAGAGAAAAATGCATATGCAGAGTAGCCTCTTCCATGCTTGTGATCAGTGCACAGTTCTTGAACATTTCCGGTAAGAGAGACACCACAACCTCTCTGGACAACCTGTTCTCGTGATTGAGCACATGCACAGTAAAGTTCTTCCTCGTGTGCAGGTGGAACTTTCTGTGCATCAGTTTCTGCCTGTTGCCTCTTGTCCTATTGCTTGGCACCACAGAGGAGCCTGTATCCAACTTCTTGACACCCTCCCTTCAGAGACTGTTAACGCTGATGAGGTTCCCCCTCAGTCTTTTGTTCTTGAGACTGAACAAGTCCAACCTTTCCTTGTAAGAGAGATGCTCCAGTCCCTTCATCACCTTTGTCACCTTCCACCAGACCTGTTCCAGCAGCTCCATGTCTCTCTTGTACTGAGGAGCCCAAAACTGGACACAGCACTCCAGATGTGCCTCACCAGGGCTAAGTAGAGGGGCAGGATCACCTGCCCCGACCTGCTGGCAATACTTTTCCAAATGCACTCCAGGATACCATTGGCCTTCTTAATCAAATGTTCTGATCCTAATCCCTTCCTACTTTAAACTAAACAACCTCTTTGAAATACCACACAGTTAAAGCAGAACAGTATGTGATGCAAACCCTTCAGTAACCTTCCAAACAGGCAGCCTAGACAACACTAAGGCTAAAATATAACATTGTAAATTCCCTACTTAATCAGGTGCAGAGAAGAAAATTAAAAAGAGCAGTGTTAAAGAGTGGCAGTGAGGGAGACACGGTCTGAGGGAGTAAACTGGCAAGCCTAGAACAGCACCTTCTATGTGATTCCCTGCACACTGTGACCATTTAAAAATTCAGAGGATCAAATTTGCATGTACAGCCGAGGGAGCAACAATAAATGAGCATTACAGTGATCCTGTTCTTTAGGAAAGTGTAAGCATGTCTAAAGCAGAATGCTTCAGCTGGCAGACAGACTGCATCCGTGTGTTACTAGTTTTGAGGGCACAGCTACATTTTGTTTCACCAGGATGCAACTATGGGTTTCTGAGACTCAGTGCCACGCCAGAAGGCTAAGTCTAGGCTGGACATCTCCAGCAGGACCACTTTCAGAGAGCAGTAGATGCTGTGCTGAGGTTCTGCATATCCTATTCCTTCTCCATCACTGACAGCGGCACATATACATGACTACACACAGTAAACATGAGCTGCACTTTTACCTACATTTTTGTTGATATTGGGGCTTCTTGTGACATTGCAGATTTTTCTCCCTGAGACTGCATTGGTTTCCCATGTTACATCTATGCAAACTTAGCACTGGTATCTGTGCAGTCTGAGTAAATTCTGAAGTTACTAATCCTCTCTTTTTCTCCCCAGTCTCCCTCCTCTAATTACTGTGCAAGAAAGAAAAGAAGAGATTGAGATTGCAAGAAACAGGTTGTTCAAGGTTTCACTTTCCAGACATTCTCCAGCCTCTCTATATGAATGCACTAACAGTGCCTGCATGCTCACCTGTTCTTTCTCTACCACTGACTGATTATAAAACTTTATGTAATTTACATCCCTAGAACTTCTACTGTCTCCAGAATGCAATACTAAAGCTTGTATTAATGTTAATATTAAATGCTAATCCTCAATTCATACTAATATTAGTGCTTATATTAAAACTAAGATTTACACTTTTTCTAATAAGAATGTACTTATCTGCTGTGAAAATATTTTAGTTAATTAAGGGACAACAAAACTTTGCTCTAAAATAGACAAAATTTGCAACAAGTGATAGTATATCCCTCTTTTGTTCTGTCTTGTGTCTGAACATCTTATTTCCTTAATAAGATAAACTTCACAGAGCCATTTTTTTTATCAGATACAATAAGAGAACAATAAAATTAACAACAGGCAGTAGTGCCATTTTACTCTATTTTAACATCAAAGCAGTAATCTGTTCCAAGATCATTGCTGTTATTTCTTCTTGAATAAATTCATTATCTCAGTTATCCCATCAGCTACAGCAGAAGTTTATTGCTTTTAAAGCAAGAAATGAAGAACCAATGTCCCTGTCCCATGAGACACACTGGATTTCATTTTAAAGCACGTGCAGAGGGAAATGCAAGGAAGAGGGCAGACTGGTGGCTGTTCCATGTGCCATTTCAGCTAGAAAAGATGCATGGCAGCTCTGTGCAACTCCAGCCCTGTGTGGTGCATGTTCTCCTAATTGAAGGGAGCATCTCTCCAAGCTCCTGTGGCAGGCTGCCTAGCCGGGCGCGAGGCTGGCTCCTGGCAGGTGACAAAGTGCTCTCGCTCCCCGGTGCACCAGGCTGCGAGGGCACTGCTGCTGCTGAGCAAGCCGGGGGGAAAGCGCGGGGGAGCACCGAGGAGAGCAGGAGGAAGAGCAAAATTCCAGCTGCACTTCCTCACATAAGAGCTCCCTGTTAAACAGCCTTGGAAACAGCCACGGCACCAAGTTCAGAGGAAGCCTGCACGGTGCCAAGTTGGCACCTGCTTGGGAGGAAAGGAAGCTGCTGGGGAAAAATAACTAGAAAGATAAAAGAGAGAGGAGTCACTAGAAAGATGTTAAATATTTAAAAGAAGTGTGGAAAATGGATATTAGGTGCCGGTTTTGCTTGAAAACTACAGTTTGGTAGGAAATCCTAGGTTAAATAAAAAAGCTGAGAAAAATACAGCCAATACTGTCTCAGGTATTTGTCTTGCTGAAGCAAGCAAGCTGGGCAAAGCACAATTTGGTGAGCTGCTATGCAAGGCAGATGGAAGGTTAAATTAAATTTCAGGAAGCCATGCAAAGATGAACATGGTGTTCTCCACTTCATAAAAGAAAGTAATTTCACTGGGAAATTTATCTTTTGGTATAGGTATAAAACAGAATTAAAACTCTTCCTATTTATTAAAATGTTTAAGATGTCTTCCCTAGTGCCCTAAACCAATTTAAGTACTGCAACTGCAATTTGCCTACCGAAAATTTGCCAGTGATTACATGAGTGTAGAATACTTCTGGTCCTGCAGTCTCAGAGGTAATTCCCATTACAAGAATTCTATCACAATGGTTTTTACTCTACTACCCAAAAGCTTTATATTTATAATCATTAAAATTAAATACTCACATGCCACCACATACAAAAAAGGTGCTTTAAGAAGTTTTTTCCAACAATTATTTGAGCTAAGTAAATACTACCTACTTTTTATTTTTAAGTAATGTAAAACACATCACAATTATCAAAACTTACCACCTGTAACAAACCCACTGTAGGACAGATTAAGAGAAGAGGTTATACTAATGGGGTCAGCAGAAAATTCTAGTGTCAAGCTGTGCCTCTAAACTTTAGCAACCCCTAACAAAGCAAGTTTAAGAACATTTGAAGTTGTATTCTAAGTATTCTGCAATCACTATAATTTAGCCAGTGTGATCATTTGGATATTTTGCTAATTTGATCTGCAGGGGTTTTTAGCCAACCTTGAAGCAGAGGAAACTTCTGATCTTTGATGGATACAGCCACAAAATCCTGATTTTTAAGTAGAAAATAAGACGTATTCTTTTTGGTCATTTTATTCTGCCCCACAAGATGCCTTTTCAATTATTTTGCTGGAGTTTTCTAAATCTTCTTCCTGCTTGGAAGCTTCTGTCTCTTGTTACCACTATGAACAAAATCGCTAATATAGATTAATGTAAAAAAGTATGAACCTAGGGTAATAGAGAAATTTCTCAGAGGAGTTATTTAAAAATGGTGTTACTGTGCAGCCAAAACAAGCAATTTTGCTTGCATAAAAGGACAGTAAAGAATAGAGAGAAGGAGGGACTGGGAGTTATCAAAGGGACCACAGATGCAGACATGGGTATCGAGTAAGTTTCAGGTAAGTGTTGTCTGAGTAAAATCAATCAGCTAGGTATTGGCTACTTTGAGAATTCAACCTCATTTTCTCTTCACCTGAGCAATGTTATAACAGTGAAAGAGAGACACCTGGAAAAATCATCTATGAATCATAAGCTTTATCAAGTTAGGAAAAACTTTTGCCTAAGTGAAAAAAACCATCCACAAAATTTTTTGCAAAAATGGGCTATATCACAGCAGAAATGTAGGGAATATAAATGGAGTGGTGAAATGGTGCTGCTGAGATGGACGAACTGGTGGGAGAGAAGAAAGCACAAGGGGAATTCGGTATTGTTCTCGTTGCCCAAGCTATCCAGTAATTTCATAGTAACAACAGAAACCACTAGCTTGAAAAGGTGGGAGGAAAGGTCCCTTAGTTTTGTAGAAGGAAAGGAGGTGGGAAGAAAGGGACACTCCCTTCATTCAAGATCTCAGAATTGCCTTGTAGGAAATGCACAATTGAAATAACTTGCACGTGAAGGTCAAAATTGGTGCCATGCATAAGCACAGTGTTCATGAAAACCTTTCATTGCTTTCAACAATGACAAAATGAAAAATTAATTTATCTACTGAATTAAACCTGATGTGGTTTAAAAAATGGTATCCAATCTGTTTTCAATTTTAATCATTCATTGCTCCTATTTTATTACACCAAAAGATAGAACAAGCTTAAAATGCATTAACTTAGTTAAACAAAGCCTGATTTTATGATGCAAATATCAGCCTTCACAGTTCAGTAAGTTCTTTTACATGTTATATGACTTGTCTACATTACCTCAGCTAACAAGGTTTTTTACAGCTCTTTTTTCAGTATGTATTGGGGTCCCTGTTTCTACCACCCACAGCCATGCTGATCCAAACATTATCTAAAGTTACGCATGGTTGTTTCACAAGCATCTCCTGCTCTGCAGGATGACACATGGTAACCTTGATGTTCAGAGCAGCTCACAAGAGAAATCCTGCCCAGCCCTCATGGAGAGCGCATTTTATTCCACATACATACACACTTAGGTACAGCCAAGTACCTACATTCTAAGTCATTATATGTTAACAGCTCCGTGTATTTGCTCCCTGTTTGGGAACTAAGGCACCATGAATTACATCACCTCTTCCTTCTCTTTACTAGCTGAGGTTAAAAAAAAACTCCATACGTAGATTAATTTTCCTGGTTTTTCACTGGCTCAGAAAAAGCAAGCTAATGAATTAATCAACATTGGGAAAAAAAATCTTTTTAAATTACTGGGAGAGTATATGTAAACAATGAAGAAATGAATTATTCAAAGGTAGTGAGTCATATGAACCAAATACTGTATTTTAGAGACATGTCACAGGAACTAAGAGTCATAAAAACTTCAGGCAGATATACAAATCCAGGTATTTGGAAGAGAACCAAAAAAACTGCCCCATTGAAAGGCTGATAATCCCTGTGAGAACGTATTTAAAGTAGCTCCTCATTAAGAGAATTCGTCCACTTTCAGGCACACCAGAGCAATTTAATCCTTTAACACAGAGACATCTTACTCTGTAACAGAAGTATTCAATTATTTTTTATTTTGCTGCAAGAAGAGCAGAGAGATTTAACTTTGCTCCAACACACGTAATAAAAGAAAAGAGTATACTAAATAATGTCAGGATGAAGCAATATCAATGCCTTTGCAATGCCACAGTCCAGCATAAGCAGCCAGTGAATAGATTATTTTAAATCACACCACACAAAAACAATTTCTTTAAAGAGGCAGTTTATGAAAATTAGGAATGTCTGATGTCCATCTTGGCTATCAGTCAAGAAGAACAATTAATTGTTGGTCACATGAAGCAAAAAATAACATATTGTGTTCAATGTATGCATGGAAGTGTAAGGTAAATGGCCAATACTGATATGTACTGTTGTGAAATGGAAAAACAAGATGTACATAAGCAACAGGAGAGGAAAGAAGCTCCCTGGACTGTGCTCCTGGGGAAGGAGTCCCTTCTTCCTCTCCCACATTAGGTGGTCATAAGTGTACTTTCTCTTGCTCAAGTCCCCTCAGAAAGGCTGTGTAAATGTACTAATAATATTACAAACATAATTAAGATACACTACACATTAAACTAAGGTATACACAAATGCCACATGTGCATAGTTTATCACCAGAAATTGAAGAAAACCATGTAAGGAATTGTTTTGCTAGAATTCAGAAACTAATTTGAAGATAAAACTTTTATACTGCAGTTCCTTCCTGGCCTAATTTACTCATTCTGAGATTGCAGCTTTGGAAAACTGTCTATAACAGTCACCTCCATCAATACTCTGTGGAGTGAAGCTATCTGTCACTACATACAACTAAAGATGGAGTACAGATGGGCAATAACTTTATTATGATGGGGAATAAATATTAAGTAAATTCCATAATAGCATCATTATATAAACTTACAAGTATTTTAAACCTGAGCACAGAGAGAAAATGAAAACTATATGACTTCCAAGAACGCACAAACTTCCATTACTTCTTCCCATTTGAGTGGCCTTTTCTTTAATGCAGAGAGCGCAGTTACCACCAACGTGTCTCATGAGGCAAATCACCACAAAACCACTACTAACCAGGGATGCTTGTTACCAGAGAGACAGGTAGGTCTACTTCCACCATAACTTCCATGCCTTCAGCTGGTGGTTGCATTTCCCTCCTGCACAGAGCGTGGACAACATGGACCCCCGCAGCAAGCAGAGCCCCGCGGCAATGCCAGAGGAGGAGGCACAGCCGGGAGCAGGACGTGCGCTGCATCTGTGGCGCAGCCCTCGCACGGGGATCCCCGCCAGCAACGCTGCATTGCAGCTGCCACTGCCAATTATGTCTGCTTCCCACACGGGAAAGCTCTTCTCCTGGGCGAAATTAATCCTAGGCTTACCAAGTCTTTACATTTCGAACACATGATGTGGCCACATTTCCTCAACAATTGCTCCCATCCTATTCTTTTTCAAATTTACAGCCATCTCATCGTTAAAAGAAATGAAACTGAAGTGTCGCATTTAATCTGAAAGTTTCTCAGCTCAAAACATCAGCTAAGATTTTCAAACAGCTGTAATACGTGTTTATCACTTTTGAAGGTACAAAATTACACAAATATTATAATTAGCATGGTGCCAGGATTACTTGTTCTCAGTTCTGACTTTCTTGGGATAGTAATGCCCTAAATTATTCATAAAGTCTAACAACTGACAAGAAAAACCCCAAAACAAAACAAACCCCTAAAAACTCAAAGCAGATTAAAAGTAATAATTCCTATTCTTTGAGAAAATCCAACATTTCAAATTACATTTTCATTTTCCATTGGGATTACTATTTACATACAGACACAATGTTTAAAAATACCCCATCAAAGATTTTTGGATCAAAACAAAGATTTTCCCATTCCCAAGCAGCACCACCTATGTCAGCCTGATTTTGAACTGTATTGCCTCTACCTGAGTGAGTCTCTCTAGTGCCCTATGATTTGTTCCCCTCTGCTGGCCGCCCTGCCTTTGAGCTGTTTGTCCTCAAATATGACAAAGTGGTTCATCCAAAGATTTAACTGGCACACATAATTCTGGATGTCAGTCAGAAAGTCTAGTCCATGCACATATTCCTTTAAGGCATCATAGCAGTTTAGAGGAAATAAATCAACAAACAAATCTGCAAACCAACCCAGCTGATCCAAATTCAGTTCAATTAAAATGTTGTGATTCAGGTCTACTATACCCATAATTGCTTTCACTTTCTCGGTGAAGAGGAGGAGGAAAGGAAGCTTACTAAGTTATTTCTAGCTTATATGGAAATAACACATCAAATCACCTACTAAAGCTTTCAGCTAGAAAAGCTAAGCAGCAATTCAACAACTTGGTATTTTCAAATATTTGTGGAACCTTAGATAATATGAGTCTTGTGCAGCATCTGACACTCAAGTATGCTATAATCAAAGCTGTATCCCTCCTGAAATATATTTTTTCATCACAACATGTATTGTGGTCCAAATATGTGTGATCAGACCTACAGAAGCAAGAGGGTAAACTGAATAACATGCAGACATTCACATTAGTTGAAATGCTGTCTAGATTTTTGCACATTGTATTTTTTACTCCTGGAGAATTTGGTAATTTTAGTGTTCCTTAAGTAGATCTCTTAACTAATGCATACAATGGGATATTTTTTGGAAGCAGAGAGGAGGCTAGCTGCAATTCTTCACCTCAATAGTGCCTTTGGAAATCATCCCCATCTTCAACATGGAAAAGCTGATCAATTATATTGAAACACCAAACAATTATCTATATTATTGTCATCAACCTTGAAATTTTGAAGCCATGGTTTTTAATTTTTCCAGATCATTCTAAGCCGATAAAACAGCCTGAATATCTTATGAAAGAAACAGATGAAAGAGTACATAAAAAATTTTATTCTAATATATATCTAGTAGCTAAAAGTCTCCTCAAAGTACAGACAGTTACATCAGTGATACCCTACCAGAAAAGCATTAGGATAGATAATACAATGAATGTTTGAGTGAAGTAAAAAGCACAGACATTTTTGAGCTAAATCTGAAAAAAAAAAGCAGCCTGGCGTATTTAAAGTCACCTTACTTCTGCTGTGGCTAACTGAAATTGCCAGTCTTCTTACACTGGTGATTAAATCACAAATACAGCGTTATAGCAGGAGAAGATCATATGGAAGCCCAAAGTGAACTGTATTTCTGTAGAACTGTAACAATTCATTTCAACATGGAGTTCTATAAAATAAGCAAAGTAATAATAGAAATGCAAGGTTTATCAGGATAATATATGACTTTTTAACACTGCCCGTGTTTCCCTTAATAGATTTTACTCTATATATTCATCACTCAGACCTAACAAAGAAATGTCTGACATTTGCACTGTAGAAACACACTCTGAAGGACCTCAAACATTCCTTCCGGGATGTGCTCGCCACACATAGTCCATCACCAGCTTTCTGCTCTGACTGCTTTTTATCCCTTTATTTTAGCATAAAGATACTACTCTTTAGGGCCCCTTTTCAAACTGTTTGCTAATGAACTGTACTGGCTGCATATAACCCAGGTAGTGGGAGACACTGAGGTCAGACAGCTCTTTCTATGCCTTCACCTAATGTGTACTAAACAGTTTTGAGTGGAACTGAAAATTCCTAATCACTGCCATTGAGTTTGTAAACATATTTGTTGCAGACAAAATGAGCTCTTGTGACTCCTGAGCCTGTAAAAAAGGGAGCTCTTATGAGCTCATTTGCTGTATATTCTGAGTTCCACTCATATACTGCTTCTTTTTTTAAGTGGCATCTTGCATAAATAAAGTTGTCATATTCATATTTATGGAACAGAACTAGAGGTCAGCTGAAACATAGTTCCATCATCAATATCTGAAACACAGGCTAGAGAATTCTATGTGGCAATTTTTCACTGTATGATCTCATAGTAAACGCAAAAGGGAAAAAAAAGATACTTCTTTACAAAAATTTTATCTCCCAAGAAAGCTCATGCCCAAATAGTGAAAAGTGTTGGAAGAAAGCAATCTGACAGCCACTGACTCTGCATAACAAATATGCCAGTGCACTTGAGACACTACTGCAAAAATCTTTATGACATTTATAAGGAAGGTTTCTAAACACACACTGAAAAACAGCAAGCTGCTGCTTATCTGCCAATTTTTCAGATGTGCTCATTAGTAGCAAGCTATCATAACTTAAACCATCCAGAATAGCTCACTTAAAAATATTTCCCACAATCCACTAAATATTCTGCATTAGTATCTACCCATGAAGGTAACATTACAGACAAAACACCTATTCTGTCAAAAGGACGATTTACAGTTCATACCGACTACAATAAGAGTTCTCTACTTAAAGACTACAACCAATTTTCAAAGACATTATAGATGGAATGATATAAGTACAGAATTATGGTTCAACTGTGTCTGACAAGGTTGACAAAGGAAGAGACTCAGGAGCATGTAAAAACAGAAAACAAGACAAGGCATAGAAGAAGAAGAAGAATATTCATTTGCAGAAGGCGCAAGCATCTTAAAATAGCTTAAATGCTTTGGGCGTAAAACCTGAGCTGAACTTGTTTGGCCAGGCTAAAGGGAAGCTGAGCAGAAATTTAACACCAGCCTGTAACCATCTAAACGGGAGTTAAAATTCACGTCAGTCAGAGATGCCTCTCTCCATACTGCATTATGCTACAGCTATAACCTGTTGTCACTGATCTTAGCTAGAAAGGTTCTGATTAGAGAAAAGTTATTCAGGAGAGTGAGGCAGCTAAGGGACAGCTGATTAAACCTCCACCCCTCATTTTCAGCAGGGCACTGATTTAGAAGAGATTGAGAGAAATCCCTTTTAAATCAAGTTTTTAACAACCTACAAAACATAGGAAGATGTCTATATGTGCAATGGTTCTATGATATAAATTTAAAATTATAAAAACAGTATTTCCATATATCAGTGACTCAAAAAAATTATAGAAATGTTTACAATAAGTCTAGTATATACATGTTGTTGTAAGCAAAGCGCTAGAAATTCTTAAAGTTAACAAATTCAGTGTTCTTGAACTAGTCTCTAGTTTCAGTACTTCATTTACTGACATCTGGGGGGGGGGAAAGAGTTTAAAGAAACCAAAACCTTTTTTGGATCCTCTGCTTTATCACATATATGAAACTAAATAACTCTCCCATCTCATTTCCATAACTATCTTCTTTCCCCTCTGATACTAAAATGCCAATCTAAAGAAGAATTTCCAGAAAGCATCTAAAGCATGAAAAAAAAAAAGTTAAGAAATATTACGACAAACATGTTCCTTCTCATTAATAGAGAAAAGGAGGTGGGAAAAAAACAATGAAAGTGTTCTAATTTTAAAGGACACCATGAAATATTTGTTTTTACAAATAATATGAATAGTCTAACATCAGCACTGACCTAAGACAGTTGATTTCATTGGGTTTAATGACCCATTACACACAGCAGCCCAGAGTTTTGCTCTATGCAATCAGATCTAACAGAAGCATTCTATCCATCATTTAGTGTTCAGAACCTTTTTGCTGTTGACTTTCTGAAGTTTATTCTTAAAATTTAGCTTTACATACTAAGTATCCTTCATGGGACATCCCTAATCCCAGAATACATGCCAACTGAACAGGGATGGTTGGTTCCAGAGCACATCTCACTGGCACCCCCATGCTGTACCTGGAGCACTGCCCCGTGCCCTGGATGAACTGCGTGCATTACCTAGGTGTGACCTTGGCTCATCCTTGCTGAAAATGTTATTTTGAGATGTGAGCAAATGCGTGAGACTGGACCATGAAAGACTTTAAAAAAGTCAAAGCAAAGACAGTAGAAGATTGGCCTGTTCCAAGGAAAAATAAAGGCTGGTTTCCACATATCCCTGAGGGCTGATGACCAGAAAACCTTATCAGCTGTCCCATCAGAGTCAGTAAATCCAATAATGCTGCCTATTGATTGTTCGTGATAACCAAAACATATTTGCTGACATTTTATACGTCCTGTCCCTTTCCCAGTGATAAAAAGGATATTACCAAGACTGACATAAACAGGAGAAGGGTGTTACATCAAAATACACTGACATTTCAAAGGCCACATGGATGTGCTCATATGAGTTGCAACTGCTTGTTGTCCTCCACAGGACATACATGAGGACCAGTCTCAGTATAAAATAGCTTTACAAAATTATTCTATTAGGCATCCAAATAAAAGACTCTTGTGGGAGAATATGAAAAAAAAAATAAAAATGAATGATAGGAAAATTATTTAAACTGATTTAGACTATTCAACAGCTAAATTATAAAGTCCTTGAGTTCAAAGCATGACATTTCTTACTGTGTATTTTCTCACTTAAAATGGGATTAACAAGATTTGAGCACTTCACCTCTGAAAGACAGAGGACATGTCCTCACTGTCAGTATTCATGCAAAGAATAAAGGCTCTAATACCTGAGTGCATGCACACAAAATCAGAAAAGCTATCCTGTTTAGAGTGAAATTCAAACACAATTCAGGCATAAAACCAAGGTCTTAGTATGAGTAGCTTTATACTTAGAATCATTAATATCTAATTACAGATATATCTGGTAATTCCCATTTCCTGCAGCAACATTTGGAAGTATTTGGTACAAAGAGAAAAGAAATGGGCCTAGGTAATGAGGCTAGAGGTCTGCCTCAGTGCTCCACGTCTTTGCACATTTTCAGGCAACAGTCAAGAATAAATTTTTCAGAAGGGTTTCAGAAGCTCCCAGTACCTAAACCTTGTCTCAAGCAAACCTTTCAGGGCCACATCTTCCCACTCTCTGCGAACTAGGCCACTCAAAGCCAGTTTCCAATAGATCAGAGACAATTTAATTATGTTTTAAGTATTTGTTCCACAAAATGGTCACATTGTCCATTTTGCACTCTTTCCACCTGAGCCTAGCTGCTCATTCACAGGTGTTCCACACTAGTCTTTAATGATGATTGTTTGTAACTATCATCACCTTTTTGTCAAGCCTACATATACAATATTAGTTTGATGTTCTTGAAAATTCCCAAAGAGGCAGAGATCAGGCTCTCTTCATGCTGTAAACACAACCTGCTTTTAAATTGACATCCCACAATTGCAGTGGCTCTCTTTTTTACCTCTGGCACTTCAGGGGTTCTTTGAGTTAATAAAAATTCTTTACCATAGACTCTCTAATTCAAAAATTTAAGAGTAACACAGGAATATCAATTAGACCTTAAAGTGTGAATAAAGTGTAATTGCTCCAAGTCATTATCCCTTCCACAGGTCAGCTCGTGATGCAAGAAATATGGATCTATCAGAAGTAACTGAGCACTTTATAAGCATACAACAAAGTCAACATTCACTGAGTGCTTATAGCTTTTTGAGAACATGCTGAGAGCATTTTAGTTCTTTGAATTCATACAGTAAGTCAGTACAGCTGCTGCTTCTCAGCTGCAGTAATCATAGGCAACTGGTTTTTTAAGATTTTCAAACCCAAAAAACTTTGTCTTATTTAATGCCAGCATTCTCAGTTTACAGATGCCAATTTGGTCTTTGACTTCTCTCATCAAGAGTAGGACTTAGGAGGGAGAAAAATAAAGTGTCTGGCTCCTGGTAATGGAATAGTTTTGCATGTAAACTGACTTGCACCTTAGATAGCCTTGGACTGATTAACCGATTGTTAAGCACGAGTTCAGGTACCATGTCCTTGAAATTTTATATAGTGAACCATTCATCTGTGGAAATTCAAGGTTAGGGATAATGGTTATAGTCAGGGTAATCATTATATCTAGAAAAAGGGAAAAGCTAAATTCCCCAGAAGTACTTCTTACTGTTCCAGAAGTACATTTGCTGAATAGAGCTAGGGACAGAAAAAAAAAAAATCCTCCATATTCTGTTGTTAGAAACAGGCAAATTCTTGCCTACCAAACATGAAACCTTCTGTACGGTAACATGAACATTTTATTAAGTATCATTCATTGGATTAATCATCTATAAATCTAAGCATGTATTTATCCCAGATTATTAAAACTGTAAAAACAACCATGGGACACAAAAAATAAAATGCTGAAAAAGACAAATGGACATTTTGAAAGGACAGGATTAAATTGATTAAATGGACACTGTGAAAAGGCAGGACATTCTAGATAGTCATTCCAGTCTTGCAGTTCTGCTATCAGGGCTCCCAACTTCAGACTTACTTTAATTTTCATACCTGTTCCTCCTCTACAGACATTTTCCTTATTTACAAATTCATAGATTCAGCCCATACTATTCTACTGTGCAAAAGTAGCTGTATATTACAAAATGCTATGTTAAGAGAAAAGTTGCTATTATATCCCATTACCGATATTAATACCCAAAATGAGAGCCTACCTTTAAAATTAAAAAATAACATTAAGATCATATTCAAACACACACCCAAAGCACAAAAAAGCTGGCACCTATCACAGCAGGAACATAGTAATGTTCTTTATCAACTTATGAAAATTCTGCCTATTTTTGTAAACAGGGATATTTTCCTCTCTCAATTGAAACTGAGAATTTACATGTGGCTGACATCAGGGAGCCTTTTTTCCTCGCAACACAAGCGATACATTGTCTAAGAACAAATTTCATAGTCTGCTCATTCAAACCGATCACTTTTGTCAGCAGCAGTGGTGATGTGTACTAAATTACCTGGCAGATAGAGCAAAGAATCAGTGCTGAACATTAAATTGCAAACACCACTGACAATGGGAATTTGAAATGGTAAAATGAGCATTTATTTCTGTGAAATGGAAGAGACAGAAAACAGTAATTTCTGTCTAACGCAGGACCAGGGTGTGAGATGACACCAACTGTTGCATTCAAACTCCACAAAGAAAAGAGGCAGAAGATGCTGATGTCCCACTCCAACCCCATGGCTGTGCTCAGCCATCCTGAAGCAGTATCTGACTCCAGTTCACCTCACCAAGCCTGATCCCAAACCTCACCCAAGGGCCAGTACCCTGTCCAAACCCTGGCCTGTCCCATGGAGCTGTCTGATGCCCCAGAGCTGGGGCTGCCCCAGGCAGTGCCCCAGTCCCATTCCCTGGACAGGGAGGCCCCACAGATCACAGCAATTTCCTCAGAAGAGGAATTCAGGTGACCTGACTGATACTCAGGTACACTGGAAATCTCACAACTAATTCTTTCATTAGGAATATTAAACAAGTTCCTCCAACATTTAACTCAAATATAGACTTTTTGGAGAAGTTTTCCTCAATTAAAAAAGGGGTTTTGATCAAAGTTCTCCTCAGTTTTTTCTCACCAAGTACCCTCAAAACATTAAGTGCCTTCATTGCCTATTATTTTGCTGAAAACAAAATAAACAGAAAAAAACCTCAGAAGTCCATTTGCCTTAAGTAACTTGTGAGGATGTTTTTCTTTCACATTAATGAATTTAATTAGCACTGTGGGGGGCAGAGCTTCATTACTCTCTACCTTCTTCCTATTTTAAATATTGCCCAACTGCAATACCAACCGTACCCTGTAAGCAGTGCTCTACTCTTCAGAAAACACAGACATACAGTCCAAGGCAGTCATTTGAAAAATGGGTAAAGCCACAAAGTAAGCAAAGTCAACCTATGCAACCGTAATGCACAAAAGGTCTGAAGTCAAGTGTAGTACCCATCAAATACCTTGGGAATGCCATGCTGCTTATTCCTGCTTTAAAGTTAAGAGTTACTGAAAGTCAAAAATATTATTAGAGAAGTAAAAAAGGGCCTCTTTTGGCACAGTGCTTTGCATTTTATATCAGCACGAAAAGTCATTGTTTTCTCTATTTACCTTTCTCCAAGCAGATGCATTCACTGTAGAAACATTAACCAAGCTTATCCTAGCCAAAAAGGCAAAAAACCTAAACTATCTACAGTAGTACTGCTTACACTTCTATCGACACTGTGTGGCACTTTTTATTCCTCCCATGAAAGTACTTCATACAGAACCTCCCTAGATGATTTATATTGTTAAGGATTCTAATTATAGATGAAAAATTAGTTCTGTATTCATAGTTCACAAGGAAGAGTGCTCTTTCTCTGACATTTTAGCCAGAACACATCTGGAGATTTTTTAACCAAATGTAGCATGGGCTTAAACTTGATCTCAAAAGCCAGTGCACATGTTGGCTTTTACATTAAAGTCAGTCTAGAGGTACAGTCCTCTCATATTGTGCCACACGAACATGTAATTTAAACATTCTTTAAAAAACTGCAGTATCTTTTAAGAGAAAAGATAATTCTATAAAATTTGAGCAGTAAGTGCATTCATGTGCATCTCTTACACTATATAAAAAGTAATCTAAGTAGAAAGTGAACCTACCACTCCCAATGCTACTGACAAGTCCTTGGCCAGTCAAAGAACAGAAACTCTAAGTGAGGGTGAAAAGTGCTACAGGATTTCAGGCAGAAAAGGCTTTATTAGGAATGATCAACTGACAATTGCAAAGACAACAGATGAACATATCTTCATGAGACATCTCTCTGATGAGATAAACATCTTGATTTATATTGTATCATCTTTGGAATAAGCAGTAAAGTTGTTTGGGCTTTTCTTTATATACATCTATCCATGTGTGAGTATTTATAAACTTAGTGTAACAAATTAGGCCTAAGACCAAAACCCATTCCAGACCACCCCCAAAAGCCATAAATTCAGTTCTGACTTCAATCTTGAACTTGTGTGTCTAATGCACACATTTCCTGATTGCTACATGGAAACCAAGTTTGGGCTTCCTGAATTTACAATGCTTGGATTACCTCCCTTTGTTTGATCAGAACTGATTTTGCCATTAAGTTTTGCTTTCTCCTTTCCTTACTGACATGAACATAAGAACATAAAAATAAATGATGAAAAGTCTTAAGCAAGACAAAAGGCCCTGCAACATCAGTCACTAGTGAATTGATTCCTCTACAGTTATTCTCTGACTAGGGTGGGTGAAGTCCCTTCCAACCCAATCCATTCTATAATTTCAGGAGAATGATAAATATTTTCTCTAACAGTTGATATCAAAGGCATTTCCAATAATGTCTCACAACCTGAGCAGTGCTGCAGCTAGCTCCACAGATTATGCCATTTTTAAATAACTAACAGATTGGTCAGCTCAAGAGTTTAAACTGGAAGACACCCAAAAATAACTGCTCTGAATGCCACTTTGTTTGTAGGGCCTGAGTCAACCTCAAGTATGGGCATTTTATGGACAGTAAAAGTCTGAAAATACAGTAGCAATTAAGACCTCATTAAACCTATTCACTCAGTGTTAACAGTCGTGATCCAACATTTCATGGTTTCAGAGCTTTTTATTTACTTGACTATCTTGAGAAATTCTCCCATGTCCTGGGAAACTGACCACAGTGAAAGCATTCTAAGCCAACAGGGTTTTGCTCTACTGGCTGCAGTGACCTCCAGCAGTGGCTGCACGCTTGCCTGGGGAAAAAACCAAAGTTTGATGACCATATAGAACATATTTCCAGTCAACATGCTCCCAGCTTTGTATTAATTTCACCTCAGACAGTTCCTGAAATTAATATGCTGCCAATATATTAAGTAGTCTTCATTTAACTATTGTCCATGAACTCATCCAATCTACAACTGAATTTCATTATATCATTATAAGATCACAAACTAGACAAAGTTGACCCCAAAAGAGACCAATGAGCCAATTTTAAAGCAACCATGCAGAGCGTTTACCTTGGTACAGAAATGCAAATATTGGAAACTCATCAAATCCTTATCGTTTTTCAGATTTTAACGATGCCTCTTTTCATGAAAGCGAGGATTTTAATGGGTCCTAGGGACTCTGTCTTCCAGACTGAAAATATTAGCAGTATTGTTTCCCCCCTTACAGATCATAAGAGATGTGATGGGAGAAAACACACAAGAAATGTCCACAGATAAACACGATCTGACTCAACTCTCCTCAGATTTGGGTAGTAAGAGTCACCACTACTTATTTGCCAGATAAGCTATTAACATTTTGCTGTTTTTCTGCATACTAACAAACACCCTGCTAAATCCACAATGTTTGAAGGCTACAAGTGAGAGCAGTACAAAACAAGGAGAAAAGTTACACCTTTCAATAACATTTGAATATAGTTTGAAATATTTTTTTTTTGAGACAGATCTTTTTATATAAATACCCCCTTCTCAAAAATGAGGAGTCCCTCAGGAGACAGTACACAAGTCTTATCTTCCACAGAGTAAAAAACATTCTGGAACTGCAGACTATACTCCTGGTTTACCATGGTTCTGCAGTCCCTTCCCTCTGCTTTCCAAGCCCACTCCATAAAGATTGGCAGATTATATAAGCTTAGGATACTCAACCTCAGAAGAGGGTTCTGGTGTGAAAGGAAGCACTACTGACCAGCTACAGAATCCACTAGTCCAGCTAGATATGAAGAGGCTAGTGACAATAACGTACACTACGCTGCCAAAGGCCTGTGCCTTCTCAGAATACTCCAGTTTGTCTTCAAGTGAATTCAGAAAAGGTACAAGAATCTGTGAAGAGGTTTTCTAAAAAAAAAAAAAAACCCAAACAAACCAACAACAAAAAGCTTCAACCTGATACAATGATTTGGAAAAGATAGGTTTTTTCCATCTGTGCAAATACCCAAAGGTTACATTACCACCAAAGACAAGCAAACCCACTGTTCTTCAGTATATTATCTGGACATAACATATATTGCTCAATAAAGTAATACCCAAGATAAATATAATGCTCTAGTTGAGTGAATTAAGCAGTTAAAAAATAATTCAATCACAGAGATGGAGAGGAAGAAATCTATTCAATGCTCTTGTTTCTGATCTGTTAATGGTTAGGTTATGGTTGACGTTGCTTCTAAAATTCAGTTTTCTATTCACAAGATCAATATAAAAGAGAATATAAAAGGGTTTTTTTTTCCCCATGCAGTTATGTATCTCCATCTTGTCCTTTCACATCGTGTAGAAATGCTGAATTGCTGACTGTTTGTTTTTCACATGTAACACTACCTTCAAAACATTTTCTTTGTTATATATTAAAGTACATACCAACATTATCAGAGTAGCTTTCCTACAGCTATGAGATCTCCATACATTTTTAATATAAGCTATTTATCAGCAGCACTCTTATACTAGGCAAAATTCTCCAAGAAGCTAAGAGCAAAAATACGTTATCACATATCTTCATCTGATATTTCTTAATGATGCTGTGTTGTGTAAAGAGGAAAAAAAAGAGAGAAAGATCAAAGTGACTATACCAAGATGATTCTCAAAGAGCAATGGTCACACAAAACTGCTCTCATTTGTTAATGTTTTTTCTTTAGCTTTCCTTCTATTGACTAACCAGCAGAACCAAGTTTTTAGAAATGCATGATTGTGATAAATCAACTTGGCATCAAGTTTTAAGCTTCAGAGTGCATCAGGCAGAACACAATGAGTCACTAATGTAAAGCAAAACGCAGACAAAAAATTGCAAAATGGAATCCAAGTTCAGACAGGGAAGAGAGAGTAAGAGTAAGAGTTTGAATTCATTACAATAGCATAACTTCTAAGCAAGATATGTAACTTGGTCTTTATGGCACTATAGTCTATAGAAATTTCTATACAAAGCTGAACAGTTCCAGACATATCTGAAAGACAAATACAACTTCTGGAAATACTGCAGTTTAATGCCAGAGAGGCACTACTGGAACAAAACAAGTGAAAGATCAAAATTAAAGTGGTATTATTTATAAGTATTCTCACAGGTTTTATATGCTGGTGTGGAAATAAACCAAAAGGCCTCCACAAGATGGTAAAACAAACCTCCAGTGTTACTGAGTGTTATAGACCTGACTGAAGTCAATGTGGACTGTCTCCTCTAAGTCATCAGGTCTTAAGAAGAAATTGAATAATAAATTTCTGCTAGTATCACACACACTGTCCTCTCTGATTCACTACTTTCATTCATCTCACTGTTTCAAATGTATAAAGATGCAGAAAAAGTATAAATATTCATGCCATATATGAAAACAAACCATGCAGCTTTCCTTCTTAGTTAGGAAAGTAACAAATATGAAATAGTGCTACAGACAAGTTCTGAAGATGTTACACTTGACATGTCAGTGAAAGCTAAATTAACAAATGGTGCATTTAAATCCTGGAAATGAACTGCATGACTTGTACAGAAACAAAACAGGATAAAATCACTTCAGTAGATACCCTGAAAACTCAAACTTGGGAGAGGTAAATAAGATTACTAATCTTAACAGAAGCTAAACACTTCACAGGAACAGATCCTAGGAAGCTGCAAATTCACATGTCATAAGGCAGCTAGACATTATATATAATTTTCTGTAAAATAACTTAACAGCATAAAGAACTCTGTCTATGTTTCTTAACAGCTATCATTAAGCTGTGATAAATAAGATAGCTGATAAATATCTGATTTTTAAAAACTTCCTTAAAAGGCCTGTAATACTAGGGGAAAAAGTATCATAAAAACCTGAAGATGCATCTTGAGCTTGTCAACAGAGGTCTCAGTTATGCAGATCCTTGAAATGAAGGTATAGCCTTAATATAGTCATCGAAATTAGTGTTTACATGATAATCTGGATTTCATAATATTTAAAACAACTCAAAAATTTCAAACATCAAGTCTTAATTCTAGCTTGGCCTAAGAATTGGAAAAGAGGAAGAGAGTCATAACTACAGTTATTGTCCACTCTAAATAAAATTAAATTGATTTGCCTAAACTTAACTTTTTTGAAAATTCTCTTTGTCTGAACTCTAGAACTTCAGACTTTCAGGATTCTCTTTGGGTCACTATCTCACACTAATGACCAGCACTCAAGCTCATGAATTGAGTGCTGGTCCATTTCACTGACAAATTTTTAAAAATACTTTGGGGTTTCTTTATTTGGTTAGTTGTGGGGTTGGTTTGTGATTTTTCTGTTTTGTTGTGGATTTTTTGGTTGTTGGTTTGTTGTTTTGGGGTTTTTTAAGTATAGCAAGGAAAAAATATTAAAACTTGTCTAAATACAACATTCTAGATATTTTCCATGAAGATACTACATAGTTTTGGCAAATTTACCACTGAGCCTCTTAGAACAGGAATCAAACCCAAGACTGACCTAAGAATATTGCATCACATGTATAAAACCAAAGAACGTGTTCTGAGTAGGACGACTTGATTAAAGGCATTCAGACTCACTGCATAGTCTTCAAATTCAGGCACAGAAATATCCCGTAAATAAATTACGTGAGAAGCAGCCTTGTGCCTGGCTTATCCAAATAGTCTAAAAAAACAGTCTTGGCACTTTATCAAAAATAATCACCTTTACTGAGAAACACAAAAACTCACATCTCTCTATTGCAAGGCAAACAATTTATTAAAATCTTATACAGTAAGAAGTATTCTGTTTAAAGATGCATTACACCTAAGACTAGCTCCTAATAAAGAAGTATTTGGAAGAATTCAAGATTTTGGAAGTGAAAACTCAGATGAAACTTTCTGGCTTCCTTATGTTACCTCCCATCACTAAGACATCAGGTAAAAGCCACTTGGAAATCTTTCTAAAATTAACACTCAAATGTTTAGTTCATTCTGTAGTTTAAAACATTGCTCAAACAAGTGCATACAACAAATAGTGGGATTGGTTTTGTTGATGCTTTACTTTCGTTTCTTCATTACACAAAAGTACTTCCCCCTTCCCTTTCACAGGTACTGAGATATTTACCTTGTCTGTTCCCCTCCACTCAGTTTCATTGCTCAGCAGATCATTCTTCATTCCCTCTCTCATTCCATTTACATGATTTTCAGACTGCTTCCTTTCAGCAGTTACTGTTCCAAGCCTTTAGCTGGTGGCTTAAGAGCTCAACTATCTTGTAATTTAAATAATTCTGTAGTATCAATATTTTTAGAATTAAAACCAAAAGCGCAACAGGCTATAAATTGATTAAAGGCAAGGTCTCTCATACTAGCATATCTTATTCTGCATCACAAAAACACATTTGAGATCTTATGGGGTCTTTCTGTCAGGCTTTTTAGAGCTAAGTGTGTATAAGTGTGACTCCTTTCACTCAATGATATATAAACATATCTATGATCAGCATCTAGTTTGACAATCCCCTCCGCAAAACTGATTTTCTCATGGTTTGTATCAAAATTTCCTACCTTTCTTTTCCTAGCTAAATATAAATATAAACATGTATGTGCAGGTATATAAATATATACATATGTCCAAAACAGATGCCTATTTAGGAAGTGAGCAGACTTTGACTTCCTTTGCTCTGTCACATAGACTCATTGTCTGTTTTTAAGCTATGAGCACACACTGCTCTTAGCAGAGACAAATAAGTTAAATTGATTACATTACTGGGACTCAAGCATTTCTACCTGCACGCTCTGTTACTCCTCAGTTATGTTGCTTCCCTTCCGCATGAGTTACACACCAGGTATTTATAAGCCTTTTATTTTAATTTCCCCAGATAAAATATATGCAAACCTTCCTTTTCACTGTACAATAGTGATTCAATTCCTTTTCCAAGGCCTGCAAAGTGATTTTGCTAAGGATTCCTAGGAAGGAGAAATAAGTCATCTCTGTGCCTTCTGGTGTTGGTTACCATCTTTACAAGCCACCTAAGGAATGAGATCTACCTGTACCCTAAGATAAGAATGACATGGAAGATGGGCCAAGAGGGTGTCAGTGCCCTGAGCTGGAGGACTATGACCGAGAGATTGAACTCCCAGTTGACCCTGAACTTGTGTAGGATCTGCTGCTCCAGCTGGATCCCTATAAATCTATGGGGCCTAATGGGATTCATCTGAGAATCCTCAAGGTGCTAGCTAATATCACAAAGTCCCTGCCAATAATTTCTGAACCATCTTGGGAATCCATGGAGGTCTCAGCTGACTGGAAGCCAGCCAACATTGTCCTGGTTCTTGAGAAAGGCAAGAAGGATGACCCCAGAAAACACAGGCCTGTCAGTCTCACTTCAGTGCCTGGTAAAAGTACAGAAAAGATTATTCTGGGAGGTATTGAAAAACACCTTGAGGATAACACAGTAATTAGGCACAGCCAGCACAGCTTTGTGAGAGCAAAGTCCTACTTGTTGAACCTGATTTTCTTCTAGGACAGGTTAGCCCATCCAGCTGATCTAGGAAAGCCAGTAGATGTCATCTTTTTGGACTTCAGTGACACTTTTGATACTGTCTCTCAGAGTATCCTTCTGGGCAAAATTTCCAGCACACAGCTGGATAAACACATCATGTGATAGGTGAGCAACTGGCTCTCACAGGTCAGGCACAAAGACTTATAGGGAATAGGTGACATCAGACTGGCATTTAGTCACTGGTGGGATTCCACAGGGCTCCATCCCTGGCCCAGTTCTCCTCAATATCTTCATTAATGACCTGGATGTGAGACTCAAAGAAATACTAAATAAGGTTGCTAACACCACTAAATTAGGAAGAGCTGTCAACTCATTTGAAGGAGACCCAACAGATTAGAGATATGGGCATTCACCAACCATATGAAGTTTAACAAGGGCAAGTGCCAAATTCTGCGCCTGAGATGGGGCAACTCTGATTGCATGGTCAAACTGGGGAATGAGAGGCTGGAGAGCAGTGCCATGGGAAAGGGACACAGGGTCCTGGTTGATGGGAAGTTGGATATGCGCCAGCAGTGCCCTGGCAGCCAGGAGGGCCAAGCATGTCCTGGCGGGCATCAGGCACAGCATCCCCAACTGAGCAAGGGAGGGGATCGTCCTGCTCTGCTCTGGGGCGGCCTCACCTTGAGTGCTGGGGGCAGTTTTGGGTGCCACAACATAGAAAAAGACAAAGCCAGTAGAGAGTGTCCAAAGGAGTACCATGAGGATGGTGCAGGGTCTGGAGGGGAAGCCATATGCGGCGCTGCTGAGGTCACTTGGTCTGGTCAACTTGGAGAAGAGACTGAGGGGAGACCTCATTGTGGTCCTCAATGTCTTCACAAGGGGAAGCAGAGGGGCAGGCACTGATCTTTTCGCTCTCGTGACCAGTGACAGGATTCAACAAAATGGCATGAAGTTGAGGTTGGATATCAGGAAAACGGTTCTTCACCCAGAGGGTGGCTGGGCACTGGAACAGGCTCCCCAGGGTAGGGGTCACAGCACTAATCCTGATGGAGTCCAAGAAACGTTTGGACAATGCTCTCAGGCACATGGTGGGATTCTTGGGAATGTCCTGGGCAGAGCCAGGAGCTGGAACTCAATGATCCTGATAGGTCCCTTACAGCATATTCTATGATCCTAGGATTTTAAGACAGGAAAACAATATGGGCTGCCACAGAAGAATGGAACATCTGAGAAACTGGTAAGGACTAGCAACAAGTTTATTTGTGGTCCAGCCTGAAGTCTAGCATTTGGATATCCCTGCAAGGAGTTAGTTTATATTTCTGAAATACATATCATAGCATGCTCTCAGTAAAGCAAAAACAACTGAAAGTGCAAAGTGCCTCAGAACTATTATTAGAATCCAATATGGTTTTCAATTAAAATCAATTTATAATAGTCAGATTAGATGACAAGTTCTTTAAATCTTTGAGTTATCCTCCTGTTCCTGGGAAGTTTAAAGACTCGCCTAGTGAATCTTTTAGCCTTGTCATCATGTTATTTAGATTAATAGCTGCATTTGTTTTGGTTTTAGTACCAGGTATTATTCAGAAAACAACAGAAAAACAAGGACAGGGACACCTACCACAGGGATTTCTCATTTGTGCCAAACAAGGAAAAATCTACAGCATTCCTGCTCAATTTTCATTTTAACACATACTCTCCTCTCACAAATGCAGATACCTACAGGCACCTACCCTTGGATAAACTGCCAGCTGCCCAATTTAAAGATGCCTTGCCTTAGAGTCAGCAAGGAGGAAGCAGCAGAAGGACAATAGTTGTATATGCTCTGGTAGCAGCCTGCTGCCCCATCCAGATCACACAGGGTGTGCTTTAGGGAAGGTCAAACAGATTTCAGATATTCAGATCCATTGCATTTCACATCAGCAATAGCTCAGTCACAGGAGTCATTCCTTCCCTTACACTAGAGCAATCTCAGTGGCGGGTACTGAAAAAGATATTGAATTCCAACACCAAGTTAAAGTTATAAGCCTAAAAGTCACTATTTATGGTCCTATCACTGTAGCGTGCTTTCTCACTTTGGAAAAGTCAGGACAAATTTATCTGTTCACTGAACCATTTGAGGCAGCTATTTCTCCTTCCACACATGACAGTATAATTTTGCGCTGCAAAAAGACATGGATTTTTCTAAATTATGCAAGAAAGTTTAATAACACAAATAATATTAGATCAATACCCCATCAGATCACTTGTTAATGAAAGTCACATGAGCCCACCTTCAGTCCAGTGGAAAAGCAATGAAATACTGCATGATATAAAAAGAACACGCAAACAAAAAAACAAACACACAAAATAACCCCAAAACACCCATTCACCCACAAAGAAGATATGTTCATATTGGAATGGTTAAGTTTAGACTCAAAAAAACCTAACACACTGTCACTTTTAATATCAATACTTTTTTTCTGTTATGTGTAATATATTTTGTCAAATGCTTCTGCTGTTAATCATAGGAATATTGTTTCCTAACACACCTCTCCTCCACCTTTTTAATAGTAGAGGCTACAGTATTCCATTTTTCATTTGTGCCTGTGTGTGTCAAGGGCAACCAAACAACACACAAAAGCACAACATGATCCATGGGTATTTACTGTGGTACATGCTCTGTTATTTATCCTAATATAATTACTACAGCACAGAATAGAATCAACAAGGTTGAAGGTAACTGAGCTGATATGTCATTGTGTACTAATTTTAAAAGGGTATTTTTATTGATGAATAGTTCATTCGAGAGGCTCATATTTGAATCTTCTACAAGACACACAATTGAAGATCTTCAGTAGGGTTGATTTGGAAGCTGTTGCACTTGGGAGAGATGGGGAAGTGTCTCCCACCAATTTTTTAAAGACAGGCTGACCCATGAGATAGGTTTAGTTTTCTGGCCACAGAAGCAAAAACTGCTACTTGTTCCAAAATCAGCTCTCTCAAGATTTAGGCTAATGGCTTAACCTTTGACTTAGTCTACCTCTCAATAAAATAGAGACAAACTGAACACCACCTGGTTATGAAGAATCAGTAACCAGCACATATGGCTAAACACTATGAATATAAAAAATGTAATTACCTAATCACCTGCCATGATTTAACCTCAGCCAGCAATCAAGTACCACAGCCACTTGGTCACTCCCCCATTCCCAGTGAGATCATGGAGGGAATTGGAAGGATAAAAGCTGGAAAAAGACTCTTTAATAGGGAAAGCAAAAGCCACACACACAAGCAGAGTGAACCAAGGAATTAAATAATTAATTCACTGGTTCCCATGGGCAGGCAGGTGTTCAGCCATCTCCAGGAGAGCAGAGTCCCATCACATACAACCATTACTTGGAAAAACACCATCATTCCAAACATCCCCTACTTCCTCTTTCTTCCCTCCCTTTACATACTTAGCATGATGCCATATGGTCTGGAACATCCCTCTGGTCAGTTGGGATCACCTGTTCTGGCTGTGTCTCCTCCCAACCTCCCATGCACCCCCAACTCCCTCACCCTTGTGGCAGCATGGAAAGCAGAAAAGGCCTTGGCTCTGTGTGAGCCCTGCTCAGCAATAACAAAAACATCTCTGTATTATCAACCCTGTGTTGGCACAAACCCAAAACACAGCCCCATACCAGCCTCTGCCAAAGATATCAACTCCATCCCAGCTGAAACCAGCACGTTACTATGCATTATGATACTGAGAAATAGTCCTAGTTAAATGACACCTAAAATATTTGATTTTAAGAACAACTCAATAAGTCTTTGACAACTCATTCCTTACAGGAAACTTGATAACACTAGAGTCACTTTGTTGTCTTCTCTCTTCTCCTTTCTAGAGCATTCAGTCTTAAATTCCATTTTCCAGTCTGATTTCTACACACTTAGAGGAGCTACAGCCAAAATGAGTGGCCTGTGTCTAATATTGATCAGCAGCAACAAGAAAATGCTAAGTCTGGCACTCGTGTGGCATATTCCATTACTGATTTGATGATATCCATTAGATCCAAAACATTAGTTAAATATCTCTTTCAAAAATCATATTCAAACAGAGCACCATTTAAAATATTTTAATACCATTTGTGGAACACTAATGTACAAGTGGAAGAAGCAATTAAAATGAATATTATATTGGAATTACTTGTGCAACACGAAGAACAGTGGTCAAATTTGAAATGAGAAATTTATGCTCTTGCTTCATAGAAGTCTGTCACAGGAAAGACATCCCCCTGCTATGTTCATAATCTTGCTCAAACAACCTACAGAAAGGGCAGTTGCTCTCTTAACTTCTGTCATGATTAATTTCAATAAATTACCATAGTCTGTGTAAGCCCCATTCATTCTATCCCTGCTCAGTTCCTCAAAGATTTCCAATAACTCTAGTGTGGGTTTTTTAAACTTAAACAGAAAATAAAGTCAGTAATTTGTTTTACAACATCAGTGCTACAACCACTGTCTTCAAATTCTGTTCCAAATACACACATGCTGCCTAGAGAAATCCACTATTTTGTTATCACAACTTTGGTCTCCTCTTTCTCTCAGAAAATCGAGTAAACAAATTATTTAGAAATGAGAATTTAAGAAGAATATACATCCCAAGACCAAGACACAATACAGGCTTTTGAAACAGACTAAATGTGTTTGTTCTTCGGCTTTAACAAGAGTAGCTACACTTGTAATTTCCCAATAATTTGATATTTAAACATGTTCGGAAAGAGCCAATCAAACAATGGTTTATCCTCAAGGAGAACTGCTGCTCTGCCAAGCAAATAAAGCAAATCAAACCTTTCAAAGGCAGGTGCATTTTAGAGGGTGCAGAGTAAGGGCAGCTGGCACCCTCACATGCAAAGCAGAGGTGTGGGAGGTAGACAATGCAGAAAGATCCTGAGATTTTATTTAACCAAAAACTAAAGCTATTAAATCCTGTTTGCAAACTGAAAGCATCTTGTTAAAAAACGCAACACGTCCAAGGCTTTATGAAAACATTTTCTTGTATTTGCAGTGAGGACAAGTCAAGTTATCTCAGATTCCCCTCTGCTGAATGAACCAAGTCATTAAACTGGCATTTGCATTGAAAGGCTTTTCACAGGGTTTTCTGTCAGGCCTTTCAAACAGGGATGAAATGAATGAGGGCCAGCTTACAAATGATGCATTGTTGAATGTATGTGGGAGCAAACAGCCACCATTGTGAGTGCAGGTGGGAAAGAAAAATGAATAGACAAGGAAGCTCATGGAGACGAAGACTCTCATTATTGATGGGCTATGTGCATGTCTTTAATGAAGCTTACCCAATAAAAGATAGATTTTCCCCTTAGCCTCCTCTTTAAAAATTAATTACCCTGAAAAATATACAATGGTGAAACATATCAAATTATACATGCTTTTCTTTCGTCATTACACTATTAATTTAGATCTAAAAATATCTTCCTACAAGTAAGTCACAGGATTTAAGTATTTCAAAACTCAGCTCAATCTCTTAAAGAAATACCCTCATGGCCTTTTATTCAGATGAGGAAACTGAGGCATGTTACCAACAGGATGCAAGAATGACAACTTAAAATATAGCACTTTTTAACTCCAATCCTTTAGCTAAGGAATTAAACATTAGCTTTCATTTTATCCTTTCTCAAGTAGGATGCAACCACATGCCCTAATGCCAAATGTTTATACAAACAAGAACAAAACCAGAAGCACAGATGCTTCAATGACACTGCATAGAAAATATTATCTTCCTGTCACAACCTTTTTCTCTGTAAAGAGTCTCAAATAGTCTTCTGCCATATTTTTCACAGCTGCTTCATTAGTTTTCTCTCCTGTTGCCTGGTGGCAGCTTTCATCCATGTTTTCCTCACTGAAAAGACACTTCAAGTCTTATTTGAAAAGATTTCTTTGCCATTCTGTTGTCATCCTCCAGCTTTTACAGTGGAACATGCTCAGGCAGTATTTTCGCACTGTCATTTCTGGATCATCCACCATTACGGTCTCTCAATGTTTAACTTTGCAAATTGTTTCTGTTTACAGTAGAAATGCTTAATTCTACTTATTTTTAACTCACAAAGTGTACCTTGGTTTCCTAAGAATATGATTACCTTCACTTGATTCTTGAAAACTGCTTATTTTACAACCGTGTCACCAGAGATCTTAACCACCATATAGTTTTCCTCCAGGTTAATAATATTAAACAGTGTGGGGCCAGGAACAGATTCCCAAGGGACTTTAGTAGGAATACATCTGTAATACCAAGACACCTGAGCAACTGCCACCAGAGAACCAAAAGCACCCCCTTTACTACATCAATATGCAGATACAATACATCCTACTAAGAGAAAGAAACCCTTTACAGAACTTTTACTTCCAATAGAAGAACCAACTGATCCTTGAACTTAAATGTCTAACCCAAAACTGAAGTCAAGAAGGGAGCACAGAGTGCGAATCCCAAACTCACTCCGCTAGGGTCTTTCAAATGCCAGGATTCAGGCATAGCTCTGCATACTTTGCAGAACTCTTAACTTTGTGTTAATTACAAATCTCATTTTCTGCAGATCATCATGCATTCCAGAAAGATTATGCAAGTCTCATCTGGGACTAATGAATGAGTATGAGATTTTGAACTGAAAAGGTTCTAACTTAAAGTAATATCAGATACACTTAGAATTAATTAAAAATAAAAAGCTAGCCTGATTATGCTTTTAAAAAATTATTTTACTGATTAGAAATAATTATATTACTTCTTACACTTAAAATGCAGGTCTTAGGTAGAACATTCATCCATTCTTTGTTCTTTTTAATTACTGATGC
Organism: Callaeas wilsoni; assembly: GCA_013398955.1. Taxonomy (NCBI): domain Eukaryota; kingdom Metazoa; phylum Chordata; class Aves; order Passeriformes; family Callaeidae; genus Callaeas; species Callaeas wilsoni. Next base: position 161,325 of record VWPU01009918.1, on the reverse strand, counting down.
AACACTATCAAACTTCTTCTAGAATTTCCCTAATGCTCCAAGATTTAGGCTATACCAATGTGACAGATGACGTGTCCAGAAAGTTCTAAAATATCTGCCGGAAATTCAATCCAAATATCCTGATGGAAATCAAGATTAAAAATATTCTGCTTGAACAAATACTACGAGCAAAATGGAAAAGAATTATCAGTTAGTTTTATAAATTCACCAAAACAAAAAGTAAGGCATTTTAATCTTCCTATACTATTGGTAGTACCACTGGTTCTAAGTCATTAGATTTATACCTTCTTATATTTCCTTTTTTCCCCAAGACATACATGCTTGTTTATAAAAATATGAAATGCATTTCACTAATATAATACACATTTTAAACAATATCAATACATCATCCTTTTGTCTATTACCCTGAAGAACCTCACCACATCATTTTATGTTTCCATTCATAGTTACTAAAAAAGTACAAGTGATTTAAGATAAGTTTTATATTTTTAAAGTTTCAGTTTCTCTACAAACCTTGTTTTGACCCATGAAGCATGCTTTTTAAGACCATAAGCATAAAGTGTTCTGAAAACACTTCCCAAGCGTGAGTTAGTCTTCTCTCCAAATCCCTTCTCCTAGTTCAGGAATCTCATCTGTTTTCAGCAGTACCTAGCTGCACTGAGAATCTGGCATGATTTCTATCGGTTTGGAGATTTCTATTTCAGCATAAATCAAAACCATATTACAACACACACTTTTTAGTTCTGTCATGTTTTATTCTGTCTGATTTATGCCCATTATAAAACTCTTTCCATTGTATGTAAGGGTTTTGAACATTGAATTCGAAGTCTATACAAGGGCTACAGCTGTTTGAGCTGGGAGGGCAGGGGACACCACGCACCACTGGTAGTGTTACATCTCTAAAGTATAACATGGAAGTCAAAACCATCTATGCTAAAGCGTTTTGACCCAATCAGTTTAGAGATGGCAAAGAACTGATTAGTCCATCTCCTTGTGTGATTTGGCAACTAATAGGAAATGGTAATTAGACTTAAATTTTGTATTGTGAACATGCAAGTATTCTAGATCACTTGCTCCTACCTACGAGGAATTTGGAAAGAAGTAACATTGTTTCATGTGACTGCAACTTCATTTCTTTTTCACCTACTTAGTCTTTCTTAATGAGGTCATAAATATTTATTTTAATATTTTAAAACCGGGGACTGAAATAGCCAGATTTTACTTACCAATTAGTCAAGTTTAAATTTAGAAATGAGCAATTCCAATTAATCTTAAAAATAGGAAGAAGAATAATTGGGCTCCTAACACTGAGTTTAGCAGTTACACGATTTCTTTTCATATTCTGGCAGGCTGATGATTGCTTTTTTTTCCTTTTGACTCTGTGCTCTAGCCCAGTCCATACATCCTCAGCACTTCAGTAATGATTTTAAAGAGGTTCTGATGTATCTAGAACACTCATTTTTTGAACACAATTTCCCTCTATGCTTGGCAGAAATCACAAGTTGTACAGCACCATTCTTCCACAAAAGAGAAATCAAATACATTAACACCCTGTGTGCACCTGCTTTGCTAGTGATTCACATCAAGTGTCATCCTCTAGTCATTGAGTGGAAAAGAGACCCAGAATATTTGGGACAATTTTCATGTTTCCTCTGGGGTCTCTTGAGTGATCCGTTTGTCTGTAAATGTTGGAGGAGCAGGCTGTTGAGTTTTTTGAGGCTTATCTCACTTTTTATCACTGTTCATTAAATCTCACCTACAAGTCACAGGCAGTCCCTGTCCTCTGAGAAAGCTGTGCTTCACATCCATCAGAACAATTTCTCCTATCACCACTCTCTTGGAAAAGATTTCTTTTACTCAAATATAAGAATTCAAGTGAGGATTATGTGTCTTCTGGGCATAAATCCTGGCATGATAGGTCTGAAAGTGGAAGCCTGTATACAGTACCACTATACAGCACATCAATTATTTGAGTAGACTCTATTCCTGAAAAAAAAAATTAAAAAACCAAAACCTGCCACCACTACCCATCTTCCCCACAAAACAACAAGAAATATTGCAGAAATTTCAAACAGAAGTCATGCCTTTAATTTATGCTACAACTGTACTGAGTACAAGCCTGCCTCCAAACAAGCCTCTCAGACCTTCCAAACATCCTTCAACCTGCTTCCCTGCAAATCCTGTTGGCTAGCTACATTCACCCAGACACTACATTAAAAAAAATAAAATAAAAAAAATCGCTTTAGTACACCTAGTTTCAGTCAACACTGTTCCTACCAAGATGTACACAGTACTGTTTTGCCTGTACTCTTCAAGGTCAGTAAGCCTTCAGCAAGGTCCAACTTCAAAGAGTGAATGTTTAAGACTCTGTAAACCAGATGTAATATTTTAATAACCAAATCAGTATCTGATAAAAATTAGCTTGAAAAAAAAAAATGAAGTTCATTTTCATGAAAACACATCAGAACTTCTAAGCTCTTCAGTTCCAAGCTCATAAATAGCCCTGTTTTACTTGCATTGAAATATCATGCATTTCAGATAGACATGACTCACAGATTTTATTATGCTCCTTCAGATCGTGTACACACACATTCCCTTTATCGGTAACCTCTGTGGTCAGGAATTCACTATGAATTATTTGCTTGATACTACAGCTTAAATGAAAAATGTTATTTCATTACTATGCACAGCACAGATTGTTAAAAAAAATCTTAAAATCTTTAATATGCATAAGATCTTTAATGTATGCCTCCCACCTCAGAATCACAGGGAGCAGTTCAGAAAAAGAGATTGAATTACTAAATGAAATGTTGAGCACTCTTGTCAGATTAACAAGCAGCTAAACTAAACTGTGAAGATCCAACAGCACAAGAGTGTGGAGCTCCTCTTCAACACAAGTTAACAAGAAGTATATGGAAGTGACACTCAGGAACCCATAAACTTGACAGTAGGTGACAAAAAATAGAAAGGACTTTGTTACCAAGTCTGCCATCTGTTTTTATAGCTTCCTATGTCATTTACATAGGAAGCAGATAAGAGATTTAAATCAGAACTTCATTAGACTGCATGTTCTGATACACCAGGCACTCATCATATTGGTGATATCAGTCACTCACTGGGATGAAGTACACTGCATTAGGTGAGGGTAGTAAGGCAGTAGTGGAGCATCAACAGTTTTTTGTCAGCCCTAGGACCAAAAGCTGTTACCTCCTCCTAGGTGTAACCATCTCTTACAAAGCCTTCATCTCAAAATTAAAACAGAAATGGGATGCAAGTGGTCTTTAAAAATGGATTCATGATTACCTTAGATCAGCAACTCATCTATTTGGTAGGTTAGTACTTTGCTGCAAGCTAAACATTAACAATGCAGAAACATGCAAGTTCAGTTTGCTGCAAAGAAATCCACTACTGGATTAGCAAATAATTTAATTATTATCATTTGATTATCTTGTGCAGCTACATGAACTAAAAAACCAAACATCACCACTCCACACACACCCAAGCATACACAAAAGAGCAACAGTAGAAACAAGCAAAGGAAAAAGCAGGCCTGCCCTTCAGCTGCATGTCAGTCTTCACTTGCTACAGTGAGCAAGCACTGTAGTTCATTGCTTTAAGCTGACATAAAACCTGTCAAGTAGCAATCTACCCATTGCTTCTACCCTACCAATTCCTGTGCATCTTTCAGATGCTGGAACAAATCCATCTGAGAGTTAACCAAGCAAAATAAAATGTTTTACGTGCCACGTCTGTTCACTAATCTTGTTCAACAAGTGGACACACAGTTCCCCTTACGAGCAGGCTAAGGAGCTCACAAAGATACGCTAATTTTCCACTCACTTATTCTCCTTCCATTTCTTTTATCATGTGAACACAAAAAATCTCAGATAGCACTGAAGAGGGTCCAGCCATGCTGGCGGTTCTTACAGGGACCCACTACATTGAGTTTGCCATAAATACAGCATAATAGTTTGAAAAAAAAGAAACCAAAACCATAAAAACCCCACCATAATAGCAACAAAAACAAAGAACACTTCTTTTATGATCCTCCTTCCTGAAAATTTTGAATACATTTGTCTTTTGATTTAGATATTTTTAGTGTTATAAACAGTATGGTTCATTATCATTTCCATGATCCCTGCCCCATAACTAACCTCGGTTACATTTCCACTATAAATGACTGATCATTGTTTTTTAGTAAAGAAGCCGGTTGTTACTCAGGATAATATAAGGATGGCTTAGTAAGTGAAAAACAGTAATGTCTCTGTATAAAATTTTTCCATCACATTTATGTCATTTGTTTCAAATGCTGTTTCAGAATTTGTCCTTGTCAGTATACAAAGTGAGATAAGGATCATTCTAGCTAATGTAACAATGCACTTCAGAGGATGAAATAGAGCCAGACACCAGTAAACACACATGGAAACACAAAGTAAAGCTGAGTTCTGCTAAACTTTTTTTATCATTATTATCTACTTAGACTTTAGAAAAAAGGATCCAGCCCTTTGTTCTCCATTTCTTCTATTCTGAACCAAAGAAATACATTCATAGGAATATGCAACATTTCTTTATACCTGACAAACTTCAAAATCATTTAATAGCACAAGGAATTTTTTTTTTTTTAAAAACCCCACACATTTTAAAATATAAGGTATTTGCTCTGAACTTTTCTTTGAATTCCTATTTTCCAGTGATTCAATGCAGCTGATTCTCTAAGTTCTTCAACTTAAGTTCACTACCACAAGTACACCACTTGATATCACTGGGACCAATCAATTGCAAATTCAGTCACAGCAATTTCGTGGAGAATGAAGTTATTTGCAACATTACACTGTTATGCTACAAGTGGTAAGTTTCTTGCTGATGGAAATGGCCACTTCACCAGCACTCACATAGAACAGTAGTGCTGAGACTCATTTGCATGTACTAAAAGATGGCAAAGCAGTCATTGGGTTTTGACCTGCTTAGGTTTGTAAGGTTTTTTTAAATATTTAAACATACAGCTTAAGCTGAGCAATTTGTCACACATTCTGAAATACCAAAACATCAGCATTATGCTCCAACTATTCCTTTTCTGCTTAAATTACTATATTTAAAAAGCAGTTCCCTGTTCTAAGGAAGATGTAGATTAGAATAATTTAAACAGTTTTCTATGATTCTTTGCAGCATTTACTCTTGAATAAGCAGAAGAGGCAATGTACAGAAGGACCTGGAAATGACTGCATTACACCACTTTCACCGAGTAGAAGAGAAAGTAAATTCATCACATGGGGTCATCTGCCTCATTAGCACTACAGTTTTTCAGGGTCTATTCCATCTGGAGTACAGCAATTCCTGCTCCTTTCCTATTCTGCAGCATATTACCAGTGTCTATATTATGTTGTTAGACATATGCAGGTGGCTGTCATTGGCATCAGCAGACACAAGCTTTCATCCAAGGGAAGCACTGATTTTGATGAACAGCAAATAAACTACATTCTTCATTCTTAATTTAGCAGACAGGTGTGGCTTTCATCAGCATTCAGTAAGACGTACCTTGCAAAATATAAGCAGAATAACTTTCATAAAAAGAACACATACAAGCTTGTACTTCATCTATGGATAGGAACAAGCAGAAAAGCAAAGCAATCACCAATGCTGCTTCTAGCTTCAGTGAGATTCTCAATTGATGCAAACTGCAGTAAATTCAGCTAAGTCAAAGCAATTATTTGCTCAATGCAGCAACAGAAGCTTACTGCAGCTGTTAATAAGACCGTTCATAGTGTCCTTTGAAGTTGGTTAATAGTACTTTCAAAAACGTATCGCAACTTCAATTAAAGGAGTGTGTTTGTTATTTTTTGTATGTTACACTGGCATTGGCAGAAATTCAGATCCACCAGCATGGCTGAGAAAGAAGGATGAGTCAAAATCAAAAAATAGTATATCAGAACTTGCAGATCTACAAGTACACAGCTGTGGGGTAGACAGGTGAGTTACAGGGTAAATGACCTGGTAGAGCCTGAAGTTACTGCTGCCTTTTAGAAATCAATTATTGATCTGAAGCACTTCTACATTAACTGTTTGAATCCTCCCAAAGCATCTACCAAAAAAAAGCTTCCTATATCTCTCCAATTACTGTGTCACAGAGTCACAGCCTGAACACAGAACACAGCCTGACACACAGAAAAATTCCATCAAAGCTCTCAATACTAGACCAGCATAAGACTTTTCCATCTATTGCAGCTGGATAGGACAGGCACTGGACTACAGAAGAGCACTGCCCTCTGGGCAGGAGAGATTAAGCAGGTTGTCAAGGTGGGAGGCACATTATAACAAAGACTTTGTAAAAGAATATTAATCTAGGTTGGAACTCAATTTGCCAATATGAATTTTGCCCTGTAAAATCTAATCTTCAAAAAGCACACAAATTCCATCTCTTCTTCACTTCCATGGGTGGAGGCTTGCATTTCTTAACAGCAAAAGACCAGACTTCAGTGTCACTTCTGTATTACAACTGCAACTGCACAAGGATTTGTAAATATGGGGTTCAAATACAGCTTAAAAACAAAAACAGAAACAAGAATTTGCCCTTTTTATGTGCTGTTCAAGTTATTTACTAAATCTTGCTTAAGCTCTCATAGAGATAACACTCAAGACTTACAAAGCGTAAGCCAAAAATCTGACTAGTCTGCTCATATTTTGCATATGAAAAGTCAGTAGTCTATACTCAGATTTCATACATATTTGCACACATACCAGCAATGTGGCATCACAACCTGCTCAGATTAGAGCAAGGGCATGAAATCCATTGCATACAGCAACCTTGTCAGTGCACAGATCCCAAGGATTATTTATGACTGCAGAGGCCAAGAGCAGAAGGAGATAAAGTGGACTATTTAATCAGGTCAAAAGCAACAGACCTCATTCAATTACACAGACACACAACCACCTTTTCCTCTCCCTAAACCTTGCTTATTCTTTTTCTGGGACAATACACTCCATGATATATGCACCAATCATATTTTATTTTTCAGAAGTTGGTTTAATCTTTATGAATTTCCCAATAAATCAGCAGTTGCATTACAGAAGATGCCTGTAACCAGCATGCCTCAAAACAAAACAGAACCCCACCAAACCACACCCTACACCCAACATTCCCATCCAACTCTTGCTGACACCAGATATACTCAGAAATCATGGGCAGATACAACAATGGAATGTATCATGGATTACAGAAGATAATCTATTGCTAATTCCTTCATTAGACCATGATGACAAAAACAACAGGATCCATCTAGATTTCCACATTGAAATTCAGGGAATTTCTTGTCTTCACAACTGGAACATTGGCACTTCATTATTGTTTTTTTTAGTTTTTCCCTTCTACAGGTAAGTTGTGAGGTCAAAAAATGGTGATAGGAACATGGATTCAGCTAAGAATGGATCATAATGAAGGCAAAGACCATAGAGTATAACCTTAAACTCTTCAGAGTCATTTTAACATATCTAAAAAATGCAATCTGATATTCCAACCTTGGCTAGACTCGGTGTTTTATTGCCAGAGTGTAGTCCCAGCATGAAGTTTGTCCAGGTAAATTTCTCCTTCCTCATAATTACACTAGCCTTATTTTTGGCACTCCCTAACAGTAGACACAGCAAGTCCTGCCCATCCCAAATCTAGCAGACCAATATTTTAAATGCAAAATACAGCATGTACCTGATACCTGCTTTGTCATCTACACTCCATTCTTAATAGCAGTTGCAAGAAAATGCCAACATGAATCCAGATGAAAAGTGATGCATACCATTAACCCTCCCCACACTCACAAATTATTCCCTGTTTTCCCAAGGAAAATGAGGAAGGCTACAATAACAGCCTATAGAATTAAAACACAGATTATGTGTTGCTCTTGACACCACCACCACCAGCAAGCAGACTCCTCACTGATTTGTAGAAAGAGTGAAGAAGATGGTAAATTTATACCAAATTTAGCATTGCAGGAAGAAGGAATACTTTTTTGTCAAGGTAGAAGATTTTATTTCTAGACTGGAGGTTTTCTGCTTTCCTTTGAATTATCTTTTTTTTGTTTCCTCACCATTGTTGCCTATATCACTAAAAAAAAGCAGAAAAAAATCCATTCTGCAAAGCTTCCCCATCAAAACTTCTTCACAGGGAAATCCCTTGCTCTTCTCCCCCTCTCCTAAACACTCATGTCATTGATTTGATCTCTTCTATTTTAAAGTATCTAGTAAACACTAACACAGTAGTAAGATTTCTACTTTGCATTAACCATCTAGAAGAAAAAAGTAAGACTTTTAAAATTATCTATTCCAATTGTTGAACATTACCTGCTCTAGAACCACCACAGTAAAGAACCAGACTCCCAGCTAGGCTAGCAAAAGAAAGAAATAAAAAAGTAAAAAGGGAAACAAGAGAGAAAGAAAAAAACCCTTTGATACAATTTCTCACTCAGTAAAGTTAACTACTGCGTAGTATGAAGTGGGGCTAAAACACCAAAACCTACCTTTAGAGGCTGGCCTAAACATACTGAAGAATAAATACCAAAGTCCTTTCCTGTTTTGACTGCCATTAGAAGCAGAAGCCATCCTTCTAATCAAACTTGCATTGGTTATCTTTTTTACGCTTAATGCAAAATAGGGAATCCAAACCTTGAATCCTATTCACCCAGCTGCTGAGATAATTGAGCAAAGACAGTCAAGTGATGAACAGGAAGCAGTGTCAAGAGTTACATTTTGTCCTGTGCTATTTATGCAAGGAACAGATATTAGCAAAATGAGCATTTTTCTGTCCTCACTGGAGGAACAAAAGTGATGTGATGAGAAGTCAATGAGGAACTCATTAGGGTTCATAAAATGCTTTAAAAGGTACTGCATCGAGCATTATGATCCATTCTTCACATTAATTAAAAGTCCAAGAGAAGGTTTTAATATAAGAAGAAAAAAATATTAAAAAAGGGTTGTTCTTAGCCAGCACAGTCTCCACAAATGAATTTGTTGACAAAAGCTTCTATTGGTTTCATTGCTGTTAGTTCTATAGTCAAGTGAGCCAGCTGGACTATGTTCTGACTCATGCAGCTTCACATCTAATTAAGTTTCATTTATGAAATCAAACTCCTCCAGTGGCTGTAACCTTGCTGGAGACAGACGGTCATTAGTTTTCAAAAAAACTTATGTGTATGTGTGATAAAGAAAAATACCTACTTTTACTGTCACTTTTCAAAGCAAATATGCAATCCTAGGTCTTTTGACACAGTCATTCTGCGATCTGAATTATTCCTTAATTATATAGCTCTTATATAGCTCTTTCCCAGATATTTATTTTGGCACCATAGTTGGCCCTCGCTTTGTATATTCAGCAGCTGTTATTCTGATAATTGAAGAGTTAATGGAAGCCGTTAATGAAAGAGGTATGTATGCATTCATTTTCTGAAATACTGTGAAAAGGTCCTAGTTGTCAATTCAACAGAAATAAAGGTAAAAATTTATATCTATTTGCACTATAATCTGTACAAATCAGCTTTCACTTGTATTTCAGGAGTCAGTATTGAAAAAGTAGTTTTGAATTATAACTGGAAACTTTTATTTTCCACTTATGATGACAAGCAAACTAATTTATTCCTAATGAAAAAAATCCTTTGTTTCTCTCAAAAAAGTGAGTGATAATCACAACAATAACACAACATTTACTAACTTTTTAATTCTCATTCCTGAATTTCCTAGCTAGGAAACAGTAGAAAAATAATTTATACCTAAATGTGCACAAAATTTTCTGTAAAAATAAATTAGTTCTGATACCTCTCAAAGAAAGAAAAGAGGCAGGTGATGAACGGTAAAAAAAACAGTCTCCGGTGTGCTGCCACCGTCAATACTGCATTGGGAAAACAATGATGAAAAACTGCAGAGTTCTCAAGTTTCTAGAATTATCAATTAAAGAAGATGGAGAGGAAAAAGAAAAAGAGAGAAAATGAGAGAAAGAAAAAAAAGAAAATAAAAAGTTAACCATAGCTTTAACTTAAAGCTTGTTGAAGAGTCTTTTGTCCACAAGATCATCAACTAAGTCAACTATGCAAGATTTTGATTTTTAATAATTTTCAACAGTATTTTAAAAAATGCTAAGAGTAGTCGCTAAATTTTGATCCTTCCAATGTCCTTGCTGATGAAGTTTCTCAAGTAAATTATTTCACTTCTCTGAATTTCACCATCTTCAAAATTAAAGTGCCTACACTAAAGCACAATTGTTATGAAGATAAGTTAATCTACAAAGAACTTCGGAGATCTAGTGTTCCAGATTCCTCTTAAAACATCTTGCTAGGTTATTTTACCATCCTTTCCTAACTACACGTCAAATTTTAAAAAATCTATAGATATTGAAAGGAATTTTGATAAAGGCTAGGTTTCTTATTATTATTTTTTAATTCCTTCCAGAGCATTAGCTGAAGATCAAATAGTTTGTGGCAATAAGAGGACTTAATCTTAAAACCATATACTTTACACTTTATCAGCATAATCCTTTTATATCCCAGGCTATACACAGACATTAAAGTCATCTACTAATTAATCACAGATTAATGACAACACACATCTGACTGAGCCAAAAGACCAGCCAATATAGTCACACGTTCTTTATCACCTTTTCGCAGTCAGTTCCAAGTAACACAGACTCTTGCTAAGATATGGAGAAGTTTTATATAAAAGCTACATCCTAGGACTGACAAGTCAAAATACTACATACAAATGTAGTAATCATTTCTTCTTGATAAGCTTCAGGTGGGTCATGACATGATATGTCTTCATGCAAGAAGTATGAACTGAATCCAGAATCTGGAGCACACCTGCTTTTTATGTATTTTTATTTTAATTAATATTATTATCGCCATTACACATAATTTCCTCTGAAGGTAACACGTCCGTCTTTGGTCTTCATAAATTCCTACTGCTTGATGCAGACTAATTAGACCAAGTACCCACTTTAATACTTCAAATAAGCAGCTACATCTTATGGTTTAGCGATAAGAAATATCCAGAGGCACTAAAAATGTTGTTACAATTCCAACAGAGCTGTTTGTACGAGCGCCAATTTACCTTGCTTTTCTCATGTCTCTGAACAAGTCTCTCCTTTTTGTTTCATGATTTTTCTCTTTTATTGCAGGGTCTTCTCTGCAAGGTAGGACACTAGGAAAAAAACCTTTCTTTAATGTATATTTAAACTATTAGTACCATTAGCAGCTTACTTTTTTTAAAAGCAATGTTAAATAAACCTTGTCTTAAATCATATACTATGACAGCAAAAATTAGAACGCATACCACAGCACAGGTATTAGGGTGAGAAATGCATATACTGGGAAACGTTAGCAATAGATTAGCTACAGAAAGGAAATATGATCCAACTAGAGATAGGGACTACAAAGATCTTTATTTAATGGCGGAGCTGCTTTGAAGATAATTTAACCATGAACTGACACAGTTTGAACTTTGAGAAATTGCTTTAAAGATAGAATCGCTGACACCAAGAAATGTTCTTGGTACACAGGGGTCTCGGGAGAGGATGGTGTTCAGGCCAGACTGCCATGAGAGCTGCATGGGCCCCTTCTAAGCATCCAGGAAGCAAGTGGCTGAAGATTCCAACAGCTGCAGCTTGGGAACTTGGCTTAGCTAGATGAGAATCTAGAAGTACAGAGGACTCTGAATTTGTGAGGGGACCTAGGCATTATCACCAGCAGAACGCACAGGGCTCTGGTGTGTATGTGTTTCAAGAGACTCGTAGGCTGAGAAGGAGGGAAACATTGCTCCAGGCACTGGCAGAACACGGTCCATCAAAACCACCAGCCATGAGGACTGCTGGGTGAGGTCAGGTTCCTCACTAGCTCATTACATTACAATTGTCAGAAAACATTGGCACTCTGTTTTAGTCTTCAGTCCAGTATAATAAAGTTTATTCATGCTTAACCAAGAGAACAAAGTAGCTGACAAGGTGAGGCTGAAGCAACTCTTCCAAATTTATTACAGGCCAAGGCACAGAATTACTGATAGTGGGTATATTTCAAGAAGGGACCAGCTGTTGAAGTTGCAATCCTGTAGTGTCGGAAGTCAGGTTTTTCCCAGACATTCTGCATTAGCACTGCTCTTAGGGATTCTGTGTTTCAGAAACCAAAGAATTATATCATTTGTATTTCCCATCATTTGGATGGTAACAAGTTAGTTACCCATATGATAGCAGAAGTGACCATTTAGATAACCTGGTCTGAGGTTACTGGTATGAGAAGGCATGGTAAGATGAGTTATTGACTAAGTCATCATACACTAAAAATCATTAGATAAGCTTTTTTTAGGAAGGCAATAGTATTTCCCTAATTAAGGCATCTTAAATTATTTCTGATAGTCAGAGTCAACATTCCAAATGAAGAATCCCACAATACTGTGATCTGTTTACACCACCAAGTGAGATAGAAGAATAAATAAGCAACATTGACATCTGTGTCACAAATGTAAACACTTCAAAAGACTGTTTTTGTCAGCACCAGCAGAGAACCATTGGTGCTTCTGAAGCAGAGAAACCTGTTGCACTCAAAGTAAAATCAAACTCAGCAAGACATAATTAATATTCAAATGCCTTGAGCACAAGCATAAGGAAACTAAAACAGCACAACCAGCAAGAACTGATAAGTACCATGTGACATTGTTACACCACTAATTACATAACCACCAGCCAGCATTTCTAACCAAGCTAAACATAAATAGAATTAATTGCAAAGGGGCAAACAGAGCTTATTAGAGAGTTATACAAATAAGATGGAGTAAGACACGTGCAAGAAGCAAGATTTGCAAGGTAACAAAAGATGTCAGACAGGAAAGATGTTCTGCTGAACTATTTTGGATTTCCTATACACATGGGAAAGATGTTTAGTGAAGCTAGCCAATGAGAGCATATTCTCATTTTGGGAAGGGTGTTAAAACTGACTTATTTGCTCTTCTAGCCATTCCCACTGCAGTGCTGTGACATATACATTCGTGACACCAGAACTGTTTTGATGCAGAAATTCCTGATAAAGTGTGAACTTCTCCATGAAGAAGCACAGCATCAAAAAGCATCAAACTGAATGGAAAAGAAGCAAGTAAAGAGAGTTAAGAAATAACTTATTCTGGACTGTAAAGCACTCATCTTTATTTGTGACTTCAATTGATCCAGCATCACCCCAAGACAAGCATAAAGGAAAAATACACGCTCTATTGCCTGACAGACATTAAAGTCCATGATCAGGCTGTGACAGATCCAGACTCAAAGTGCTGCTTTGTCTCAATCAGGCCAGAGATTGCCTGGATTCTCTCAGATATCCCAAGACAATAAACTACTCAATAGACTATGAAAACACAGACTTTGCATTCCTCTCAAAGCTGTAGACAAAGTAGTAAAAAAAACAACCTTCAAAGGTTTTTACTTAACCAAAAAGTTTTATAGAAAAAGTTCATGCAATTTCTAACTGAAAGCACTAAAAAAAGGTAACAGTTTCATAGCAGTTACTCAGTGCAAATGGATAGAACAAAAAGCTTCAGACCACTTACAGTACGAGTTTTCCTAAGCTGAAGCTTTTCTCATCCAAAGTCTATGTAGTATATGCAGTGTGCTTGATACTTAGCATATATTCTATAAACAGTTATATACTATGAGAATCAGGTAGACAGTTTACCCTGAATTTTTAATCCAGAAGTAGTTAGAATTTAACAATCTCTCATGACAACTGCACAAAACTTAAATGTGACAAGCTCTTTCTCATCCTTTACAGATACAGTAAGTTTCCAATTAGTCCAAAAGAGAATCAATATTGAAAAGGGATAAAGTGAGAATTAGTACCAAAAGTGGAAAAAGTTTTCTTATATAGCATGAAACTGTACTGAAATATGGAAAACCTTTTTTTCTCTTTGCTATGAACTAAATTTTATGACCTGGCCTAAACCTGCTGAGCAATAGGACTTGACAAAACACATCAAGCAGATTGTCAAACCACCTCTCACCAAGGTGAGAGAAACCAGCCTGAATCCCAACACAAGGATAGCTAAGGTAGTGAAGCTGCATCCATCTACGATGCTAACTCATGACTTTAAACTTATTGACCCATATTAAACAGACTGGAACACCAAGGGGTTGGTTATTTTCTCCTATGAATTTTGCAAGGGATGAGACACTTTGGGGCTCTTTCCTAGAATATCTTTTTCAAAGGCAAAAACATCACACAGTGAACATATCAAGCCACTGGGGCTGCCAAGACCCATGCTCATCTCTCATCAGGTATAGTTTGGAGGGAAACCAATAAGCAGACATTGGTGAAGAGAACCCTTGTGTGCTTCAATGAATATTCATTACATCCTCTAATTTATTATCATGTTTACAGCCAAAACTGCAGAGCAAATTACATTCTACATAAGGTCCCGAAGGGGTTTTCATTTCCATAGCTTGGACTGGTACCAAAATAAAGCACATTAGGGAGAAATTGCAAAGAGAACCATTAATATTTAATGGACTACTAACAGCAGTGCTACTCATGACAAAGTCACAGGGCAGAGGAGGGAAGGATCCTTCAGAACTTTGCTCCACAAAATTCTTCTCATTAAGCAAACTGAATTTAAACAGACCAACAAGTGGCCTTCTAAACAAAAAAATATAAACCAAACTACAAGAAATTCCCTCCACCCCCAGTAACCAAAAATCCAAAACCCACACACAACAAAAAATGAAAGAACAACCACTCAACCTTAAGTAGAAATAAACACTGAAAATTAGACCCCAGAGATAACAGACAGCGCAAACGAGAAATTAGCTTATTACAGGAGCACAGCAAAATGTGAAACTGCCCATGCACAAAGAAGCATCATATGGACAAAACCAAAAATAATCAGTGGCTGGTAAATGTAAACAAGTCAATGAACATGACAACTCTGAAATTTCCATTTCCTAGCACTGAAAAAGCTTCAAACTGCCTGTCCAAGAGAATGGAATTAAAACACAGAGAAAAGCAAGTGTCCGGCAGCCAGCAGAACTTTTACAGCATTAGCACAGATGGTATAAACTTGTAACATCACTCTAGTGATTCAAGCAGGATGGCTGCAGCAGCACAGTCACTGCAGATGGCATGACAGATAAGGATACTCACACTGGTCTAGATTAATTTTCAAAAACTGAAAGCAGATACAGTAAGGTCACTTCATCCAGCTGTTTGTTCTCTTCCTGCTCCTTGAAGCCAATGAGGAAATCCCAGTTACTGTTCCTCTAACACCAGGTACAGTAATAGTCATGCAAATACAATTGTGCTTTCAGATTCCAACTACAGCTCCAAGGTAGCCTCGGAGCACTGACCAACGACTACTGTTCATCACCTACTGGACAACCTCCCTTTCCATAGAAAAATTATTTGTCTTTGTCCCTGTTCCATTACTCCTGCACTGGGTATTTTAAATAACTTGATCCTTCTGAGTGCCTGACCCTGCAAAAACCGTCAGGCACGCTTTTTTCATACCTGCTTAATTCAATCTCCCAATTATTCTATCCAAATGATTTTTGAGATATCATTACCAGTTTTCATCAACAGTTCCTTATCTACTTCCATTTACTTTTTACCTTTCTGTGGAAAGAATGAGACTGGGAACAGCACAAAACATTTTAAATTGAGTCAGTCTGAATAGCAATTAAGTGAAAATATCTTCTAGGCACAGATCAGAATTCACATCATGTTTCTATCTTAGATGTTTAATATTTTCTCTAGAATGCAGTTTTCCAGACTATATTTGGTTCAGGTACCAACTGGTACAGCTGCCAGGGGAACTAACAAAGATAGCTACAAAATAAAGACACAGAGGTCAATACCAATGAAGCGATTTAGGTCCTTGTCTTTTTTGTCATACGTTTTTCTGGTCATACAATAAAACAGTAACTTGTATGAAAGAGCATTAACCATGAGGGCATTTGTTACATCAACCATTTCATTGAATGTTCCAGAGCATCATTATGTTATTTTGTGCTTGAAGTATTCTTCCAGAAGGAATTTAATCTCATAAATGTATTTAAATTCTGATTTAAGTTTGGTAAAAATAACACAATAAATCCCAAAACAATGTTGAAGTTTTTTAGTCACAAAGAAGTGTTTTATTTTTGAAAGTAATCACTCTTAAAGGAAAACAACAAATAGCAAAATAAAGGTTGTAAAATCACTTGAAGTAATTCAGTTTTAGATTTACAAAAAACACCACGTGGAGTCAGGAGTAAAAGTCCTATCAACTCTCATCACTGAGGTACTAACAGACAACTTCATCAGGTCCCCAAAATTCTGGCTTTTAATATCTTTATTACAGTGGCCTTGCATTGAACCCTACCCTTTATTATCAGCTTTGGGACCATAAGGGCCTCTTACTGAGTCTACTTTTATAACAATTTCTCAGTTCAACCTGTCCTTTTCCACCCAAGACCCAGACATCAAAGAGTGTTTCTCTGGCCAGAGGAACTAATAGAGACCAGAGTCTGAAGAGCTGCTAACTCACGCAGCAACAAGAAAAAAACCCAGTTTAAAATGCTAAGAAAGACATTTTTCTTTAGAAGAGCTGAGGGTAAATGATCAATTTTGCCAAGCAAGAATGCTTTAGCATTAACAGACAAGAGGTAACAGACAAAAGTAGTTCATCCCTAGGCACAGGAGATTAAACCCCCCAAGTTCCCTGGGGTTTATAGACAACAGGCAGTAGAGCTGCCTGTGTTCATTCCAAGTCAGAAAACTTCTTTGCTCCACAGACTTTAAAAGCACATGGTACGGAGCCAATTAAAAGATACAAGAGACTCAAACCTGCAACTCCCCTAAATCATGAGCTGGAGAACAGGTGCACACCGGAGATACTCTCCTGGAAACAAACAGGTGGCAGTGGACAGACAGCAGCCAGCATGGGAATCAGCATTCAGTTTGTGCTTCCCACACCCAGCCAAAAAATATGAATAATGCAGGAAAATGAGAAAATTCAAGACAGCGGATTAGACCGTTCATTTTCAACCTTGTAATTATCTTTCCTTCTGAATAATAATTTTTGGAAGGGGAAAGAACTAGTGAACAAGTATACCCAGCTCCTCAGACAGCCTCACATAAGTGAGATGCAAGTAACTAACTGAAATCTTGGGGAATGATCTTTGTGTAAACTCAAAGTTGTGACGAAGACAAACTAGTCTCAGTAGAAGAGGTATCAGATGTCATTGGATCTGATTAGAACTGATTATTAGAGCAAGTTACAAGGAACATGACAACTTTTAGAAATAAACTAGTTTCCCATTAAAATACTAATATGTCAAATTCTCAGATTATAACAGATTAGCAGTAAATTAATATACAGAAATATAACCCTTCAGAGTGACAATCTCATTTGCCATTCACTTTAGACAGGTATAGTACATACGAGGAATGTTCATGTAGAAAGTGTTGTTCTTGGATGAACAACAAATTCTTGGGAAAGCTACACAAATCTAGGTCAAGGTTAAGAGTTGGAAAATGTTTGAAAACAGATATAGAATAGAGGTCTTTCCTAGCTCCACATTTCACTGTGATTGAGAACAGTCTGATGTAGCCTGACTGCTTATACAGAGGGGGACACACTGAGTAGAATTTGATATTGAATCACAGACAGCTGTACAGGGAAGGCTCATGGTGTTCAGCCCCAGCTGAGTACATGTGGAGGACAAACTGTGATTAATGTCCAAAGTCAAAGCTGACAGCAGCTATTACAGAGTGGATTACACAGCAACCTAACGTAATATTGCCAGACATCACCCTCAATCAAGCCTCTCTCCTGAACAAAGTGATCAACACTAATCCCATTGCCATGCTATTATATTAGTAGACTCATAAGCTTTCCATTCCCCCACACCATTTAAACGTACAAAGATGATGGCTCCGGGCCATTTGAAACACCAAAAGTTCAGACTTGCCTGAACATTGCTAAAGGTTCTAAAGATCCATTCTCTTGGAAAAATCTTAGCTAACAATATATCCCTCAACATCTACAGCTGAGAAACCATGCAGATGTCAGCAATGGACACCTTGAGCTAGCACATCCTCGTGCATCAATGTGACAACTGCATTATAAACACTATTTTTTATATCACATGTGCTTAAGCAAGCAAAATAATTACAGATTACAGCCACGTCACTCAATTGGCTAAATCTAAAGGAGAATTACTGCAAATGAGCTTTGGCAAAGAGATTTTATTCTGAACTCTCAAATGGAAGTTTTATTATTCTGTCTGGTCATATGCCAAAACACATCACAAAATATATGTAAAACGCACAGAAAATGTTCTGTAGCTAATATTGCCTAATGAGAACTCAAATCAAATGTACCCAGTTTCCAAATACAAAACATCTATATAGCTCGACTTGTTTTGCTGCTTTTTTTTCATCTTTTGATTTGTTTTTAACCATAAGATTACCATTTCAATTATACTTAAGTACACTACAGCAGCAGTATTTACTAAGATAAAAATCTTTTCCTTGTTTTTGCTCAGTTGTTTAGGCCACAATTAGGAGTAAATAGACTTAGAGTCTGGAATTCTTTAATTTTTTTTCGACTTTTCAGATTTGTTTTGGCTTTTAAAATCACACAGTGAAAATTAGCAAAATTAAATTTAGAATTATTTTTGTGATGTATTTTAGAAAGAAAAGGGAAGAGGTTAATACCAAACAGTTAATAGGTGCCATACTAGACATTTATGTTCATGTCTTTACAAAACCAATTGCAAGACACCAGTTGGCCTGCATATAAGGATCAATTTAGAATCATTTAACTTTATTAGGTTAGACAACTAAATTTTCCAACGTACTTTAATCAATTTAAGGAAATATCTACTGCCGCAAATATGATTCGCCATACTCTAAAATTAGATGTGTAAAAGATCTAAATAGTCTAAAGTGTTTGAGAGAAGCAATCTTTTCACTTTCTTTACTCTATAGGAATAGGAGAAGGGGTAGCACTACAGTTTAGGCCAGACGCTAAATGTTGAGCTAGACACTAAATGGCAGAAATCACACCCTGCACAATAATGATTTCAGTACTGATTGGCAGCTTCAGTCTTCAGATCTTCGGCATCACAACCATCATGTCATATGTGTGCAATATTAGCTGCAGGGTTAAAGTAGTTCAGTCACATAAGCAAGATACAGCAAGTTTGAAATGAACCCACCTGAAGTAAACGTTTTAAGTAACTGGAACCTATTTCAAAGATTTATCCCTAACTGCATTAAGGAAAACAGTGAGAGGCATTAACACGTTCTCTGCCATAAGTACTTTAGAAAAACCCTTGTGATGCAGTACCAGCTGTGCTGAACATGCACTTAAATCAGTCCTTTACAGTGTAGTTACTCCATAACATCATCACCAGGCACAAGAACCTCTTTGTCACAGCAATTTATCAGCTTCCAGCAGACCCCTCCTTCCCAAGACAGCAAAGCCCAGAGCCCAAACTGCTGCCAAGTGCACAAGCACCTGCCTCAGCTGGGCTCTCCAAGGCAGGCTCAGCCCTCCTTCAGGCTGAGCGTCAGTTTGCCAAATGGATCCTGACATGTTGCCAGAGGGGAGGGCTCCTACATGCTCCCTTACATGCTGTCTCTTCTCCCGCATCTGCAAAACCTGCAGCTAGCCTAATGTCTCCAGCTGCTCCTACCTTTACTCCTCTCACCAGCACTCGAGCGCCCAGAGGGCACCTACTACGTCTGGACACATTTAATCAGAGCAAACTCAGTTCAAGTTGCTGCAAACAGAAAGGCATTCAAAACTCATTGACTTCCAACAGATATCAGATCATCATTATGAAATGAGAAAAGAGCTAGGAGTTACAGGAGTTGCCTACCTATATTGTCACACTACCTCATCTCCTTGGAGTAAAAGTCCTTGAGATTTTTATATCACCTCTACCACTATTTTTAGAGCCTAAAATAACTGAATATCCCTAAAACCCTAATAAAGGCTAAATAACCTTCTAACACAATGGTGCCCATATGCTGTATGCTATTAATTAAGTTCCTCTTGTTAGTTTCCCTTAATTTATTACAAGGCAGCTTCTACTGTTTTGAGACCCTTACAGTTCAGAGTTTCCTAGCCCTTTGCTATGTTCCCAGAACAGTTTCCATAAGCACTCCCATATCTTCACCAACAGTATAACATGGGAAAAATGTAGAAGATACTGTTCCACAGATGAAGAGGAGTGACTATGGTAAAGATCTGCTCGTCCAATTCATGATATTGATACATCATTAGTTTTAAATCCTTGAAGATTTAACAATGAATGGCAGGACACAGTAGTTTTTTGTACTGGGAACATTTAGCTCATTCAAGCTATGAGGAATGTTGACCCACTCTCACTTCCCATGTCACAAGAGAGTGAGTTTGCTGCTGACATGTGGCTGGGGTGGAGACCACCACAGCAGCACTCCAGTGGTTTTCTCTATCTTCAGCACTGCAGAAAGGAATTTTCTATAAATTTGCATTGATTAGGCCAAAAGGCTTGCTTGGACAGACTTTCCTCAGCTGTCAAGCATGGATAGGTATAAATATTTATGAGGGCAGAAAAGCATATCAAAACCTAGCGGAGCTGTGAGACAAGCTTAAACAATGCCATTTACAATCCATTAACAGAGGTTGTGCTGTCTTTCTCAACTCAATAGGTACAAAAAGCTACAAGAACTGGTATAATTTCACTGTGGTGCAACAGAAGTGTCAGAGAAAGTTAATATTGGTTACATAAGCATGCACATCCTTACTAGAAGGTTTAAAATACATGTAAGTAGAGACATTGCCCCAAGGCATTTCATTTTGTTTCAGTAGAGCTGAAAAATGGTGCTACAACTATCTTTGTGTTCTTTATATAAAGATCCACCAGCTGGTGCTTGAAAGTTATACAAAAGCTGTATATAACAAGAACTGTGTTTGAGGTGGATTTTGTTACTTCATGGTGTCCTGAATATCTTGCTAAGGAATACACTTAACATTGTGGTTTTCCCCCAGAAATTTCCCAGACTTGGCAAAATATCTAAATGGGAACATAAACAGGTTTCGCCCATACTCTAAATATGATTAATTTCAAAAAAAACCCTGAAAATATTTATGACAAACAAGTGCTCAAGACTACAAGTAAACTTTAAAAAAGCATACATAGGTACTATATGAGAATATTCAAGGCAAAAGGATCAAGTCATTCAAGATTCTAATTCAACCATACACTGACTATCTAAATTAAAAGGGAATATCAGAAATGATAAAGAGCCCTTTTTAGTAATTGCAAAAAGCAAGCAAAGAGTTTCAGATCAAATTAATTTTTTCTTAATATGAGATGAAACCTAGTTAAACATTTAAAAATTTTAAGATCTTCCAGTGTTTCTAAGAAGGATTTAAAAAAAAATCAAGTTGTTTTATATAAAAAAAGAGAACAATCATGTATGTTTGAGAGAACTGGACCAACATCTTCAAAATAGTCTTAAGTGTGTTTGCTTTCTACTTCAGAAAGTAGAGCAAACATGATAAAACAATCTGCTTCTGTTGAACATCCCTTTTAATACATAAAAATTTTGGCTGGTTTAGTTAAATAGTTACTTTAAAACAACAAAACTTCTCACATCATCTAATTTCAATGCTCTCTCGCCTCCGATCACTATAGTAAATTTTAGCACCAGAGTAACACCACATTGCTCAACCCTGAAGAATTTTGGGAAACAAGCCTTCCATGAAAAATATTTTGCACACTATGTCACACTAACTTGACCACTTTCTGCTTAGCTTGCAAGAATTTATGGAAAACAGCAGACAGTATTGTGGCTGCTGAAGTCAAAGTATTCTTCCAAAAAAAAAAGTTTATTCCATTTGATTCCCTCACCCTAAATGTTTTTGATTCTCCAGCAGTCTCACTTCTATGGGATTACTACACAGATGCAGAGTAGCTACTTCCTTAACCTTCCTGGCTCAGCTAGTTTTATGACTTTTTCTGGTGCTGATACCCTAACAAAATACAGCAACCATCAGAGATTATCCACCTGCAAATTGTAAGTAAATCCAGCTCTATTTTGACTCAAATATTAGAAGCAGATGGGCTTGGGGGATTACTCTCCCCATTGACCAAAGTATTAGAGAGTGTACCAGGAAAATATTGCTATCTTAAAATCGCCGAAGTAAGCTAGGGTGATATTAAAGTTCTCTGCTATGGTTTAATAGCATTGTATCAACACTAAAAATATTCAAAACGCATTTTTGGAGAGGGAAATCAATTGCCAGGATCTTTCTCTCAAAGCTGCAGCCACACACCTAATTGAGAGGGAAGTAGTCAATTAAAATTGAACAAAAAAACCACAAGAACAACAGGAAAAATGTTGTGGGACCAAAGGAAACATTAGTGGCAATTCAGCAATCAGCAATTAACAGTAAAAATAAAATAGAAGTGAAAATCAGATCCTTGCCACTTAAATAAAGTAAATCCAAAGCATTACACAGCTAGGAGAAAAACATCTTCCATCCACACACTACAAAAACAGATGTGAAGTGATCATTAGGTCAAGCACTCGAGTCAGGCAGAGACACTATTAAGATTGTCTGTTCAAATCTAACTCACCCCTAGTGATCATTGTATTTTTTGCTACGGGAGTCAGTAACCCACAGCTTTTGTGCCAAAAGCTACGGATGTGCTGGCAAGTAGTTCTGCCAAGTAGGAGCTACAGCCCAGCAGGAGCAACCCAGCATTCAAATTGTACATGTGCCGAGGATGTACTTCTGACTGTCCCCAGTCTGAGCCCATGAACTGAGCACTCGTTCAGTGCTGGAACACAGGAGATGCCCTCACCTAAAACAGATTCATCTAAAAGTCAGGTTTTGTGCTCCATGACCAGCTTATGAGATAAGACAAAGCAAGGCAAGCACAAAGACTGGGGCAACAATACCAAAATCACAGTCCTGATATAAATCAGCTCACTAGTGTAAACCCAGGCCTTGCAGAAAACATGGGTGCAGCTTCTGACTGACATCTGGCCAGTTTACATAGGGCTAGAAGTCAGAGCATCACAAAAAGGATGCTTTCCAGAGCCAATGGCTTGCACATGCAAGTTACTGGCAGTATCTCAGATTCCTCATCCACTGGAATATCAAATTACGCAGGTATGGTCTACTTCAGAAATAAATGACTAAATAAATCTGACTTAGCAGTACTAATAACATGTAGTTATTACTACACTCCACTGTGCAACTCCCTTTATAAGGTTCGTTTTCCATGGGTTTCCCCACCCTCTCTCCCTCCCAAAAAAAAGTGTCATCAAGTCAACAATGTGACCAGGAAATTTATTAGCTAAGTATTTTTTCTATAACACTACGTCCAAATTTTCTATTCTGGACTTCTTAATTACACACCTTAAATTCCCATTATTCCATTCTCCAGAAAACACCTGCACTACTCAGTGCACACAGTCCTATGGCTTATCAGTGAATGTCACAGATTACAGTGTTTTAAATTTTTCATTTGTCACATCTCACAGAAGCTGGAATTTTACATTTATACAGTGCTGACCTTCAGAGTTACTGCAGCCACCATCACCTCTGATTTTATAGCCACAAAGTCTCTTCCTCTCCCCTTCCTCATACTTCCTCTTATTTTTTACCATTCACAAGGCAGTATCTATCACATGTGCCACACGGCTGTTGAAATTCAAAATATAAGGGAAGAGGATCAATGAAAGGGTACTCAAAATCATCCAAAAAGAAGGGAGGATATTCTCAACATTTCTGTTATTGTGTTCAAGGAGTCAAATGAAATGTTATCTAGGTCAAAGTGAAATGTTATATTGAAGAGGCAATAGAAAAGGTGGAGAAGTATATGAGCAATAACTTAGGTAACTGAATCTGATTTTGTTTTCTGATTGCAGAGAACCTGATATTATTTATGGAAACCAGGATGTAGTGTTATTTAGGGAAACCAGGAACAAAGCAGTTGCAATAAAATGACTACAATAATGCCTGGCAATAATGATATTAAATCCATGTTGTTCTAATTATTCACAGTGTGTAATTTGGTTCTCTCCTCAGTCTTGCTGTCTAAAAGCAGTTGGGCTTCCTTCATTCCAGCAGAGCAGAGCATGAAGACAGAAGTCCCCTTTCATTTCTCTTTGTCATTCACTAGGTCACTGAACAGGAGGATATCTTTGGGGACAAAGGGAGAAGTCACAAGGCAAGTACTTTGCCTCTGAGTCTAAAAAACAATTTTAAAGCTTTACCTGCAGCACTGTGCCACAAAGAGCACAGCAACAATACACAAGAAATCTTAGCAAGAAAACAAAACAGCTTAACTAGTGAATAGAGAAGACTGAAGTCACCAAGGCAAGCAAACTGACACCTTAAAGGATTTAACAAAATATTCTGTGACAGAGCACTCTTACAGATTCAAAACAGTGCAATACGCAGAAAAAGTCCTCACTGAATATCAGGATGCCTACCTCTAATAACTCCCAATCTTTGATCAAAGCTTCCCCTCCCAGAAATATAGAAATAGTTATACATTTTGTGGTTAGATTTCTTCTACATAATATGTTATACTTCCATCAATATCTGATTTTTTCTTCAGTTTGAATTTACTTGTACATCTATCCACTTATTTTAAAAAATTCTATTAACTACTACTTTTGATTTCTCTTGCCTTCTATATGCAATTAATACCAGTGGTGACCAACTGAATGACTAAAAAGTAGAGACATGCAGACAGGGAAAGGAAGGCTGTGTGCTCTACCCTAGAAAACAAGGCTTCAGAAAAATTACAATTAATTCTCTTTTAAGTTCATTAAATCAAAGTTGAACCACATTGTTTTAGCTCTGACTAGTGGCAGCAAATGGCCAAGTAACCCCAAGGAGAAAACAGAGCAATGGATTCCATGCTCCATTCTCCTCATAAAGCAAGACAACATGCAGCAGGGTCAAAGGAGAGACAGAACTGAAATCCACATAAAAGAAACAAATGTTTGAGCAATTGTAATGAAACTGGGAATAGAACTCAGAAAAACATACATGGAGAAAAAAATCAAGGGAAGGTGATTAAAGAAAAAAGAGCTTCCAATAGAAATGGCTACTGTTGGCTCATCAATCAATGCTGTACTTAGCATGTTCTTGATGGTGTAAGAAATACGACTTTCACCAAAAACCTCATACGGAACTCCAATTAGCTATATCATAAATAGAAAGCAACGTGATAAAAATCATAAGGAAGGCTACAGGTCCATAAAGAGAGCTCCTTACTTCAACATATAGTCACATATTACTGTGTAAATGACCCCCACCTTTCTGTAAGAAGGCTGCATTTATTTTAACATTACAACTTTCTTCTAAAAATGTACACAACACTTTCCAATTCATACATCAGTTTGTATTACTTGCTCTCTTCACCAAAAAATGTATCTATAGAAACTTCAAAAATAGAAGGAGTTAGAGGTCCTGAACTGAGCACCTCTATCTGGACTTGCATGCTTTCCAACTTTCAGTAATTTCATCCTCTGAGGTTAACTTCTCCATTAAAATATTACTTCTTCAAAATATTCTCCTTCAAAATATTTGAATTTTATTTTTTTTTATGAGCTTCAGTATATATTCCCTACATCTGCTACCAATAACTCCATGGTTTATTACTTAACTCTACAGTTTTACTTGGTTCTGACAGAAGACTATTGGGGCTAGATACTCTCCCTGAACTAGAAACTGTTAAGGAACAGACTTTCAATAATTTAAACGTTATAATGAGCAAGTAAACACAGAATATGAAGGACATATACAGCCTCCCATGCTGCCCAATGTAACAGTTTGTTCAAGATTATAGCAACTCTTACAACAGTAAGGCTCTATTTCTATTCCACTTTGATACAATTATTGACCTGGTTTCAGCATTCTGAAAGAATTGCCTTCAGCTTCCAAGCTGAGACCCACACAGGTGCTTAACTTCTTAGGCACTTTTAAAAAAGCAGTTGGTTTTTAATTCCTGTAAAGCAGTGATAGCATTTCAAGAGACAAAATATTAAATGTATCCTCTTCTGGTAAGCATGATACGTTTAGTAAGTAATTGCATCTCCCCGCTGGCTACCCCTGCATCTTTCTTGCAAACTAACTTCAAGCACTACTCTGGAAGAGGGGAAAAAAAAAAAAAAAAAAAACAAACAAAAAACCAAAAAAAAAAAAAAAACAAAACCAAAAACAAAAACAAAACACAACAAAAAAACCCCACCACCTGAGGAGTCAAGGTCACCGTAAATCAATTTGGTAGCCTAGAGATCCAGTCTCATCCATTGTTTTGTACATTGATCACATTCAGATCAGAGATGGTGTTTTAGGAAAAGTATTGCAGACAAAATATCTTAGCAGCACACAAAAACATCTATCAAACCTCACACCATTAAGTTTAAATTTCTAGCACCTAAGTTTTATAAGCCTAATGTTTTAATAAAACAAATTGAACAAGCCTTGGAAAGATTACTGATGTCACTTCTCAGGCTGAACCCATCTTTCCTGAACAACTGGAGCAGAAGCTGACTGTGGGAGAGGTACCATTAAGCATCCAGCACTAATATCTGTGAACATCATCTATAATAACACATTGTACTCATGGGAAATTTCAACTTCAGATGTCTATTGGAAATACAACACAGCAGAGAGGAAGCAACCTAGGATGTTCCCAGAGTATGCGGCAGAAAACTTCCCAACACAAGTGATAAGTGAGCCTACCACGAGAGGTACCTTGCTAGACCTGTTATAGGACATTGGTTGACAGAATCCCTTGGGAGACAGTCCTGAAGGGCAAAGGGGTCCAGGAAAACTGAGTGTGCTTTAGAAAAAGAATCATTACATACTCAGGAGCAGGCTGTCCCCATGTACAGCAAGAAAAGATGTTGAGGAAAAAGACCAGCCTGGTTAAACAGAGAACTTAGACTGGAGATTAGGGGAAAAAAAAAAATCCATCACCTCTGAAAGGAAGGTCAGGTAATTTGGTAGGAGTATAAGGATATCATAAGATCACTTCAGATTGCAGGTTCTGCAAAGGGTCACCCACATCAGGTAGGTGCAGACATCTCCCATTGCATACAATCTCATGGTATCCCCAATTAAAGAACGTAATTGGGTCTCAAGTCTGAATGGGCAGGAAAACTACTTCTCAACACCTGCTGGGTGTACATCATCATCCTGACACAAACATTGTGAAGAGGTTCCTCTAACAATTTTTCTGGCTATGGTCAAGGAGCAATTCTAACATCATCCTGTTCCTGTGTAGAGACTTGTACTTTCCTTTTGGGTAAGACACCAGGATAATGCAGGGTAGCAGAATAAGCCCACAAGAGTTCTGACTTGATAATGGCTATTATCTAACACTGGTCTGTCAACTACATGATCATGAACATAGCTAAAGAGACTCACATCAGTTTTCATCAAAGTTGATGCTTTCAACAAAGCACACCAGATAAATGGTTGGCCTGTTAAAAATTATGACTTAAGAGGTCATCTTACCATTTGGTTCAGAGTTAAACCATGTATTTTTTAGAAGAAACATACGAAGAACATGCCATCATATATGTGCCAGTGAATTTGGTATCCCAGGTCCAAGAAGGTTAAAGAAACGTTTTTTGAAAACCCCAATAACTACTGTCCTCTGTGATCTTCGCTTCTTAAGCTCTAACACTGCCTTCACGTAACTCATTTATGGATGTAAGCATAAATAATTTATTACATGTAAATACTGTTTACCTTCACCTGTGTTAATCTCTATGCTAATTTTTATTCATAAAATCATATGCAGCATATATGCATCTACAATGAGAAAAAATATTCTAAAGTCTCAAGTAACTGTACACATTTTCACAATGATCAACACACAGCATTTGCTCATTGACAGACATGGCAAATAGGTTTCAGAAAGTCATGTAATTATGAGTCCAGAGAAAAGACCTAAATACAGGTAAAATGATGCCAAAAGTTGATGGGATTTACAGGCAGTTCTCTTTATAAATCATTCAGTGGAAAGAGTATGTTCTTCTAACCTATTTAGGTGCAGTAATAAAAATATTGGGATGATCATGCACCTGTGGACAAACGCTTTTATGAATTATATGTTATCTATATAACTTCACCAAGACTTTTAAAGAGTAAAAATACAAAGAATTACCATCTTATAGTAGGAAAAATAAAAATAAATAAAAACTTTATGACAGGTAACTGGGGCAGGGGAACAACAATGAAACAATTACCACCCAAATATACATTGGAAAGTTTAAGCAATTACTTTTCTCTAGCTATTGCCCACAGTGTTGAACCCTGAGCAGGCATATTCTGTAATCACACATGCAGAGGGACAATTAATTGGAAACACTAATTTGCTAGAGTACAACAGTTAACACTGAGTGCTATTTTGAACGTCTCTAATTGTGCTAAATACCAACATAAATATTTCAGTCAATTAAAATATATTTTTAAAATTAGCATGTGTCATATGTTATACTGTGTTCATAACCAGAAACATTTTAATGTAGGCTTATGAACTACTGAGTTATGTAAATACGCACCAATAATAAATAGCAAAGCTTGCTTGCTTTTCTAGTGCTTTTTGCATTTTAGAATTTGCATTTTTATAAACATGTTATTAGGGAGTTACAGAATTTCTGGTTCTGTCTTATTCCATCAGACCTCCTTTAGTACTCTGTTTTATTGTGTTCTCTCTGAATTTCCCAGTCTTGCCCAGATGTGAATAAAAAAAAGGTGAAAATACCTTCTAAATAGTCAGACGTAATAAAAGTAACTTGACAAATATAGCAGAAAAAGTCATATAATAGGAAAGAATTAAAAAACATTATAGGAACCCCACAGAGAATTCCTTTCTCTCCGTGGCAATTTTGTTTTGCACTGCACATTCATGTTCTTTCCCAGTTTAGGATTTTTCTTTGGCTGGGGTATATGTGTGAGTAGTATTTCCATAGTACTGAAGTAGAGAGAATGGTAAAATTCATGTATAAAAGCACCAAAAATATACTGCCATTCTTTGTCACGTATGGATCACTGGACAAAAGAAATTAATATACAGCACCCATGGGTATCAAGAAGTGAAAAATGAAAAATATTATTTGCCTATATAATGTTTGACATACAAATATCAACAAATTCTAAATAAAAGAAAATTCTACCTTAAAATATTTCTAACTTAAAATATTAATCTAACCATTAGCACATCCCTAGTAAGATTATTACATCATCTTGGCAACAATTCTTTGGGAAAGGAATACTCTACCGTAAGCTGAGAAAAAGAATTGGTGGAGTAGGGAGAATCAAAGTTATCAGTTATTCTAATGAAAGCAACAGTCTTCTTGCAAATGTAATCCATCCTAATGACCTTTTCTAAAACTGTCTAGTGCTTTTCCTCTACATAGTTTGTGCCAAGTACTAAAAACAAAGGAAGATTAAAACCTGTTCCTACCTAAAGATCTACTATCCTATTTAACAGTCTTCACAGAGAAGCCTGTAACATTTTTTCCATCCCAGCACAGAACTAGTTAAATCAGTCCCAGAGAGTCTTTCCAGGACAACCTGTAGGTGTACCAGGTGAATTCAGAGGATTGACCTACTATTGCTTTTGCAGACCAGATTCTGCAAAAAGAGTTCAAGATTCAGGGTTTACAACACTTTCAGGATAATTTAACTTTTCTTCAAAGAGAAAGAAGTAGAATAAATCCCAAAGACAAATGAGAATATTTTATCTAAAAAATGTCAAGGATACAAGTGCATACAAGCACGTGTAACAGTCACAGTGCCCATAAGTGAAACAAAACCCTGCCACTGGCAAAACAAAAAACCAACAAAACACGCAACACAAAAAAACCCCACCTACATTCACTATCTGGCTGAAAGCATACTGCCAACCCTGGAAAGAAAATAGATAAGTATTCTCACACTTCATATTCAAGAAAATGTTAAGAGATTTATACTGCTGACATAGTCCATTTTCAGTCATTTCAACACCTATAATACACACAGCTGAAATTCACAGTTACCCAGCACTCTGAAGATCGCAGTCCTTAGCAAACAACACACTCCTGTTGTGTGCTAAACTCATTATAGAGAATAATGGAGCACATTATTTCTTAAATTCTGTTGCCTCAGGCCACTCATATCATAAACCATAGGAGTTGTGTCACCAATGCCTGAAACAGAAATGAAGCTATAATTTATGCATATTTTAAGACACAGGAGCCCCTCTTTTCACTTTACAATCTTTTAAAGAGCACTGCAGTTCTGATACCCCGTTATGTTCGATAGTTCTGTAGTTTCTCCAGTATTTTATGTACAAGGCTGTCCCTTTTTTTAGGTCAGGACACAACAGTTAAAGAGATATGAAGCAAACAACAGACAAAAATTATATATGCAATATAAGCAATTATCACTATAACCTCTGATGTCTAAGACGTTGCTCTTGGATCAAGTGAAGCCACAAGACCCTTTAGATTAAAGCACAGGTAGGTTGAAGATCTGAAGGTGCCTTCCTTTAGGAAAGGTATCTTCCTACATGTGATGGTCAGGAGTTGGCACATTTGAAAGCACAAAAATTGGTACAGCATGGCATTCTTATAGTCCTATCCTCATAAAAAAATCACTCAATTTTCTCTAGTTCTCCAGTTTCAAGAAAAATTGGATTAGTCTCATTTATTCTGTTCAAGAAGAGTGGTGAGGGAGAAGAAGCAAGATATTTTTTTCCCACCCCATTTTCTTTATTTTCTTTTTACTGTTCTCAGGAAAAGGTTCTGAGAGACAACACGAGATTCTTTATTTATGCATCAAGAGCAAATCAAACTAATTTTTCCACAAGTGCTGCTTGAAAAGACTATTCCTTCCACTCTCCTCATTAAATAAACATGTTATTCCTACTTGTCCAAAAGCAGAATTCAATAAATCCAGATGACAGTCTTTATTATTTAACTTCTCTTCATTTTGTAGTATCTTAAGCCCATTCACAAGCCCTGTGTTCTTTTTATCTTTATTCTTCCCTATTTAAAAGGTTCATCACAGTTTCCCCACAAAAGTCTTGCTGGGATACTCCCACAGTCAATGGAAACTTTTCCACTAATACGAAAGAAAAATCCAGAGTTTTTTATTTCTTTCTAATATTTTCTTCCTAGCCCTACCCTTCTCTGTTCTTTCTTCTCCAAAATGAAGAAAAAGGAGAAAAAGAAAACAAAAAAATACTTTACATATCCTCTGCTGAAACAACAACATATATATTTCTAGTATACTCTCATCTCCTTCTTATTCAAAAACTATTGTAAAGTGTAATTTTTAATCATTTTGACCATACCTGAGCACTAAGCAGATATTTTCAGTAATCCAATAACAAAGCCAACTGTATGGCCATCAATGGGTTTGAACATTTCAAACTGCTTTCCAAAATTTGTTACATTGCGCTTCACTCTACGGAATTATCTTTGCAACAGCTTCATAAGCTCTTTAAAAGCCACTTTGAACTAAAAAAAAAAAAAAAACTCAAATGTAACAATTTCTCTATCCTTCAAATCTTTACCGATTCAGATGCCTTTTGTCACCCTATATCCTTTTGTCCATTCTCTTCATTCAGAATATCTCAACAAAATATCAAGAGTGTGGCTTTGCTTTCTTGAGTTTTATAAGTTCTTATTGAAAATGAAAGTCTCCATTTTAGTTTTCTATTTTCCAACATTCAGGAGTGAGAAAAATAATTAGAAATAACTATTAATATATCCATGGCAGTTTGTTGATCTAGGGGTATGATTCTCATGTAGGGTACAAGAGGACTCAGGTTCAAATTCTGGAAATTTAAGGCCTGTCAGCCTGACTTCAGTGCCAGGAAAAGTCACAGAGCAGATCATCTAGCGTGCAGCACAGTTAGGGAACAAAGCCCAGACAGCAGAAGATTGGGAAAGGCAGACCCTGCATGACTGACTTGATCTCCCTATGACAATGTAACCCATTTAACAGACAAGAAAAATGCTGTGGATAATGTCTACTTGCTCTTCAGTAAAGTCTTTGAAACAGTTTCCCACACCATTCTCCTGTAGAAGCTGCCTTCCTATGTGGTAGTGTGTACTCTTCACTGGGTAAAAACCGGCTGGAGGGCTGGGCCCAGAGCATGGTGGTGAATGGCCTTAAATTCAGCTGGTGGCTGCTCACAGGGGGTGTTCCCTGGGGCTCAGTACTGCTTAATATCAATGACCTGGACAAGGGGATTGAGAGTACCTTCTGTCAAGCTCACAGACAACCCAACCAGACAACCAAGATGGGTGGGAGTGTTGGTCTGCTGGAGGGCAGGAAGGCTCTGCAGAGGGATCTGGACAGGCTGGATTGTTGGGCTGAGGCCAAGGAGATGAGGTCCAACAAGGCGGAGTGACAAGTCCTGCACTTGGGTCGCAACAACTCCACACAGTACTACAGGCTGAGGCAGAGTGGCTGGGAAACTGCCCAGTGGAAAAGGACATGGGGGTGCTGGTTGACAGTGCCTGGACATGAGCCAGCGTGTGGCCAGGCGGCCAAGAAGGCCAGTGGCATCCTAGCCAACAATAACATGGCCAGCAGGACCAGGGCAGAGATTGTCCTCAGCACTGGTGAGGCTGCACCTCAAATCTTGTGTCCTGTTTTGGGCCTCTCATGACAGAAAGGACATCCAGGTGCTGGAGCACATCCAGAGAAGGGCAAGCGAGCTGCAGAAGGGTCTGAAGCACAAGTCCTATGAAGAATGCTTGAAAGGGAACTGGGGGTGTTTAGCCTGCGGAAAAGGAAAATTTAGGAGAAAGTTTAGCACTTCTACAACTACCTGAAAGGAGAGTGTAGCCAGGTGGGGCTTAGTTTCTTCTCCCAGGTAACAAGTGCAAGGATGAGAGGAAATGGCCTTGAATTGTGCCAAGGGAGGCTCAGATGGAATATTAGGAAAAATTTATTGACCAAAAGGATTATCAAGTACCAGAACAGGCTGGCCAGCGAAGCAGTTGAGTCACCATCCCTGGAAGCATTCAAAGAGAACATGTGGCTGAGGCACTTGATGACATCATTTAGTGGTGAACACAGTGTTGCTGGGTTAATGGTGGGACTCAATGATGTTAGAATTCTTTGCAAAACTTAATGATTCTATGATTTCAGTAACATGCCTCATTATATTACATAATTCAGAAACAAGATTCTGCCAGCTGCTTTTTCTTGGTTTATGGAAAACTCAACTGCAAACATTCTCTCAATCAGCTCTGATCAACATACCTTCCATATGTGAGTAATTTACTTCCCCAATAAGCCTTTAGAGAAAACATATTGTAAAGAAATTTAGTCCAAAATATAACACCCAATTCTGCTTTCATTAGTGTATTGATTCTGATAGAAACATTATCATGGGTTTGTTAAATATTTTAGCAGAAACCGTACCACAGTTGATTTGGATCAGGTTCAATTAATACACCTTCTTTACATCCCCCAAGTGTTTATAAGAGGTGTTGGTAGTCCACAAATGTATCGTTGCTCTCTGACCAGTAATGAAATTGCTTTGTTCTTCTGTTCTACTACAGGAGACTTTTACAAACTTTGCTGACCTTAACCACACAAATTCTGTTGTGCACAAATCACCTTTTAATATTTAGAAATAAGGCATCACAGCAACAAAAAAAAGTTTCAGAGATAAAAAACCAGTTAGAACTCTGAAGTCTTCTGAAGTCTTTACAAAGGTAAGAACAGAACACAGTCTGAAATTTTCTATAGCAACTTTAACCAATACTTTCTACAAATTCTTCAGCATACTAAAGGAAAAGGCAGCAGTCCGATAAATCAACACGTTTGTAACATCTAGTTAAGATATATAATGCCATGAACTCGTGCTATTTTGAGGTTTGTGTAGCTTTAACTTGATTGAAACCTCTGTGCACTTCAACTTTCCAATGCAATGAAACAGAATCCTATGGAATGAGCCAGCATCAAGCCTACCATAAGCTCACTTAGGTCTTGATCAGAAGACAGCCCTACAAACACGTGCTCATACATACACACATTTATAGTACTCAAGTGGGATTAAATTTACCATATACAAAAGTAAATTTCAGTGTCAGAAGGGAAACAGCAGAAGTAAAGCTCTTTATATTATCCTTGTGATGCCTAGAAGCAAGAAAAGAAAATTTCAATATGCACTCTGACCTCCTGCAATTTCAGACAAAATTACATTTGAGAAGTGTTAGATAAACTTTGGTAGGCAATTCCTGTTGTTGGAAAAAGGAAAACACAAAGGTATAGCCATCTCAGCAAGAGGCCACTGGTGAGATCTCTGGCCCAATGTTCAGGTTTGGGTCCTTATTTTGCCTGGGCCAGCAGCTTTCATTTGCAAAATTACTTTGCAGGAGTCAAAACAGGAACCTGCATTCCAAGCTCCCACACTCTACAGCAATATCCTAATTCCACAGGGACAGCAAAAAAAGGCACAAACATTTAATGGTTTTGCTTTTATTGTAAATTGCTGTGTCTTAGATTTTCTCTTGGTCAGCTCTATGCAATACCAGCTTTCAGTTATCTACACAAAAGCTCAGATTTGATTCTTTGTTAAGGTACCAACATTAATGTATGTAGGGAGGTAACACACTGCATATGGGGGCGTGTACTGGAACAAGAATATGAATGTTATAGTACATTGTAAATGAAAAAAAATTGCCTTTAGGCCGACAAGCTATCCTTCAAAAGGAAAAAACAGATAATTTATGCCTGCAGAGGTACTGTAAGGCTCATATTTTAGCAGACAAAATTTCTCACAATAATACAACTGAAGCCCAATAGGAAGGATCTATTAACCCTTTAGTCCTAATAGCATACTCCACTATTTTTTATTCAGACAAAAAAAGTGGCATAAAACATTAATGCCATTTTCTCACTCAAGGTTTTTTCACTCAAAAAACTGAGGAGCTCTACTGATCAGACAAAGCATTGAGAGACTGGGAGAACAGATGGCGGACATGCAGTGAATAATTTTCATCAAGCAAACCTTCACTGTTCAATACAATCTATGTAGAAGAATATGCTCCTTTTCAAGCATCCCACTGGGCAGGTAAGAGTGAAGGATCAGAGTGAATTAAACAAGTGTGCTTTCTATTGGCATCCAAAAAGTTGCATCTACCCCATCACCAGCCATAAAGGCTGAGCTCAGTGTATATTGCTGAATACAAAAGACCCATTTCAGTCTCTGAAGTGGGTCAGATGAACATGGGTAAACAGCAACTGAAGGAAATGCACCACAATACGCTATCTTAGAAAAATCCTTGTTTCCATGTGTTGATATCCTTAGAGGTGGAAAGGCTAACGCAGGCCACCTATCCGGCGCAAAAACAAGGCAAGTCTCTATTGTCAAATTAGGGAACGATGGTTTTGCTCCAGTTCTTCACACAACTAAAGGTCTGCAAAATGCTATGGGATTCACATTAACCTCACAAGTCTTGTTTTTACATCAGCCTTCCTGAGTTGTAAGAAATCACTTCAGTACTGAAGCCTAAGACTTAAAGGATTATGCAATATGACTACTGTTAACACTCCTCTTCCAAAAGTTATTATGTCTTTCCCCAAAACTTCATTAAGACTTCAGTGGCATCAGTAGTGCCCCTTTTTCTGGAAGAATAAACATTCAGAACAAGATTTTTCTTTGGCACAAAGTATCAGCTTTCATATCTGTAGTTGCTGGGGAAGAAAGGACTGAAAACCTTGTCTCTATGTTTGCATCTGTTTATTGCTTTTAGAAGTGTTTAGAAAAAGCCAACCGTTCACAAATGGCTTATTTTGCTGAAATCAGAACAGCATTTTCATAAAACAAAGTCCTTGGACCTCGCTAACTTGCCTTCCAAACTCTCTAAATGCCATGAGACCTTTCTACAAGGACACTGGTGTGACAGAGCTTGTAGGAAACTGTTCAGCAGTTTGAATCCAGATTTGTCTCTATCATAATATGTGAAGGTGGCTGTGAATTTTAGAAGCAACCAAGTCAGCCATTTTTTAATAGTTCCCCATTTTTCAGAGTCACACTGCAGTAGGGCCACAGGAAGCAGTGCACTAACACCACAACCTGTAATAAAGGTAATTCTAGATTTAAAAGCAACTACTGCCCAAACACCCTCTCTGCCACATGTTAAAGACATGTTGACAGTTGTTCCAACTATTTAACTATGGAAATCATATTCTTGAAGTGAGAATAAATAGACGTGTTGACTACAGCCCTGGATGACTGCAAAGCAATCTTCCTTCCTGAGGTAAGGAATTCACTTCATAATCGCTCTGCTGTATTGAGTGTCTGGCCCTTACAGTAGGGCACTCTACAGTGCCTTGTGATTGGATGGAGTTTTGAAAAATAAACATATACATATTTATATATACCTACACATATATGTAAGTCCTAGCAGTTTTGCTGTCTCAAAAATAATAACCCAAATCCCCCCCATAAAACTCCATATACACACTTCTAAAATTTAAAATCAGTTAGGTTTTATTCACCATGCAACAAGAATAGAGTATTTTTAACAAAATCTATTTTACATCAATTTTACATTCACTTGCTGTTTCTGGTTGTGAAAGGATTAAATATCATACTGCTGTTTGTGTTTCTCAAAGGAAGCAGTCTGAGATCATACCTAACCATTGAGAAGTAGCACCAGAAGAAAACAACAAGAAACCAGTCTCATTTCCTAGACATACAAATTTACTATGACAAAGCCAAGGAAACATGTTTGGACAATTCTCAGAGATTTTTTTTTGCCTGCAAGACAAATGTCTCCACGCTATTGTTTCTCCAGTAAAACATGAGGAAAACAAAAACAAAAAAGTATAATAACCACTCAGACAAAATATGCCAGACAGTGACAAATAACTGATTACATTTAAATTGGACAGCTCCAGTTGTTAGCAGAAACTTGAAAACATTTTTGTTTTTAAACACAGAACCAGTGGCAGCATTGTTTGAATAAAAGTTTTAACTAACATGGACTTGTAGGCTGTGTCAGTCAGTGGTCAGTGTTTGGGTTTGTTACACTGCCCACTTCTCTTGACCTCCAGTGTGCTTGTTTGATGTGTAAAAGAGGATCAAACAGAGCATTTCCAAAAGGGAAATTATGGTTGCCAGAGCTCTTAACCTATTGTAAGCAGCTCTCCTTCAAAGCCAAGCTATGAATACGTATACAACACTTCTGTAGTGCTGATAAAAGATTCCTGGTGCATCATGAAGATGAAAAATGATTCTCAGTCAAGAAGGAAATTGCCAGAGGTGTCAGAAGACATGTTGCAGTGACGCAAACAGTGACACAGACATTAATTTCAATAATTTGACAGTGAAACAGTGCATACCTGAGCTGCCTAATTCTTTACAATTTTCCTTTTTTCACAACACGATTTGGTCATTTAGGTTCTTCAAAAGCTGTATCTCAATCTTTCCCTAAGCTCCTTCCACCCCCTCTTTCTCCCCCCACCCCCCCCAAAAAAAAGCACATAGACATTTCATTTCAGCAGGGACATTTTCATTAATTATACTAAACAGTGTGATGATCTGGAAAGGTCACACGCGCCTTTCAGCATGCCCTCTCTCCCAGCTAAGTACTCCTCAGGTACAATTGATTACCTGGTTTTTAGGTTTGCATCATTCCATCAAGAGCAGCATCAATAGTGTGGCATCAATAGCATTAGTGATATTGTGATGAGCCACATCCCAACCTGATATGGCCTCAATCACACCTTCAAGGTGCTAAACTCTAATAGAGGTTGAAGCCTTTAGAGTGACACCCTGGAAAGGAAGACAGAGTACTGAGGAGACCTAGCACAGTAGCGGTTATTCTCATGACTCAATGATGTGGCATAACACAAAGAGTACCCCTCAATGAGGGCTAACTGCTTTCTCAGCAACTCTCTTATGTGCTTTAAATCCTTGTTTATGTATGCCATGTTACACCCATTAAAAAAATAAAATTAAAAAAAACCCACAAAAACTAAGTTACTAAAATGTAATAGGCAAGAGAGTTTCTTGAAAGTGTCCTTTGCTCATCTGCTTTAAAAGAAAAGATTCCCACATGAAAGATATTCACATGCTGATCTGTGAAGAAGGCTACATGCATGCTTTAGCATGCATGCTCACCTCTTATTCAAGAATAGTGAGATCTTTGAACCTGCTGTAGCTCTCCCAACACATATTCTATGGATTTTATCAGCTCTCCAACTACTAGAGGCTGGTTCTTGTATAGGCTACTTGTCACGGGTAATAACATACAACAGTTCCCTACCTGGTACCACACCAAACCCTCCCTGTTGTGTATCTGCCCAAAACAGTAGCCCATTTGCCCATGACTATTCCCCACATCAAACATGCAGTAAACAACTGACTTTGGGGAGGAAAAAAAAGGGCATGCCGGTGTCTGTATACAGGGGACAGACAACGGGTTAGCTCTCCCTCACTGCTAGGTTAGTAGGGGACACAGACAGATGGTCACCTTGTGCTGAGGCAGCTCAGAAAATGCTTTTTCAGGTGTAAATATAAATGAGTCTCGTCACTTTTAAAGTCTGAAATATTCCACTGGCACCAGTTCAACTGCCCCTTAGTTAAGAGATTTTTGTACAATAAATAAATTTGCAAAAGTGCTAGGTCAAAAAAAAAAAAAAAAAATCAAATCAGCTCCTCCTGCCCCCATTTCTCTCATCATTACAAT
Organism: Callaeas wilsoni; assembly: GCA_013398955.1. NCBI lineage: Eukaryota > Metazoa > Chordata > Aves > Passeriformes > Callaeidae > Callaeas > Callaeas wilsoni. The sequence continues at coordinate 122,599 of VWPU01009918.1, read as the reverse complement.
GCACTCTTGGAACTTTCAACTTCAGGGAAATGCAAATGCTTCAACAATGAATTATGCAAGAGGAACGAAATACATGTGGGTATAGATATGACAAATCTTTTGCAGCACATACGGGGTGACAAGGTACAGAGACAGTGCTCTTCACTCTTCTGCAGCTGAAGAGAGAATAGTTAAATTATACCTATAGTGAGGTTTTATATACAGCCTTCAGCAACTCCACTTACAGCATCAACACTGCAGAAAGCCACACGTGACTTCTGAGCCCTTGGTTACAGGATGACAGAAAGCAACCTGGATACACGGATACAAATCCCACTTAAGGTTACGTTTGTCCTTTGCTGCAGACCCTACCAATCTGCTATGTCCTGCTTCACACTTGGTGAAGCACAGACTTTGCACCCTGCCTGTTCAATACCAACATAAATCAAGTCACTAATTGTCACTGGAGCTGTTTTTTTCGACCAGGCTTTGTACTACTGGCACACACCAGCTTGCAAAACTGTTCGGTGCTCTGCATAGTGTAAAGTCACAAGCAAAGGGCAAGAGGTGGTGGGTGCTGAAATAGCAGAATATATTTCAGATCAAAATAATTCAAACATCTACAGAACTGCAAAACATTCAATAAAAGCATCAGCATAAAATGAGAAGTAGGTAAGAGACAAGGTACCTCAGCTGAAAGATGGAAAATCAGAGGAGATGCAGTACCTGGGAACATCCTGTAGTACTGCTGGCATTAGAGATTCACATCCTCATCTATATCATGAATATTCCAGTGCACCCACAACATTTCAGAAGCATTTTTCACAGAAGGTACACAGACTGATAGCAACAAGTCAAGTTTTACCCTGGGTAACACTAAAATATAAAAATTAGCATAGGAAGAATGCTCACAGATTCTGGCAGAGTATAGGGGAAAACTTTGTTTTGCAGTATCAAGAACTCGGCCTGAAGGTAAAAAGAGAACAAACAAGCCACGCAAAGCAACTTATTTACTCCTACTGCTCTTCAGTTGCAGCAGCTCCCTCAGGATGAAGACACTGCAATACAGTTATACAAGAAAATTGGAAGGACAGAGAAGCCCTGCTGAGAACTTATTGCAAGTTGACACAAACCAGCAGCCACACGGCCAAGAAGGTAAATACAGCATGCCAAAAGAAAAGGAGGTCAGCAAGGGGCACGGAGCAAAGCCGCCGGTTAGCGCTCACCGCGGCGCAGCTGCGGTGCCGGTCCCGTTCTTTGCCGAGGATAAAGAGGGAAAAAGAAGCTGTTTGTTTCCCTGCCGTTACCACTAGGGACTCCAGAGCTCCTCTCCGGTTGCCGGCAGCATCCTGGAGGCTGACAGCCGGGAGCGGGCCCGCTGCCGAGGAGGGAGTGCCGCAGCGCCCGGGAGCGTGGCCGCGGGGCAGCCGCCTCGGCGGGAGCGGCGAGCGGCATCCCAAGGGCGGCCGGCACCGCTCTGCTCCGCGGGAGCGGCGAGGCAGGAAAGGGCTTTGCGCAGGTAGCCCGCGCAATAAGGGCCGCTAAGGAACCTGCTCTTTGGTCTCCCGTAGCCGCTCCATCCCTTTTCGCTCGAAGAGCCCCTTCTCAGGGAGCTGATTGCTAGATCACGTCAGGTGATGCAATTAGAAAGGTGTGCAAAGAACTATAAATAAAGAACTGACTCCTAAAATAGACTTTTTTTCTTTTTGCCTACATCGTGTTTAATATACTAAGAACCTTTCACACACTATAATTTCTTCTCTGAGCCTGAACAATCTTTGGCCCCCAGCTCACATATGAAAGCACAGAATCTTGCAGGGAGAAATCGCCTCTCTCCTACATTTGCACAGCAAAAAGCACAATAGAAACACCTTCTGGAGAGCCTAAGAACCAATGTAATAAAATGGCAAGTAAAAAAAAAAATCAGTTAATACATGATACATGAAGCAGGCAACTCAACAGCCACAAGACAAAAAAGGATTCAAGACAGTGGAAAGGAATACTTTCAATTATATTTTCAAAAATCCAGACAAAGTCTGGGGAAAACATTTTTATTACCTAGGATTCATATCAGAAAAAACACAGCTGGATGATAAGAAATAAAATTAAAAATTTTAATAGTCTACATGCAAAGTAGACATGACAAAGTGTTTTGTACTACAACTGCGTACACCAATGTCTCCAACCACTTTAAAACCAACAAACATGTCTCAAGACAGACTACAGAATGTTTCATTTGCAGAGCCAGCTTTACAGAAAGCTGTTTTGGTTTCCTTTTTTTTTTCCCGTTGCTGGGTGATGACTTTGTGACAAAAACCTACTCACAAACCAGTGAGTAACACATCAAAATTTCCATTTCTAGCCCCAAACTAAGACCACTGGACTGCATTTCTCCCCACAGCCAAAGTTTCAACACAGACTTGGTTAATCTTAGAGGCAGTTACACCAATTCAGTGCTCTAAAAAGGAAAGTCGATCAACATGCACTCATATTATGCAGACTTCATAAATCTTAGCAAGCAAGCACTGCAAGCAGCTAAACACATATTGGAGATCAAGCTGGACAGCACACTAGGAGAAATAAGCAAGGAGACTGCTTAGCTCCAGATGCTTGACCAAAGCTTGTTTTCCACAGCTGGCATGATCCTCACCTTGTCCCATCTCCTTCCCTCCTCTTGGTCACTCAGTACTCTGAGACTGACTAGCCATGGGAGACCAGTTCTTTATGATGTCCTCCCACCCAGCTGCTTCCTATGCCAACAGCTCTGCCATGGTTCTATACCTGTGGAGCAAAGGCAGGACTTGCCTCTAGCTGAAAGCAGAGTGAAGTAGCAAAAGGAGCATGAGAAGGTACGAGCTGAATCTGAAATGCTAAGGATGCAAAGACAGCTGAGAGCACGCTTATGCACAGTATTCTTTGATTCACTTCCCGCTCTCAAGCAACTTCTTTAGCTGTTTTCCTCTGATAATGACAGTGCCATCTGCTCTTGCCATTTACCTGGTATCCCTACCTTTTGGGTATGGAAACATCCCTACTCGCACAAAGTATTATCAAATCAATTATGTTCTGTTTATGAAAACATACTCAGTTGCTGGAGGGAAGATCGCATAGTTATAAGCAAAGTGACTCCAGATAGCAAGCCACAAGACACTAGGAAGAAACAAAATCCTACATGCTTCTTCACATGACTGTCCTTAGCAGCTGTGTCTTTACTCAGTTGGGTTCCAGAAGAAATGCCTGCCATCTCCCCAGAACCAGTCCCAAGCAAAACCAAACCCCCAGGTTTCCCAGCAATAGTCTGGCAGAACACACAAAGTGCACTGCGCCTGGGAATGTTAATCTCTGGTAGAATTTGCCATGCTCTAGTTAAAGGACTGTAATCTCTAAAGTCATCCAGCACATGCTGATGGGAATAAGGAAAAGTATATTGGTGCACAGATGAGGACCCTGACTACATTAATATTAACAGCTGTATTTATAATACTGAAACTCTGCAGCCAACTTCTCAATGACAGCTCACTAACTTCATGTAAAGGACAAGTGTGCCTAGAGAGTCTGTATAGTCTTCATCATCAGAGGTCTTTAAAAAGAAATTAGACATCTGCCAAAAATTACACAAGTACAGCTGATCATTCTGTGGACAGACACCTTCCAAACCCACACCTACAAAAGCTTATCCTTTAATCTATCCTAATTTGTAGCCTCACAATGGGTCACGGTCCCCTCATAAGCTCCATTTCACCAGAAATCATTCCCAAAATGAATATAACACCTAATATTATGAGACATCATGAAAAAGGTAAGTAGACAAATCCTAAAAAGCACACCCAGAAGCTTTGTGTATTTAAGGTTTATGAATCACCCCAACAATGCTAATCAGGGTCAGTTCAGACAATTTCATCAAAAGAGACGCTGTAAAGCGGGAACTAAGGCTCACAGGAAGTTAGGAACCCAACAGAAAGGTGAATGATCACCTCTATAGTTATTTATCAGCACCTCAGGACTTGAAAGAAAAACACCTGGCCAGCTAAAAGCTCAGCCCAGAGAGCCAGGGACTACAATTTCCCAGCAATGTCAGTGAGTAGCCAGTCTCATGACCATCAGCAATGTTTTGTCCAGAGCTGCAGATATATAAAGTGAGGGGTGAGAAGGCGTAAAGCTAAAATATGATAACAATCTAAACAACACCAGAGTGAACAAAGGCCTGAATTTTTACAAGCTCAATTCTGATTTATGTGTACAAATAAGTGTCAGATTATGAAGAGTCAACTACTACACATGCAAGCCTTCTGAAACAAATGTGGCTATAACTGCCAATTTAAGAACTCGTAACGTAACTGTGGAGAATTTTTAAAGTGAATTTTACTTGCTTATGAAAAAGGAACACACAAGATCTAAGAAAATCCATTTTTGAGATATCTTGATAACTGCTCTCAAGTCTAAAAGGCTCAAATATGTCACATGGTTTCAAGCTCAGTACAGCTGGTCTGAGCATATTTCAGTTAACTAGGAATAATAATCAGCTAAACATTATTTAGTACTTCTTTGCAATGATTTATATAAATGCCCAAACAGCAAATTACATTCTTTATGATGCTTCAAAATTAATGTATTGAAATTCACTTGCTATCACCTTCCTCCAAACCATAAGAGAAATTTATGTAGATATTTTTGTTATCTCAAATTAGCAGGATGATGGATATAAAGATACTTCCACAAACACAATGTCCTCTCAAAAACTTTGGGAAAAGAGCTTTGTATTTCCAGTATCTATAGCTGTATTATGATTTCTGGTTTCCTGTGTCATACACATGAAACACATATGTAAGATATTGTCTCACTCTGCCAGGTACATTTAACAGAAAGTCAGCTGGCAAAACGTGTGCTTTCTTTTCCTAACATATGGCCCAATTACCATTTAGGCTACTATGCAGCAATCTTTTTATCAATTAGCACAAATAGTCACTAGAGCCTGGGCTCAAGTACTTATCTGATTGCATATCTGCCCAGAGCTGTCTGCATAATAAAGTACAATATACTCCATGTAGGACAGGAATCTCTTGCTTATTACACATCCTATGCTTGGCTAGCTAAGAAACATTAGAAGACATTACTTGGACTTAACACAATTGTCACAACTGCTTTGTTTCATTTTTCTTTGCAAAACAACCATCACAAGCAACTTGTGTGATAAAAGATCCCAGGTCAAAACTAAAGGACTGTAAGGTTCAATAATGCAACTTGTGGGTGTGTGAGCACATTTGTAACTCCAAAACTCATTTTGTTTTCCCAAGGTTCCTGGACATTCTTACTTGTAGCAGCTTCCAGCACCTTCAGTAAGGTGATCTCGGCTACCTCACCTTGATTTCAGAGCCACACCTGTGCTGTCTTGTCTTACCAGAGAAGAAAAACTTTATCGGGTTTGACTCAATGACAGTCAAGGTCTTTTCCAACCTTAATGATTCATTGATAGTTACTGAATTCCCACAGAATATATGGAAATATGAAGCCAAGTCTGAAAGTCCTAGGCAAAACTTCAGCAAAAAAGAGTCGTACCTCAACTACAAGGACCATGTCTCCATCGCTTGCTTGTCATTATGAACCCAAGCACTCACAAATTGCACAATCTAAACAAAGAAAATGTTATTTACTTGCCCTCAACCAAGGGACCTACAGATAGTCTCTGATGCACTTAATTAGTCAATATCTGTAAGCACTTTAATGATAAAAAGCAACCTAATGTGCCAAGTATTACTACTGAGCAACCAGCAGCTCAAAAGCATCTTGCCAAAGTACAGCAATAAGCTTGTCCTTTTAAACCTGTTCATAATAATTATAGCTGTTAACAACAGATATTGTTCAGCTGAATGAACATGGTGAGACTTCAGCAAACAGCTCTCATCAATCTGACATTCTTACAAACATCCCTTGCTAAATGTCAAGTGAGATTTCCAGAGGGAAAGAAATGCGTCTTTCTTCCCAGAAAAGGACAAAGTTTACACAGATAAGAACAGAAAGTGAGACAGAAGTGGAAGCAAATTACTGTTTTCAAAAGAGCTCTAAAATTACTGACAACTATACAAACTATTAATAAAGGTCTGGTTCTAAGCAGTAGAAAGAATCATTTACAGTGCAGAAAGCTGCTTCTTTTGGACACTGGTATTAATCTTCATAGCTTAAGAAGAAACCAAGAAAACAGTGATTTTTAATTTTTTTTTTTTTTTTTTACTTCACACTTCTGTTCTAGTCCTTTGAAGAGATATTTGGAAGTAGCTTGCCATGTGTTAAACTGTTAATTCATTCTTAAACATCCTAAACAAAAAGATCAATACCTTAACTTGTGGCACAGGGTAAACCATGGCATATTCCATTATAAATCTATGTTATTTGCACAATTTCAATATGCAGGTGGATTTTTCTGAAGGAACGCTTATAATATCTTGGTGACTGGAATACTCAATGTTGCACCAGACCTCCACCAACAGAATACCCCAATATGTTGATCCATATGAAAGCAGAATGAATGAGTGAGCATAAGCTAAGTAGCAAGATGCTCTTTAAGTGCTATCCCAACACAAACACACCAAAATTACTAATATTTTGGTATCAGTTTCTGTTTGGTTTGGTTTTGTTTTTTTTTCCTAATGAAAAGGACGCTGAAACATTTTTAAATGGTTATAAAGTGCTTTAAAGAGAGAAATCTCTAGCATGCCTTACGCTGAGCACCTCACTCCCCCGTGTATATTAGAATAATTTCTATCATGTGAATGTACCTCATTACCAGTAACATATGTATTACAGTCATCTACGCGTGTTTGATTTGTGCTATAGCCTTTTACATATACACAAAGTCCTAGCATCAGCTGCCATTTAAGGAGCTGCCACAAGGAGTAACCTTCTCAGAAAAGCAAAGGCTGGTGGTTCTCAAAGAAATTTTGATAGTTGAAAGAAATACAGAAGAAGAATAGCCCTACTTCCACAATGCTTTTCAAAATAGCCCTGAAAGACTTCAAGGGCTGTTCTCTCTGAAAACTTACAAGACTTCAAAACTTCAACAGATGCAGACTTTTTCTTAATGGAGAGGGGAAAAAAAAGACCACTTTGTATTTCCAGGTTGAATCTAAAATTAATCACTCTTGCACACTTAAGAGTAAGTAGAACAGTGAGGTTTTTTTCCCCACCGATGGATTCATAAGTATTAATGACTTATGAAATCACTTAGTCCATCTGTAAATCAAGGCAGTGATTTTCCTACTGCAAGACTAGTTCTATATAGCAAGCAAGAAAAAGGTACTGTACTTCTAGAGTCAAGTGGATTAACATAAAAATTGATGTAACAGTTATTTGAATTCAGTCACACACTCTGTTCTACTGGTAGTGAGGTTCACTATAGATATGTGATCACTTTCCAAGTCATTAGAGTCTGGACATAACTGGTTTTCTGAGAGAGTCATAGGTTTAATTTTTATAGTCATAACTTCTATTTGTGCCAGTCTCAAATTGAGATAATTAAAGGAAACTTCAGTATTCTGCAGCTTTGGACTTTGCACAAGTTTTAGCCCTTTAGCACTTTGCTGAAAAGCTTTCATCTAGGGTAGAACTGAAGACTACAGATCTTCCAAATCAGGACCTCATGACTTAAAAACTACCTTAAAAGCATGACTCAGGTAAAAGTAATGTGATTATGCACACCTAAATCTACATGAATTGTGAAACAAGAGTTCTGAACACTTTATATTTGTCTGAATGAGATTTTACTCTGGTTCCTAAAGATAAGTCTAACCCTACCCAGCTATTCTAGCATATAAGCAGCCAGATAGTCTCTCGCTTTCAAGCGAAAATATCCATTGTTCACTTAGGAACTAAACAAGTACTTTATAGATCAAAAGTACTGCCTTTTACTTTCTGACGCTCCACAGTAACAAAATCCAACCTGGTGAAAGAACCCTGTGGCAGAGAAATAAAAAATTAAAAATATAAAGAGGAGGAGTATGGAGCATTTGTGCTCTTCCATCTAGGAAAGAAATGGGTTTTATAAAATTTCCATTGTTCCAAGGTGCAAACAACCAATATTCATTATAGTTGCAAGATTATTTTAGTCTTCTTCATCAGAGCAAGTACCAACCTCTGCATCCCCAACAGGGCAGAGATGGCTCAATGACTAGTAGTCTCATTAGTCAGTCCAGTTCCATGGAAAAAAATCAAAAGCATCAGAGGGAGTGATCAAAACTATTACACCACAAACAAAAGCTGCCCATTTCTTTCTGTAAACATTAAAGCCTTTTATTTTTAGACTGACCAATAAGCTTAGGTCATTGTTCTGTTGCTCAATTCCTTCCCTACTCAATGAACAAATTCAGCCAAGTTACTGTCATCAACATCTCTTCTTAACACTGTACTTAATGCCCTGAGCCTTAGCTACCTTTTCAGAGCAAAAGCAGGTAACAAATAAATTACATACCTGTATCAGAGAAGTTACTGTTATGAGAAGAGGGAGGGGGGAGATTGGGAGAGGTAATAAGGTCATTTCACTTAATTTGCATTGGGTTTACATGCTTGCCTGTAAGCATATTAAGCCACAACTATACCCGCAGCTAATGAACTAATGAGTTGTTAGCACCACCTCCGCCTGCTCGCTTAGCGGCACAATGCTTTAACGCGGTCAGCCCGGCTGCTTCCCCACTCCGCTCTTCCCCTTCCCGGTCCAATTAGGCAAGAGAAACCAACAGGACTGGTGCTGCACGAGCCCTGCCGGTGACTGCTCCCAAGGCTTATGCTGCATCACGGTGCACTGAATTTAGAAGAGGCGCTTCTTTAGGAGCTACTCTTTAAGCAGACTCAGGTCACCAAGAAAAACCGATTTTTAAAATGCTTTCCATCGTGGTAAAACTCAGTAAGGAGTCCGGAGAAAACAGCAAAGATTAAAAGATTTAAAGTAGAGATAGGGTTCACTTAAATGGTCTTTTAATGCTGGACTCCAGTCTTTCTAAAGACTTGCTGAGGAAGCTTCTATGAGAGGGGGCAAATGGCTGTGGTTAGTGAAACACCCAACTAATATTTGGAGACAAGGTGAGGGGACACTGGTTCCAACTCCAGCTGAAACTTAGTCTTCTTTCCACAGGCTAAAACAAAAACATCATCTAAAATATTTCTGATAGCTGTTCACCTCACAAGTACAAGAAGTTTTAATGTTCTGGACAGAAAATCAGCTTCTGCTGTAGCAGAAGTTATTATGACAAAAGCACTTGAAACTTCTGAAATAATAAATGTGTATATGCTCACATATACACTAAGTCTAGCTGTATACATGAGAATAGGAATGAGTTTCTAAATAATTATGCTGAATAAAGTCTGAAAATGCTAGTGCCATGCAGTGTTGAGAGAACAATGAAGGCAGCAGAGACAAGAGAGGTATTTGTATTTATGAAGATTTGAAGTCAAAAGGCAAAGTCAATTCGAGTTATTTCATAAAAGAAACTAGCCCAAAGTATTCTGATAAATACACAACCTCATTCTGACAGTGACAGAATATCATAACTAGACTAAAGTGCTAGTAATTGCATTACTTAAATCATAGTTGTATTTATGCAGGGGATGGCAGGGACGGTCTTGAAGGACTCAGTGCTTTTTCTTATTCAGCTCTGGAATTCTAAATTATTTTTAAGCTTTCTAGGGGAAGACTATACATACATAGTAATGAATGTAAACATATTATTTAAATCTTGTCTGTCATATCCAAGAACTGAAAACTTTAAACCCCACATAGGTTTCATCATCTCTTATGAATTTGCAAGTTCTTAATGCATTAATTTCCAAAACCCGAACTCAAAGTCATCATTCTTCATAAACAATTTTAAACAAGTCTTCTGTACCACAACAGACATGAAGGAGTAAAATGTTCCGGTGTTGTTCTGTGCTTCAACTGTAAGTAAAAGCCTAAATTTAAATATATTTCCTCTGTAGAGGTGTGCAGACTAAGGTGGGTGAGGGTGAAAAATCTGCTTTATAATAATAATTTTCTATTGTTGGATCCGCCAGTCAGGTTCAATAGAAAAATAACATCCCAAACATTAAATGCTATGGGGTAGTTCAACTACTGCAACAGGAATATGCTGTATTAATGTTTTATAGTCCATAAATTTAAGAGTAATCACCACAGTCATTAGTTTTTGATGTAAGCATATAATCTTCATATTCATTAAATACCATATGGATCATCCTCAGGGGGCAGAGATTCCTCTAAATCTGTAACTATAAGGTTCAAGGCATCACAATCTTAAATTTCGTAAAACTCGTGCTACAGGTGTTATTTTACCAAACATTGTAATAGGAGCCTTTGCTGGGATCAGCTGGCTGGACTGCTGTAGGATTTTTCAGCCCTAGAACTGCTGCAAGGTCCAACTATTCCGAGTTCTACCAGTCAGTGTCCTCAGCTGTATCTGTCCTCAAGTTTCCCTATGCAGCTACAAGGCAATTAAAGCAGCTCAACACCCGTATAGGTTCTGTGATATTAATCTCTATTATTCAAACGGATCTCACAGTCCTACTTTGTTGTTTCTACCCTTGGGGGAAACAGAACCAACCTTGCAATTGCAGAGCAAGATTTGTAACACGATGTATTAGCATAAGCTGCTGTACAGACTGCGGCTGGATCTTCACACCCACTGTGAATGGGGGCTGTGCATAACAATGGAAAGCGAGACACAGCCTCCAATACAGCAGGTCAGAACTTCATGGTTGATTTAGTGACTCAACTCTTATTTAATCCTTCTCAAATTATTCTTGAACCGGTGTGGAAGAGAATGAGTCAGAAGTTGCTTGCATATTTCATCTCCATCCTTATCAGCAAAGGGCATGAAAGCAAGCAAAAGATAAGACTGAATTGACAATGGCAATATTTACAAACAAAGCCAAAACTAACCTTGCTAATGACACAAAAGTTGCCCACTGTCCTGACATGATGATCCACTTTTATTGCCCTCATCCAATGTGAGTAGCAGTTGTATCAGTTTAGCCAGGGCTTGTTGCAGGTAGTTCAGATGCAGGCATCTCCAATGTGATCCATTTCTCAATCTGTCCTGCACTACTGCAGTGCAGTTTTAAACTCACTTGGGCAATGAAGGTAATGCAAAAGGCAGCAACAAGGCAGCACTGGTGTACTGATCCTCACTCCTGTCTGGGGAGGAGCATCTTAATAGAATAATTTTGACATTAAAGGTCACAGGTAGCAAAAGACCAAATATATGAACCACAGTCTTGACTCTTACAACAATGCATTGGTTGGGCATCCCATTTTGTTCCAGTTCTGCCAATTTAAATAGTATGATCTCTAAAGGGAAGAATTGCTTTTATCTCACAAAATGACTGCATTTTAACAGCCATTCGACAAACTCAAAAAAATTACTACTTACTGAGTGCCTGCAAGTAGAAATTGAAAGCCCAAGCAAGTAAAAGCATTTCCTCGTTTTATCAAACTTGGGGCATCGTATGTATAATGAAATGCCATTAAAGATATTTGTTACTGTAATAGAGAAAGCAAGTTAATCAGAAATAGCATGAGTGTCAGAAAGACACAAGGTGGTGGCAGAAAAGCTTCTTATTTTTGTCCTGAGAGGTAGTAGTCATGCACAGGGGGGCAAGTGATTTACCAGCATAATGCAATAGCTCCCTAACATTTTTAGTAGTCTATACAGTACATAAATCCATACACTCTTTACCCTACAGGAAAACTGGTCACACAGAAAGCAAAAGCAAGACAGATCACAAAGTAGCTGCATACGCTTATAATAGATCAAATACAAGACTATTCTTTCTGACCACACCTAGCTGAACTTGGTTAATGTCAACAGGCACAGAAAAAGACCCTGCTCCCTCCAAAAGAGACAGATTCAAAGGCAGTGCATATTTCCAGTACTGTTGGGGTTTATCATGTCTAACGGATAGGGCAATGAACCAGTTGAGGTGTATTATTTTCTTTTGTCTACTAAAACAACAATTCAACAGACTTCCACTCTGGGACAAAAGTAAGGACAAAACATGTTAGTTTCATCTCATATCTCCCACACATCAACTCCTTCTCAATAATAACATCAAATCATAAAAATAAAATTGAGGCTCTAGAGAAGCGAAAAAAAAATCCCAACAGCTCAAGTAGCAGCCTTTAAGACGTGATGTTAAAAGAAAAACCAAACCACCACAGTATTACGCTAGTAGTCTTGCTCAAAACATTTTTAGTGTAGAAGCATATTCATGATTTGTTTTAGAAAATGAAACAATTAAAGCACTTCTTTTGCTTTGTAATATTAAATATTCAAACAGTGTTACACTAGCAAAAGGCAATTTCCAGTCCCACTACTAACAATGGTAAAACAGCCAATGTAACCTTAAATTCTTAATGTTTTCTAGTGTCTCTGTTATCCTACTAAAATCAAATGGAACATCAGGGCCTTTTGTAGAAGATATGCTCTTCTTGCTCCAGTGACCTTTTCTCCACTGCTTCTTGTAGCACTCACCGCTAGACTTAAATAATTAAACACATCTCAGCCTGAAGTGACTTCAGAAATGCACCTACATTTGAAAAGTACTATTTAGACAATAATTTGTAACCAACTGGAGGTCAAAAGTTTATTCTCATAAACTGATATCCTTATCAGAAGTACCTACTCATTTCCATTGCCCGAGGGCCTGGACAATATCATGAAAGCAGCCTTCTAGTACACCAGTTACAGTTAAACAATATGGAAAGAAAGACAACCATCAGCAACATTCAGAAGTAAAAGAATTTAAGTGTTAAAAGCTCAGGCATGGTTTCTGCTTAAAAAAGGAGAGCACTCTCATTGTATAATAGACATTAAATGAGGACAAAACCTTAGGAAATAATTACTCATGTTACATTTAGAAATTAATGTTATTTTTCCAAATATTCATAGATTTAGAAAGCACATTTTTGCAAATAATGACTTTTCTCCTCCCTCAATAATAACAAGTCACTTCTACCAGCAAAGTAAACATTTATTAATATCAGAGCAGTAACTTTATACATCTCTACTTCCTCTGTATCCTCAAGGCCATGACTTCACAGGGTGTCCTATATTCTCCTACAATTTCCCTTCCCATATAGAAAAGCATAAAGAGAATGGTGGTTTTGGGGAAGCTTATTTCCTGCTGACATCAACATAAACATTTCAAATTGTCCCTGTCTAGGAATGAGCCAAAGAAGAAGGTTTATGTCACAGAGCAATAAGAGACAATGAAGTAAGTTATTCTTCTCCACTGCTAGACTTCAGAATCTTCCACTACATTCGAGATGGAAAAATCATTGAAATGTTCATGATTCGAAGCAAAGCTTTGATTTCAAATGGGAAAAATACATTACATAAAAATAAGGTTTTTGGACAGACATTTTGCTGAGTTTCTCCTCTCTTTCTACATTCTGTAAAGATGTCTAGTAGAACATATAAACCATATAACATCATGTAAAAAATATAATGTTTAATGAGACAGGTGTGGAACTTCTCTATTCATCTAAATGAAAAGAAAGATTTTGCATCTCCGCCTACTTCAGAAAAAGAATAAAATAAGAAGAATTAAGGCAGATTAAGAGACTCTTTTAGGCAGCTTAAGACCCTTAAGCACACACTCCCAAGCCCAGTATTTATAATACAAGAAGTCTCCTAGTTACCTCTCTCAACTGTCACTGTTGTCAGTATTGCATAAAGCTGCTTAAACTATAAAGCTGATTGTCAAGGGAATCCCAGTCTGAAGGGATCTTTTGTGGTCTGAAAGGGTTGTGACTTCTGTAAAAGGAGGGCATCGGGTTACTGCAGCAAGCCTTGAATATCAATGACAAAGGAGGAAAAGAAAAGCTCACAAGTCAGGCTATACTCCTCCCTAACCACTCATCTAAATCACAAGGTGGTTGCAGGGCAGGACAGAACCAAGGAGGACCAGGGCAATCCTTGCTCCCCCAGGCCACTTGGCTCTCCCGTAAAGAGCACAGACACTCTCCCGCAGGTCGCAGGAAAACAAGAAGTGCCTCTGAGCAGTGCTACAGTACACAGCCCACTCCACTGAGAGCACTCACTGCAAATTTCAGTGGCAAAAACCCGTGTGGAACAGGTGTGATACAAAACATGAAGATGAGAAAGAAAAGTGTTTACTTCCTGATGACACAGGCTACATGAATCCAGCCATGCGTTAACTCAGCCAAATTCCTCTGTATATTCTAGAGCTGATAATATAAAGCTGATAATATAAAACTATTCATAATTTTTTAGTAGTCGAAATATGGTCAAAGTTTACACAGTTTTGGCTTATACTTTTCATGGAAGACATGGCTGATTACACAACTGCCATTGTCAAATATTCTGAGGTCTAGTTCATGATCTCCAGAAATCATAACATTTTCTTTTCCAGTTATGACAATACCTACCCCATTCAGTTTTATTACATGATACAAATTTTCAGTGTATCGGTCACTTGATTTGAACCTGTTTCTGGATACTTAGGCTCTTGCATACCTACGTAGTAAATTACCTCTTCTGCATGCCTCAGGTCACTTCAGGCTTTCTGAATTCAACTGATCCTAACATTAACTATTCTTAGTTATTGAGAGGAATAATTGCATAGCTGAACAGATAAAGAACACTACTTTAATATTTACAACCCAATTGCAATACAATAACTGAAGAGTCTTTGGTGGGGCAGCACTTTCACAAAGTTCTGTTCTGATTTTAGTTTTATTTTTACTTAATATATATTCCTTTATTTAAGGAACTGTAGCTCAAATTTCCTAGACAAGTCCAAGCCTTAAATTTTGAAAGCTTTTTTCAAGACAGTTCCAAATCCCTTATGGAGTTTTCATAATGCCACTCCTGTTATTAGCCTTATTCAAAATAAAAATGGAGACTTGAGATCTGACTTATTTCTGAAGCATATGCTTGAGATGCTTGAAAGAACACTCTACAACCCATTTTCTCCCAGCCAAACTGCCAAAATACACTTTGCATGCAAAATGATAACTTTCTTCCACATGCAGTCTGAACAATGCAATCCCTACCTATACTCTTGCAAAAAGAGGAAACTACTTTTGCCTTTGGGGTAATCACCGAGTTAACCTTATTCCACCCTTTTCTGTCCAGTTTTCCTATTGAACTTTCTGCTTTCCAGAAGGCAGCTACTCTTGCAGGTTTTAAGTAGGTAGATCATTTAGTTTCAAAGTGCATAATTTTCTTCCTGAAATAACCAAGGGTATAGTGAAGATTTATAGGTTTACATGAAATGCACCATTATCATGAGTGGCTCCAGAGAAAATGAAAAATAGGTTGAAATAAACGCAGCCCCAACATGAGAGCATCTGTATAAAGGAGCAACCCTCAGAACACGCACCTTTGCTTTGTCCCTTCAACTAGACACTATTAATGATGCTTTCAACAATGTTTAACTGATGAACAGTAAGTGGTGAGGGGAATATCTCACAGACAAAGAGGTGCTTTCCCTAGGTTTACATAATTATATCAAAATAATGTCTATAATGTGTTTAATAAGCTAGTGATGCACCACATCTACTATAGAAGCATTGCTTTTCTTTCTCATTTGCCAGATTGTTGCTGGGACACCAAAAAAGACAGTAAAGTTTATATATTGGTAGACAAATTTGAAAAAGCAAGCAAAGATGCTACAAAAAATATGCCTACTGCTTGATAGCCCCATGTCACACTTACAGCATTTTCCCCTACATCTAAACAAGAGAGAAGGCCTCTATTGCTCCCACAGGGAGTTAAATGAAATTAAGCAAACATTTCCAAAAAATAATTACTGCCTTTCTGCTTCACTTGTCATCTTTCCTTCATACCAAACCAGCTGTTTCAGAGAAGCTAAGCAGAGACTGATATAAGCCTGTTCTTACTTCTGTAAGCAGGACAAACAACAGGACTGGAACTTATTCTGTAGTTACTAGTACATGCTGGACTTCAAGAGTCCTTGATATAAATTTAACCTACCAAAACAACACCTAAAATTACCACAGACATTAGAATGGGCCTCATGGAAAAAAACTGCTGGCCACAGGTTGCAAGCTCAAAGATATGTAAAAAATGCAGGAAGAGAAGCCCTTCATGTCTGCAGTTATGAGCTTCATTTAAACATGCTTTTGTTTTACACCTGTTAGCCTCTGCAAGGCACAGAATACAAAGAACACTTACCACTGATGACCAGTTGAGTAAAGAAATTTTGGCAAATTACAAAACAATTGTCTGTGCAAAAAGTTTCTTCAATACACACTGGGAAGAGACCTAGATTTCTTGCTACAGTTCTGCCTCTGCAGTATCTGTTCTGAGAAAGAAAGCCTCCGGTTTCTGAAGAAATCTCTGCCCACCACCCTCCCCCAAGATCAATAGGATTCTACCTTATGTAACCACTCTAAGTTTGGCAGCAAGAGCTCTTACATGGCACCATCTTGCAGATTGTGAGAACACTGAAACACTAAGTTTCCTCCTAAGCAATATGAAATGGCAGTAGAAAACTCAGCATACCACAGGGTCATTTGAGCTCAACTTTTAGAATTTCACCATCACTATCTTAGCAAACTGAAAAGTAACAGCCTCTAGAAGCAGATACCCACCTATATATACACCATGCTCTCAACACTACTCTTTGGACCACTCCTGAAAGCTACCTCTAAATAAACGTATTCTCTCATTTCTAAATTTTTTGTTATACAACTCAAAAGTACATGAACTTCTGCACTGATTTGATAAAAATATAAGGAACTCTTACTATTAAAGGATGCCTTTTCAGCTATGTCAATCTGTGAAATGCCAAATAGCACCACAACGGGCGTCTTCCCTAAACCCAATTAACTGTCTTTTTGACAAGCTAAGAAATTAAACCAATCCCCTAAACAATCTTCACTTCCACACTTCCAACTAGGAAGACCGAAATTGGTTTAAGACATTAAAATTAACTGGATTTACATTCAAGACTCTTAAGCAGCATGTTGTCTACCATATTTGCTTGGTAGACTAGGAACAGGCATTTGGAGTCTCCTTCACTCCTAAACCTTATCCTTTGACACAGAATGAAAAGAAACAGGAAGGAGAGTAACACAGAAGGGGGGGGATATAATTTACTTCATTCACCTAACTTGTCAATTCAAAGGATGTATTTCTAACTTCATTTTTCTTCAAGTGGCAGAAAGTAAATTTTACTTACTATTAATTCTTTTAAATAGTTAAGACCTCTAAGTCCACCTACATGAATTTCCAGTGATCAGACCATTTGTCAAGGTAGTACACATTCATAAGCAATGTGTTCTTGATAAACTACTCTTTTCTGCCTCCTTATTTCAAAACCAGGCCAGTGTCATCACATTAGTGTAAGATAATATTGCGGACCAACACAATGAGTCAGCAATCAAAATGACATGTTCTGCCATCCCACGGAGCTTGTTTTTTTGGTTTAAGTCCTGGAATTGCTGGTACATCTCTCTCCCATCCTCCTCTTACTTTTACGCCACTGCACTGCTTCAAGATTACCTTACCAGTTGTCAGCCCAGCTTGTTTCAGAAGAAAGAAAGAATTCACGTGTGAAGTACCCTGGGTCTTAGAAACACAGAAACATGTGCTGGAGAAGGTTAGTGCCTGGTTGGCTGACCTCAGCAACAAGAAAAGGAAGCTGCTCAATTAACTGGAACTAAGTGAAAAAGAAATTCCAGTTATCTTCCACTCATTCTTAAAACAACATTTAGACAATTCAGCTCATGAGAATCTCCTTGTACCCATATTCCTACTGAGACACTTTACCTATGACACACTTACTGCAAGACCTGTGCAGGCCTTCCTGTCATATTCCAGCAAGATGCACAAAGCGTGGTGGATTGAGCTCACACAGCCAACGAGCACAGAGGAGAAAGCATTTTACACATTAGGTGAGACTGAAGGCATATGGGGCACTACACTATGAAATGCAATTGAAATTCAAGGGTCACTAAAATGAAATATTCTTTTTACAGATTGACTACTAGTTTGGGTTTTTTTTAAAAAACAAAACACCCCCACAGAGTCCAACCAGTTCTAAAGCCTGTTCCCACATAAAACCTGCTAGAACTGAGTATTATTCATTTCCATTCTTACCACAAGAATAAAAATAGTATAAGAAAACAAAATTGATCCTGTGATAACATCTTATGTTACATACAATAGCATGTATAAGAGATACAAAAAAACCAAAAATAGCAAGTGTGACAGTATAATTAAGAAATCAGAATCAAAATCCTAGAAAAGTTCTAATGAAAATCTACTAAACCAACACAATTGGAGGAACATGGGAAGAGAAGCACAAGGTGTCCTTTTCAGTGAGCCTATTAAAATGCCAAATAACCACCATTTGCTTTAGTCTGCAATATAAGAAAATGAAAAAAAAACATGACTACATGAAAAAAAGATGATTAATAATAGCTGGACATCATAAAGAGTGATGACATACTTCTTTTCCAGCATACAGGTGACTGCTCTTCCACTCAGTTTAAAGCAACACAATTATATTCCGTACATTAGAATACACAGAAATGGGAAAAACGTGTTGTCTTTTTTGCCAAAACAGGAAAGTTTCATCTCCAGACAGAACACTTGTCCCCTGCTTCCATCCAGTCAACATCTCTGCTTTGATAGTGTCATTCCATACTTCAATTCTAAAACCAGGGTAAGGCTCTGAAAAATCATGAGTTGTCTGTCATTTCTTCTCACACACACTTTTTTTTTGTAGCCCTCATTACACAGAGACTGCTCCCCATAGTTAAGAGAACATAGCTCATTGCCTGGTGAAATAAGATTCCTGTGCTACATGCAGTTGGGGCTTGAAGAAAGTACAATGAGGGAAAACTACGGCAAACTGCATCCTGCCCAGAAAGAGATCTGTTTGTCATAATCATATACAGTAAATGCACATGCAACACAGAAGCATCACTTCCAGAAAATGAGGGGAAACACACCTATAACCAGTTCTCCTTTCTTCCTTAATCCATCTTTAAAGCTATTATGCAAAACCAGTGGGAAATAGAGGGACTGACTGACAGGATGCAATAACATAAAGTGATTTGATTACTCTGAAGCAGAGCCTTTTCATTAAGTTTTTAGCTTTACAACACAGGATCTATTACAAGAAGGGTCATTATACTTCTTTGTACCAAATAGATCATCCTATTTGAGATGTCCTTGTATTCATAAATCTGATTTAATTCCCCTTTTCTTTGCATACATTACGTATGTACACATACATATAAGCCCCCCAGCATCTGGTTATTCAGTAGAACTCTATTTTGATCCCTGTCTTTCTACACTATGTATCCAGCTATGCAGTATTTCAAAAAGATACCACATTCTTCAATATTAGTCATTCATATTCATATAATTGAAAAGGCATGAGTACTTAGCAATTGCACTTGGAGAACGAAACATCTTTGAAATGTATTTACAGATGGTTTGCTTACCTCCTTGGGAATGCTAAGTACTATCAGTGCAGCAATAAAAAAAAAGCTCAACTACAAGAGCTCTGATTCTATTGCAATGCAATGGTATTTTATTTCTATTATTTAACAGAACAATGCAAAAGGCTACAAGAGTCTTACTGTTACAGTAGAAACTGCATTGGTGGAAGGGGGTGCAGGGGGAGGAAAAGTGCCAGGTTTTAATACTGAGTAGCACCAGAGCAATACATCTGATAGATCTCCGGAAATTCTGGAGTGCCATGAACCATGCTGGATGAGGCATTTACTTTGGTCACCTGAGTGCTTAGTAGCACTCCCATCCCAAAAATTAATGGCCCACAAGAATCCATTTGTGATTGGCACTTTGTACCATAAGAGTTATTACTGCTTGGTCCTACATATTGCATAAATTCTGTAGCCAAAAAAAAAAGCAGAATTCAAAAGGTTAATGAGAAGCAAACAGAGGAACTTCATGTAAGTGGATGGACAAATTCCTATTCTGCTACCTTCTCCTTTGGCTAACAGCAGCAGAAACAGCTTTGTACTTACATATTCATCATTCCAGAGCTGACTGAAATGCAGAGAAAAAAACTAGGCAGGATTTATGAAAATATGGAGGCTTCTATTGAAGATCCTGTATGAGCTATATTTCTTGCCCATTTGAGATACTTTCCAAATATTTTAGCTTGTTTAATAAAAAGATTTCTCTTCCTAGAAATTCTAATACCTTTGAAATAAAAGGAGCTTTATAGTGCTATTTAACTAACATTTTCCAGGAGCCCTATAGATTATTATTTTGCAAGCATTTTTACTGTGCAAATGGCAGGGAAGGAGGGAAAAAAAACAGAAAAGGAGGTAAAAAGGGGATGCAAATTACAAGCACAGACTTTACAAACACCACACTCCATATGCACCCAGTACTAATGTTTTAGCCTTATTCCCCTACTTTAAGCAAGCAAGCAAGAAACAAACAAGGAAACAGAAGGGGTAGACAATCCCCTGGACTTACCTTTAGTACAGTCCCTCTATAAACTTCTCAAAGAGAAATTTAAATTCCTCCAAGTGGATTTAATTCTTTTAGCTTTTTTCTTTCTCAAGTCACACAGAAGCAAAACAATTAGTTTTCAGAGGTTCCATTTACTCCTCTTCCATCCCCAGCAAAATGCTTCCAGGAGACTATGCCAAAAGTAAGCCCAGAACTCAAAGGCAATTGGAAAGGGAGTGTAGGGGGTTGCTGAAGGACCAGATTGTGAAATTCGGTAGCTTGAGCACAGAAATATCCTACTGTACAATATACCTGGCTTCTTGCTCACCAAAAAACTGTAGTGCAAACTGTCAGTAGTAGCCTCCAATAGCTGCTGTGTGTGCTGCAGATGGTATGTCTCACTGTTACCTTCCCAGATGGGTAGAGGCTTCAAAGAGCAGCAAAACCAGGGGGTCGCCTCCAAACCAGGTGGATTGCCAGGCACTCATTCACTCAGTCCAATTAATCAAGACAAGAACAGCTCAGTCACCGGAGGTATCTCCTTCCAGGGTGCACAGGATTATGGCAAGGTTATTAATCTTGCTTTGCTGCATCCCCCCCACCCCCTACATTCAGCAGCCTGCACCGAGATGATTGCCAGCTCTGTCTCTGTCCCTGTTCTACTGCATTTTGCTCAGCCCTCTGTTGCTGCAAGTGAAACACAGAGGAGGGAGGAATACTAATAAGGTGGTTAGCTACAGTTTCTTTAAGGCATTCTACATATGGTGTGTGCGTGCGTGTATGTGTGTGTGTGTGCATTTTCCATGGGGCGATCTGGATTTCTTGGCAGCTGAAATAGGACTTGTTTCTACATCAAAATCTGAATTAATCTGGATTATCACCTAATGAATATCAGAGCCAGCAATTGTATTTTACTTAGGATAAGAGGAGGGTACTAAATGGTCTAGAAGATTAGGAGGGCAGCAGTGGTTATAGGGAGAGGGAGGGGGTTGGTAGTGCAGAAACCACACTACAGCCAGAAGAGCATAATCAGTTAGAAAATTTGTTCCAAACAGATCGTTTTAGCAATGTTTTAAAAGTCATTCTTACGTCCTGTACCAGTTGGGATTTTAAATCAGCACTATATTATCCATCTTTAGATTAGGCAGCAATATGCAGAGTCAAGTAAATATTTTTAGAAAAGAAAAGATTTCTGGCAGGCAAAGAAAAAATTAGAATGTCAGTGGAGGCAGACATCCAGCACTGCATTTATGAAGGTACTCGAAATTCCCTCCTTTACTGAGAATTGCTCTGTGAAAACCTTTCACTTATGAAATGAGTTTAGAGCTCTCAGTCCAAGAACCAAAACAGATTTTCTATGTATTGCCTAAATAGTTGACCTGCATTGGTTCATGAACCTGAGTATTCTGCTGCAGTAAGTACAAGTCCTAGCTGCAATTCACTCATGAAATATGAAAACAGTCATATTGCCTTTGCTTTCCCGCAGGTAATTCAGACCTTCTGCATCAGGTTCAGGATGCAAACGCTGCTGTCTCACTTGTCATCCATAATTTCAGGTTTTTGCAGCAGATGACACTTCAGACTCCTTCAGGAGACTGAAAACTGATACTCCTTCAGAAACATGAAAGCAAAAATAAACCATTCCTCAGAAGCAGCTCTGGGATTACTACAGTAAATTATAACTATGAGGGATTGTTAAGGAACCAGTTCATAGGTCTGAGCAACGAAACACACTTGACAGAGCTCCCTAAAGAATGAGCTACACAAAATGAGTTTGGTGCTTCATATCACAGAAAGCTACCACCACAAGTTCTAGCAACCAAACTGTAATTGAACACAGTGGAAGTGCTTTGGGGAGTTTTAGATACACCACCCGTAGGATAGCTGGCAAAGCAGCCTGGATGCACTGACCATGGCAGTTGTTACTGCTACTGCAGCACAAAGGGCTGCCATATAACAGGGCACTATCCATAAGCACTGTGGCCACAATATTTAATACTAACATGGAGTAAAAGTCTTCTGCTGTTAAGTAAACCCTGCGGTTTTAACAGCCAGTGAACTTGCAAAGCCACACAGCGTGAGAAAGAGGCTGTGTTATCTGAAAAGAGAAATGTAGGACACAGCTTCAGAAGATGGAAGACCTGCACTGTTTCACAAATCACACATAACCACTTGGGCTTTTATTCACTTTTCCAGCTTAAATTGCTGTATAATTTAAATCTAAAATGATTTCTTTATATAAAACTCCACTGAACCAACAGGAGAACTGGTAAATTTTAACTGGTTTTTTTTTGCTGCAATTACTTTGCTTCTCCAGGCTATCCTTTCTTCACCCTCCATCTTATTCCCAAACACTGCACAACATCTTACGTTGCTGTTTTCTTGACTTGTGGATCTTAGAGAGGATTCTCACTCATCCACAAACATGAATATGCCTATCCACATAACAACATAAGCAGCCACAGAAGCTTGGACTTGAAGATCCATCTAGCCAAAGTTTTATCTGTGTTAGTCACTGTCACAGGCAACCATCAGATCAAGGGAAACAAATGGTGGTATTTCCCAAGTACACTGTGCCAACCTTTAATTAGCTGTGCCACAAGGAGTTGCAAAGTCAGAGACAGGAATGCTCTGCACACTTCAGTATGCCACTCAGAGTCAGTCATCTATCATAAGCAGCCTGCACTCATTTCCTCATACTGAGAAGCCCTGATGCATTTACCTGCCCTTCTTATTGACTTTGCTCTATTCAGTTGAACATTCTTGTCACTAACCATTTCCACCTCATGCAGTGACCAAAACGCCATGGGCATGCCCCAGAAGTACAGCACTGCATTGACACTTTCTACATTGAGAACATATCATCCCAGAGCACATGCTAAGGAAGCTAATGGCATGTTCTAAGTCTTCTAAGACTGTGGTATGAATAATTTTGGTACACTCAGATTAACAACTTCATCAGGGATATAACATATATAGTCATAACTAGTCAGCTAAGATTTCATAAGGAAGACCACATGTCTAGACCAAAGTCCACCATGGACAGCTTTTCCCACAACCTTTTTCTAGGTGCAGTCAGAATTGCCTGAGTATATAAAAAAAGCTCCAGAGCTAATTAAATCTATTCATAAATCTAATATTTACAATCCATGGGACTGGAATAACAGCAAAAGTAATTAAACTGACTTGCATTCTAATTTCCATTTCCATGACACAGAATACATGCTAAAGAAGGGGGAGGAAAGAAAGATTAAATGTTGTGCAAGAATAAGTTATTGTTGGTATCTGCCAAATATTCTTCATCATAATCCCAAAGGTGCAGGCAAGGACTTTTGTCCTACCTCGCCTGTCCTTATGCCATTTTTAAAACCATACTACCCGCTTATTACTTTCATGTTAGTAAAAAGGAGAAAAAAAAAACCATTCTTCATACTTACAGAGGGTTTTTGCTTTTTGATTTTGGTTTTTTTCCCCCCCTCCAAAACAGGGTGCACTTTGGACATCTCATGACTCCCCTGATTACTATAACCTTATATGCATCTTTGTTCATGTTCTCCCATTATGGTTAAAAAAAGGCAGTTCACAATGGGATATAAACTAGGCAGATATACCACTCCCTTTCCTAATCCCACCACCCAAGGGGGAAAAAAAAAAAAAAAAGGAACTTGACTTCAGCTCCCTCTCACTCTAGCCCTCACCTCATTCAGCTGAATTTGATGACCTGTCAGTTAATATCAATATCACTCCTCTGAAAACTTCTGAAATTCAGCACAAGTGAAGCACACAAGCTTATTGCTCAGCAAAGCCCTCAACAGAGAAAGTACTGACCCAGCACACAAGCTCCCACACAAAAAACCTCCAAAAATCCCTCAAATATTTTTGCAACATTTCACTTTTTTATTACATTGGCATCATTTGATTTAGTGAACCCCAAATTCCATATGCTATTCGCAACCAGTTCCTTTGTTTCCTCTCGATTTTCAGTTTCTTTATGAAGTAATAGTCATATTTATGAATATGATTTCCACAGCAAGAAAGCATTAGCAGGACCATAGCAGGGGGGAAAGAGGACTGGAGAGGCCGCTGTGGACAGGCTGGGGCTGTCACCTGGTACAATCAAGCAGCTCTGGCTGATGAAGTTTGAAGAGTTACAGCTGCCAGAGTGCACACCAGCCCCAATGAGCACCCTAGTGACAACCATCAGAAGAAAATATACACCGGTTTCTCATCCACCACTTTCCTTGGTGCAGTCCTAACTTAAAGCCAGGATCAATGGGTGGTGTAAATTTATACACTGGCCTCAAAACTGCAGGGAATGCGAAGCAGCACATGCGGCTTCTCCTGCCTCTGCCAGAGGGCAGTGGCAGCTGCTCCTGAGGAAGCCCAGGAACCCACCGCTACTGTTGGACTTGAGACAACTTCAGGGCTGAACTGAACAACACTGAGGCTTTTGGAAAAGTGGTCATAATGGTCTTTCTTCCGGGAGTTTTGAAGCCTATTGTCAACCACAAAGATTTTCAGGAGACTAACAGTGAAAGAAAGAGGAAAAGCAAACAAATAAGAGAACATATTATCTGGAGAAGAGAAAAATTAATTGCTGGCTAACTTGTGAAATATTTACAAAGTTTATATTCAAGACCAGTGGTAAACAGATTTCTCCTGTTATGAGAATTTTGTAGAAAACATTCTGTCAGGGTCTACGCATTACTGTTGCAATAGACATAAGTAATGGTAATGATACTCTAATCCTAAACCTCTCCTCCACAGAAAAAGTAGAACAGCAAAGCTGCAAACAGATTCTTCATGTTCTTTATATCTTAAAGCTCACAGTCATAGTCTAAGTGAGCAGCAAGAGTGAGCTCCTCAGAATCTGACAAACACACTAGGTACTATATTTCACTATTTACTGCCCTAAAATAAAGACAGGCTTTTCATATAGTGGCAGTTTGGTTTTTTCTAATCAACTACTTTGAAAAATTAAGTAGTTTACATTGTGGGTATTTTTAGTTCCAACAGAAACTTACCATCCGATTCCAACCTTCTGCCTAAAAATTTTATTCTAATTCAGTGCCTCAAGCCTGTACTTTCAAATTATTTCTGCAATGCTGAAATACAAATCATAATCACCTTGATTTTGTGCTATTTGGATGCTACTGTTTAAAGACAGATTTTCCAACCCCAATATCTCAGGCAAAAAACCAATTTGATAAAAGTCAGAAGTAAAAAATAAGTACATGTTTCCCTACCTTTCTTCCTTCAGAGAAAAGAAAAGTTTAAAGCCTTGTTTGAAAGCATGAAAAATAAAGGCTGTTTCAGAAGTTCAGCTCATGAGCACTTAAAAAAAAAAAAACCTATGCCCACAGACTCCAAACCCTAAAATCCTACATAGCTGTTATATTCTGATATATACCTGTTCCCCCACAACACTTCCACCCCCTTTCTAAAGGAAATTACATTTTTTCTTCTCTGGTCAACAGAGCAGATAAAGTACTTTTTTTTCTTTTCCTCCTTCTGTCTTTCAGGAGCTACTGCTGCAAGGAGAATACTCCAATACACAGCTGCTCAGCCTGAGCTAATATGAGCATTCTTTTTACATTTGCTTGCATTTCTCAGTGACCATTATATCTCCTCCTCCCTCTAGAGAGATGAGTTGCAAGAATTAAAGTATGCAGTATGTCTTTTAGTGACAAGAGACTTAAACGAAGTAATTTTCTAGATTTTCTCACATCATTGAGCATTGCTAAAAACATCTGGATTGTTGGCATGCACAGGTAGCCTTAAGTACTGATAACTGTTTAAGAAACAAGATGAAAGTTACTAAACTAAAGCTAAACACCTAGGATTTATTTATTCTGTACTAAAGAAACACTGATATCAAAAAGATCAGGGTATTGTACTAATACATTTAAGTTCCCTAGAAAATTTTTCTTTTCTAAGCAGCAAGAATATTTTAATTTGATTTTTTGAGTTGGTCATAAATCTTCTCATGACCTTTAACTTCACATACATTCAGGTAAAAAAAAAACAATTAAAACAAAAATTGGAAGCTGTGATTACCACATATATCTTGAACAGTATTTCAATTCTCAAATGCTCTAGTTGTCCAGGACCTCTGACTAACATCTGTGTACCACTTGTGCCCGTCAGCAGTTTTTTATTTACACTGACTGAAGTTTTCTGACTTGAATTAAGAATGCTCGAGGTATGGTTTCATCAATATTCCTGCTCTCCAGAGACTCTCATTTTCCCTCTAGCCCCAACTCCATGTTTCCTTTCAAGTCTCACTTGTCTGCACAGGAATTCAGCAAACCAGCTTGAGCAGTAGTGGTACTAGCATTGCTAAACAAGGCAAACTACCAGGATAAGCGTAAAATTAGTTCTCTTTGGTGACAAAGGTGTTCTTTCTATGTTTATCAGAACACTGTAGCACATTACTGAGATGATTGGGAGAGTACAAAATGTCTTCTGGTAGGTTTCTAACTGCGCAGTATTTTGGAAAGTTGCTTCAGAATACTTACGAAGTTGCAAGCTGACATTTCAGTCATTAAAAATCGTTTGCATGAAGAAATAACCTACAGTGAATCAAAATGAACAAAAAACCCCAAACAACTTCAGGATTCAAAGAAAGGACAAAGATCTCTTGATTCAAAGAAAGGATACTTATATTCAGAGGAGTTTTGTGACCACAAGCCTGCTCTTTCACACATCAGATTAATTTCAAAATATGGTATTTTAGTCCTTCCTAGCTTAACCCAAGGTGGGCCTAAAATAAGACATTTCACTTCTCAGTGGAGACAAAAGGCTTGTGAGCACTTAAAAGATCTACAGTTACTGTAAAATTTGCAAAATAAAAGCTACTTTCACTTCAAAACAGAGAGGCTTAAACTATTGCTATAGAAAATATTAGAACTTTGTACACAACTGTGCTTGTAAGACTTTAAGGGCTAGTGCTGTGCTCCATGACAAATGAAGCTAGCACATTAATGTGGAAATCCTGAAGAGGAAAATAGCAACATGTTCAGGCTGACCAAGGAATTAGATCGATTATGTCCATCTCTCTCAACCGAGTTAGCCTCTGAGTTACTGTTCTCTAATGTACATTCACTAGCTTGCAGTCTAATTTTAAAGTTGGAACACTGGGGTCTCCATTACTTTTCAAGGGAGACTGTTCCAGAGCCTAACAGATCTCAGAATGAATGCTGTAAAGAGCCACTGCATGAGCACTGAGTTCTATTCTTTTAAAAATACATATGCTGATAGGGGCTATTAGGCTTAGATAACTCATTTTGCCATTAACCAATTTTCATCAGCCATTATAGCCATGTCCCTCACGTGCAGTGAAACATTTTCTGCACAAGATTTTCCTTTCCTCTTTATACTAACACCTACATATCACCATGGGCAACAGACAGCAGAAGATAGCTTTTCTTGTGCTAAATTTTAAGCTTACAGATAAAGAAGAGATCATTTTGGACTTAAGGCCAGTTTGCTTTTTTTCTTTCTTATTGGTCTCAGAAAAAAATAGCATTTAACTACCCTTAAAGACAGCAGTCTTGTGGTCTTACACCTACACGCAAGTTTGTTCTCTCAGACTCCCTTTATAGTCACCATTAGCAGGAGTTCATACCTCAGGGCACTATAATTTATTTTATTTTAGGTACCTCTATTTGGGAGTAGAAGACCAAACTCTCTCAGGCCCAGAAGTGCTTGAGTGAGTAGCTCAGACAGATTCATTTCACTCAGGTGCTTGTGTTCAGTGTTAGCAGATTGTTAACAACAATTAATCTGCAATCACATTACAGAAAGTACCCTCCCATATACATTGTCATGCAAATAGACAAGCTCCATATAAAATCTAAAGGATTCAATGACCTGTTGGTAAGAACCATGAGAAAAAAAACAAAAAAATCTTTGCAGTTTAACCCTAGAGAAAAGTGTTTTAAAAAGTTAATTGCCTGTTTTTGTTAATGCTACTTCCATGCTCTTTGTCAGTCTTAGAGCAGGAACATGATGAGTTCTGCCTGAGAACTTCTGTTCTGTACCTACTTGGTCTGGATGATACAGAGGTAAAAGTTTCCCTGTACTGCAGTCAATACAAAGACTCATATCCCATTTCTGCCTTGATCCCCTGCTTGCCCTGGAGTCAGCTGCAATTACTGAAAGCATAATTAAGAAAGCCTGAAAGCATCCATCAAATGTATTTTGGAGATACAGTGAAAACTGATGGAATTGGGTACAAGCTACCTCCTAGCTACCATTTTGGTAAGTCTGTTCTCTCTGCCATGGTGAGAGAGAAAATGAAAAGAGCAAGGGACAGGAAGAAAGAAGCTGCTACAGAAAAACTTCTCCCCAGGTTCTGTAAAATAAGAGTTATGATATCTTTGAATGAACACAAAAAACGCCAGAAGGTATTGACTAGAGTGGTAGTGTAGGACAGAAAAAAAAGGGAGAAATACTGGGGCAGATGCAACAGGGGGGAGTAGTGTAGGGAGAGATGGGACAAGCCTAAGAATTTGGGACTAAGAGTGAAACCCCTATAAAACTAAGACAAATACTGCTTTCACATCAATAGAAGGCTGAAGGATTAAGCGAGAGACAGTACAATTAAAGGCTTCACAAGCTACAAAACAAGAGAAATAGTAAACATCTTTGAGAAAACTTGTAGAAATATACTTGTTTAGAATACCTCAAAACAATCCACCAACACTCATTTCTTCAATAGTACATTACTCCATATAATGACGTTCATCAAAAACAACTTACATGCATTCTAAGACTCAGTGGAGTCCAGTGGTTGCCAGTTGCTATCACTGACAGTTTGTTACAGGACTTCGCCTCAAGAACAAATAAATACAAGCTATTCCTAATTTAATGCAAACTACAAATAATTTGTGTGACTCAAAACATGTACTACATTTCCTGAGCTACTTCAACTGTAAGAAGAGAAAACCTTCTTAAATTTTAACTTGATTTAGGTCGTTTGGATGGAAACAGAAGACTGGCAGGAAAGATAGCTCTGAGAAGCATATGTAAACCTAGAGAAACAAAATAAACATATCCTGACTTCTAATCAGGAGCTGAAAGTTATTTTACATAATAAAGAATCTGTCACTAAGAAACGTTAGATGAAATTAAAGTAAGTAAGGATTTTGATTATAAAACAGAAAATCTTGCATGATAATCAGATAATTTTCAGCTTTGGAAATGTCATTCAGAAGAAATAGCATAGGTCTCACTTTAAATGAAATCAGGCCAAATAAGAGTACAGTAGTGAATTATCTTCCACAGAGGACGAGGAGCATTAGGAGACCTAATGAAGGAACTTTTTCTATTGCTAGCTTTTATGATGCAGCAGAGAAAACCCAAACAACTAATGCGGTTTTTCATAAAGACATGAATCAAGAAGAAAAACGAGGATTTTGTTACCACATGGATTATTAGAAAGATTCCAACAAGAAAGCGTTCGTTTTTATTTTCCTTTTCAAAAGGACTATGCACCAAACTATTAAAAAGGTGTTGATTTTACCCGGCATAATGAAGGTTATTTAATTATAACATTCACTCTAAACAATAGTAAAAAACCTTAAAAATACTTTCGCATTGACAGTTAAGAATTCTACGGAATTGTAACACTTTTGAATTATACATCTCCAGTCAAGTACGTCCTTCAGGCTAAATAGTTCAGAAAAATTAATTCAAAAACTTCAGGAAAAAAGACATTACAGTAAAATTACTTTAATTTGCTAAGCACAGTATAACAGTTAATCCACGGAATTTTCCTAGCACATTTGGACTTTAGAACAAGATTTTTAATTTAGCAAGCAGCTCTCCCCAGCAACAGAAAACTTCTGCACATATTTTGAAATCATTGCGAACTTGTAAGACAAATACGCAAAACCTAAATGCACCCCGCTCACGTTCATTTAACAGAGCCGGCAACAGTTCCTGTGAGCCGGCAGCCGGGCTGCCAAAGGGTGGAGGTCAGAACGGCTGAAACACAGGGAGGCAAGAAGGAGTACAAATTGCAGGCACATAAAGCTGAATTTGCACTAAGTGATAAAAAGGAAAGAAACTGTAAACGTCAGAAAAGTCCAAAGGACTAGAGTACTCCTCTAAAAATTAGAGGAAGCAGACAACTCACAGCTAGGAAGAATCCAGGTTCCCCGCTGCCCAAAAGATTAACCCAGACAGTGTCCTCAACAGAAACCACAAGAGAAAATACATGCCCAATTTCCACACAAGTTATTTTGGGGAGCCCGTCGTAGCAAGCACAGTAAACTTTTGCACAGCCTTTGAGCAGAGACTATTTACCCTCAGAAAAGAGCTGCAAACCATGTAAGTGTTCCCTGAGCGTAGTCACTTTAGACGCCTGAAGAGGAGGAAGAATTTTATACACCCGTCTTCTTCATTTCTATGCATGATTCCATAGTCAGTATTTTCCATTACGTAGGTAAAGGCAATTTAAACACAACATCACATATGCATTACTCACCAGTCCTGCTTTCAGACTCCTCAGGTGCTTCTCAGCAGCTTTCTCGTTCCCCAGAATCAAGTCTTTCCCCAGAAACATAACCCTACTAGCAGGTCTGAACAAGACAAAGCTCCACAGATGCGGGGGTACCCAAAACATTCTGTGTTACCTCAAACCTCTTTTATCACTGCAAACTCCTAAGGCTCCTCCCAAGCTGCACCTGAAAAGCTGCACCTACCCCCACCCAGCTAGGTGCTGATTGCCACAAGTACCGTCAAATAGCTGTGCTCCATCAGCCTGGCACTGCTCCCTCACAGCTGCTCGTAGTTAGGATGTGCCAAAGAGCATGAAATCCAAAATCCTGGTCTCCTTGTATCGTGTCTTTGATTTTTTAATCTGAAATGTTCTGAGCTTCTGTTCCATATGTAAAATGGGGATCATATTACCTCCTTATAAGACAAGAACAGGGGGAAAATAACAGTGGATTATTAATAGTCATTAAGCTCTCAGATAGTCTAAGGATAAACCCCATGGAAAAGCCTTTTGCTTTGTAATTCTGTTCCCAGGAAGTCACTTGAAAGAGTTGCAGTGAATAAGGTGCAAGGTCAGGCACAGCAAAACCGCAAGTTTAGCAGCATTTAGAATAAGAACGAGTCCTGCAGTCACCAGCATAAAAATACTCAAAGGTTATTCCTACAGCTCCAGCTAAACCACAAGGAAATCGGTAAAGGCCTGGAGCACTGGAGCTACTCATCACTTGTGGCTTAATGGGCAAGCTTTTTGTGCCCACTGCTTCCACCATTATGTGATGTCAAGAAGTCATCCAAACTTGTATGTGCTTCAGTAATGCATATGTTACCTGGTACTAACGAGGCATTCTCAGAACTTGTATTTCTGTTCTTTTAGGAAATAAGTGTTGGAATGATCTCACTACCGAGCTTAGGGAATTTCCCAGTGAAACTTTTGTTCTGCTATTTGTGCACACACAATCCCGCACTGGTGCCCTGTATGAGACACATGCTGCCGTACGGTACAGACTACTGAGAAGCTGGTGTAAGCTTTTTGTTACCTCTGATACTTACTGGTATAAAATTATATTTATCATCTATTTCTTTCAACCCACATATAACCACATTCATTTCCACACATCTGGAGCCACATAAGATTAATTCTGTGACTACGTTGGCTTGATTGTTATACTATAAATATGAGCACCTGGACTGAGGTGCTCAGAGCAGAAAGCCACAGAGGGCTTAGACTTGTGGAGGTGTTGCTACATTTTAATGAGTTATTGAGTGCAGCTGAGCAGAAATATTTTAGCCCCTTGCAAATGAAAGGTAAATACCTCAGCCCAAATAACTTCTACAGACAGTTATGCCAAAAGGATTTATTTTTGCATCCACTGTCTTCTGCTAAGCCATGATACAGTTGTGTATACCTGAGTCCTGTACAGCACTGAGGGCAAATTGTCTTCGAAAAAATGTAGTCTTAGTTCAAGAATTCTCTTCAGAAAAAGTTTCATAATCAAAATGTCACTGTAGAAATCAGTGGAATATATAAAATCTTAGGATCGTTGGAGGGTTTTATACGGGTAGTGACAAAAGGAACGTACTTTTACACATCAAAGTATTTAATTGAAGAATATTCCTGAATGCAAAAGTGTTAGTGTAAGTTTTGCTGGTTTGTAATCCAAGTAAGGGTATTTATTCATTGTCACATATTGCAAAATGAAAATAAAATCTTTGCATAAATGTCTAAAAGTAGGATAGCAACTAGGGGGAAGGGGAGGAAGGGAAACCCTATACACCCAGCTGATAAAATCCAAGTTCAGAAAGACTGTGTTTCTCATTAACAAGAGAAATATGCTTATCATTTCGCAGAAGAAAATACTGGTTCTATGTGTTTCACCTCAGGCTTCTAAAATATCCATTTCAGCAAGCTGTTTTCTCACACATAGTCACCTTGATCCTGAACCTAGTGTCTCCATTAGCATCTCCTTTTTCTTCATTAGGATTTCAGGGTTTATGTCCAAATCTACTTTTGTGATGGACAATGCAGCCCTAGTAGCAGTTCTGAAAAAGAAATGAGGAGGAGCTAAAAGGAATCAAATCTTCAGGGTAAACATTGCCACCTGAGCTGAAGCTATGACATCCACCACTGTCAAAAAAACCTGAAATGAGATCTTTAACAAGATATTATCTTACTGTCACAACCTATATCCATCCAGGAAGCTGGACCTCTCATTGCACACCTAAACCCCATTCTATCATTGATGCAAAAAGAATCACTATTAGTAAGTGACTGAAACTTTTTGCTGCTGTACCCACATGTTGTTTGAAGAGCTCTCATACCAGATCAGAGTCACTCACCCTCCTTCTCACATACAAAAGAATCATCTTTTAGGACATTTCATGATCCCTTCTTAGAGTTTTGCTGTTGTTTAGCTACCTACGTAGCAGGGATTTAATTTCCTGATCAAATTTTCTGAAATTCTACCAGACGGCTGTAAAAAAAACAAAAAAAAAAAAAACAAAAAACTGTGAAAAAAGATGTCAGTTCTTGTTAAAGTCTAGAAGAGTGTATTGAGCCAGAACCAGTTTAAGTAGTAGAAGCTGCAGCACTGCCCAGAGGAGGACATGAACTGCTCCAGGCCAGTCACAACCA
Organism: Callaeas wilsoni; assembly: GCA_013398955.1. NCBI lineage: Eukaryota > Metazoa > Chordata > Aves > Passeriformes > Callaeidae > Callaeas > Callaeas wilsoni. The sequence goes on along the minus strand of VWPU01009918.1, from coordinate 89,017 downwards.
ATTCCCGATGGCTGCAGTGTCGGTGTAATCAACTTACTGGCCCTAAAACATCAGCAGTGGGTGACCTGCCCTGGAGCAGAAACAGTCCTGAGGGATCCCAGCTGTGGGTCACCAGAGAAGAAGATAGGAATGGTTCTGTGCTAGTCTTGGACCCTGTGCCTCTCATCTCATCTCAAAAGGAATTGGTGAGGACTGGGTGCTACGGGTGATCAAAACTGAGGGAAGTTGAGTGTAGGAAGTGGGGTGGAGAGGTGTTTGACTTAAGCTGAACCTGGGGAAGGCAAGGGCCAAGTCTTTTCCTCAGGGTTTGGTTTGTTGTGCATATTTTCCTTCTCTCTGAATAATGAAATCACCAGCTAGAAAATTGGTTTAGTTGGCAACAAGATACAGTAAAAATTCTCCAAGTTGATTCTGTTTTCTCATGAGAGAATCCATAACACTGTATGTACCTCACCATCAGTTAAACTAACCCATCTGCACCTTGCTGATAGTTGGCCACTGGGATCACAGCTCACACAGTGCATCAACTACATGAATTGTACAGATAATATATTCTTTGAAAAAGAAAGAGGCAGTTCTTTCTGAGAAAGCTCATGGTTTGCATTTTTTAAACCTGCATTTACTGGATTTTTACTGAATTTACTAAAATTAAGCAATCACTGGCATTTCCGAAATTAGCAAACACCTACAATTCGATGGCTTCATTGAGCTAGTCCAGGTTTAGAAGAAGGAGCTGGTTTCTCATCTGTCACTCATCATCACCATTAAATTCTATTTGAGCACCTTCATCGATTCCATATCTGGAATTCTGTATACTAAGTAAATGTTATTATACAATCAAGTTCTGCTCCCCAGCGTAACCATGAGAAAATTGCACATAAGAGACAAGGAAACCATTTTAGCTGTAGACTCACTTCAGTAATAAAATTGAAAGTCTCACAGCCTTCTTGGGGAATCACTGTTTAGACCAAGTGTGTTTTGGCAGACTTGTACATCTAAATATCCCCAAAAGAACCAAAATATCCATTCAAATACACTTCTCCTCGCTATCTAGAGCCAGAAATAGGAGACAAAAAGAAAATTTCAAAGAGATTAATTTTCAGACTGGACTTGTGGAATACAGTATAGAGGGTATTTGTATTACTGAGACAAAGACATTTTAGATAGGCATGAAAACAGATCTTTACTGTACCTTATCCCAAGAAAATGTTTTGCTTCCCTTCCTAATAAAGAAGAATGTATATGTGCACTGTATAGAAATTAAATGGAAATATATAAAATACATTACTATCTGCACCTATTTTTTACCTTTCTATTAATTTAAAGTTATCTGATCCTGTATTTCCACAACATCTTGAAAGTGTTGCCTCTATTGTGTCTTTAAAAGAGACAAATGTTGGTAACTGAAAGCGGCTAGGGAAGAACTAAGATCTGCTGAGCTTGATTAACTTCACTAAGTTGCAGACTACTTTGTAGGGCATTTAAAAAGAAAAAGTCTTGGACTATCTAAGGTCCAATTCCTTGCATATGTACAAAATCATCCCCATTGTAACTTCACTCTGTTGCAGTACTATCAGCAGCATAGCATCTGTTTGCAGAAACAAAGGCCTACCTTATCAAAGGTTTTCAGGGATGTACCTTCTAATTAGTTAACTCTCAATGAAATTAATAGGATACAAACACCTAAAGAATATAAGGTACTTTACCTACTCCCTAAAGAATCCAAGCACAAAGAACAGTCTTTATAATTACCAGTCAAATGATGAATGCCCAGGTAAGAAACATGCGGTAAATGAATTCCTTTAAGTACACGTTATGTGAGTGAAAAAAATGCACATATGTTGCAGTAGAGTGTGGCCACAGCTATAAAAACTTTTCTCTTTAACTTGTGATTGAAAGCAACCTAATTTAACACTGTAATAGCAAACAGAGTCTAGGCTCTCCTATGCCTGCCAGCCACCTTGCCCCTATCTCCACTCAGTAGGGGCACCGTACTGAATTAGGAGGATCCTTTGGCCTGAACAAGCAGAGCTATTCTTGGGTTCTGTGTTTTCTTTCAGTACTTGACACTCCAACCTACATGGACATTCCCATCCACTTCAGTCTATACCTAAGGTCCAAAGGAGAGCTCGCTTTATGCAGATTTCAGCAGTGACAGGAACTTAGGGCAAGAGATTTCCAAAGGAAGTTGACTGAAAGACTCTAAGGTACATTGCCATGTTTATTATTATTGTGAGAACTAACACTGAACTGTTGTGGTTAACTTTGATTAATCTCCAAGTCATCTTAAAAAAGATCAGAGCATTCAGGCTTACGCTGCATTTTTTGCCAATGTTTTTCATGAATCTCTGTAACACCCACTTTTGCAGACACCAAATTGTATTTTTGGCTCTATATTTCTCCCCTGTTGAAAGCTTCTCATTTACAAATGGCAAGCTCTCTACAAGGCAGCAGGCTCAAGCTTGGCAAATTGTCATCCTTCAGGTTATCCTCCACTCTCTGACACTAAGTTCTTACCTTCATCAGAGAGCTTTCAATTCTCTCTATACTTATGGGAGATAAAAGCCCTTATATACCTCCCAACAACAGGTTTTCATCTTCTTTATGTGCACAATAGATTTCAGCTTTCTTCCCCCCAGCCCTGCCAATTTTGCTAATTATCTGTCAGTGGTGCCAAGAGCTCCCACATCTATCACTGCATAGTATCACTCCACAGTCACTGACACAGTTTAGCATCGCTGCATCAGCTATCTGCTCCAAACAGTTTTACGGCACTGACATGGGGAACCGCCTCTCACAGTCTAGTGTATCACTAAATAACCCTCTTTCTTCTCTTTCTAAGCAGCTCCTGCTTGTTACTTCCAGCTGTCCTCCTTTGTCGTCATAGTCCTGGTGCTACAGAATTGATTTCTACACTCCTCATGCTGTTGGTATGAAATATTATTCACACAGTTTAACAAATCTCGATAACTTCAAGACATGTTTCTCCATTCTTTTCTTCAGTGTTGCCTTCTATTTGCTGCACGAATTCTGTTACGTCCTGTAATCAATATGACTTTAAAAAGTCACAGTACCTTTATGAAAGCTACAGGTGAATTTGAAACACCCTGCTACCTCTAGCCTTTTAGTTTGATGCATTATTCAGACAAGCATTTACCTGTATGCCTTGAATGTACACACTGTGTGAATGATTAAGGGAGGAGGTGTAAAGAGTCCCTGCAAATCCCTGGAATAACTCTCGTACATAAAGTTACTCATGGATGTAATGATTTGTAGAAAGAAGACCATATTTTATAGATTAGGACTGTTCCATAGAATGCCTAGAACTGTTTTGAACCATGGGATATTAAAATTATATCAATATGCTGTTGTTTTTTAAAGAGTTGAAAAGAGAAGAAAATTACTGTAAATCAAATAAAATGTTTCTGAAGGCCATTATTTTAAACTCATTTGACCACTGAATCAGATAATTCTGCCAGAGTGTTGAGTAGAAAGCTTTCTTTTTCAGGCTGTTCTTAATGTTTCACAGCTATTTCCAAGTAAATTGTTTTAAATAACCGAATGTCGTTTCCCCAGGACAGTGATTTTTATTCTTCAAGATCGTCAATAAAAAAATGATGAGTTACATTTAGTGGAAGAGTTGGAGTCTTTGCTATTTCTCTCATACTCTTCTGCAAACAGAAGTCCAACAGGTTAACTTTGTTCTATCCTGCTGCATTTAGTACTGTCAGTACTCTTTAATACTAGAAGTGTTTACTGATTTCTGTATAGTGCCTCAAGGTCTTAAAATGAATGTGATTTATGACTGGTGACATATCTAAGGTACATGACATAAGACTGAAAATATTTTTCAGTTCTAATCACAGTATTATTAAATCAGAGTGTACAACTTAAGTATCTCTTTTACTTTTGACTTTTCCCAGTCATATTTTACTTCACTGAGTGCTAACAGAGTTAATTCTTTAAGCCTTATCCAAAGCCCTGGGAATGCTGTGGAAAGACTCCATTCAACTTCATTGTGTATCCAGTGGATACAATGCTTTCTTTTCTTAAAAGTGCTTTGCAATCCTTTAGTTGACAAATGATATTTAAACAAAAGATGTTTCAAGTTATTTGTTTTCTGTTACTTTGTTATTGATGTTTCATGCCATATATCAAAGAATGAACTCATATAACAAAGGAAATTTAAAAAAAAAAAGAAAGCAAGCACAAGACTAGAATCTATTGTTTTCTCTATACATTTCAGCATTAAATCACAGAGGAAATACAGCAATTATATTAGCAAAGGACAGATCTTGGCTTCTTACACAACAAATGTCTTGATAGTTTGACAGTTAGCTTTGCATGGTCCATGGACCATTTTAATATTTACTTAAATATTAAGTAAATATGTAGTTAGCTCAGAATAATTTTTATTATATTAGAATTGGAAAACACTGAGAAAATATTTAGGCAAAAGAATTCTGTATTGTATGCTAAGAAGTAGTCTGAGATCAATAACTTGCAAAACAGTCATCCTGCTTGGGACTTTCATAATGCATCATTTGCAAGGGGGAAACTGACACATGGATAAATGCAACTAGGAATAATTTATACGTATGAGTTTTTAAAATAATATCATTAAACACTGCCTAGTGTCAGAGTTAGGGTTAGGGGCAAGAGGCCAGGTCACAGGAGGCTCGTTCAAAGGGCACTGAATTCAATCCCTACCTGAATCTTTACACACACAGCATGGGAATAAACAGGAAGAATCAGAGATCTGTGTGAGGTTGCAAGGCCACGATCTCCTTGCAGTTACAGAGACACAGTGGGATAGCTCACATAACTGGAATGCTGTCATGGATGGTTTTATACGTTTTAGAAAAGACCTGCCAGCAATGTGAGGTGGTGGAACTGCTCTTTATGTGAGAGCAACTGGGATGTATCGAGCTCTGCCTTAGGGCTGGGTGAAGAACAAGAAAAGAGCTTATGGGTAAGAATTCAGGGACAGGCAACGTTTGTGACACTGCTGTGAGTGTTTGCTACAAGTCACCCCATCAAGAAGAAGAAACTGGAGTTCTACAGTCAGCTGGAAGGAGCTGATGATAACTTTTTTCCATAGGTGGTGGAGCAGCCAGTGAGTAGAGGTGTGCTGCTGGACCTTGTACTGACAAACAAGGACTGGTTGGAGATGTAAAGGTTGAGGTCAGCCTTGACTGCAGTGAAAATGAGATGATGGAGTTCAAGATCCTGCATGGAGAAAGCTGGGCAATAAGTAGAATCACAAGCCTGGACTTCAAGAGAGCTAACTTTGACCTCTTCAAGGACATACATAGAGGAATCCCACAGATTAGGACTCTAGAAGGCAGGGGTTCTCAACAGCACTGGTCAGTATTCAAGGATCACTTCCTTCAAGCCTAACATCCGTGCATCTGTATGAGTAAGAAATCAAGCAGGAGACTTGCCTGGGTGAGCAAGGAGCTTCTGACAAAACTCAAACAGAAGAAGTAAGCTTACAAAATATGGTAAAATTAATGCAAACTGGCTTCTGCAGCAGAGCAGGCCTAGCAATATGCATCTTAGCTTGGGCTAAGCACCCGAACATTAAGCCAGCTTGGATAATTTAAAAGCACTGATTTCTCTGCTTTCACAGCTGAAGTGGCCATCAGGACCAAAGCAAGTGTCCTCAATTTTAACACAGGGTTATTGTTGCTGGATGGCATTCACAGGAGTACCCAACAGTTTGTGATTCTTTCTTAATGCAAGACTAGGAGGTAGTTCTTGCAGTTTATTTTGTTGGCTCAGATTATCCCTCAGTCTGTAATGTTTTGGGTCTTCTCAGTCATTTTATGGCCACCTTCTCCTTGACTAGCCTAAAATGAGGTTCATGACCTGTCACGGATGAGTGCAGAATATGTTCTTAAGACCCATAGCTGTGAGGTGCCACGGCTATTCAGTATATTTCTGAGGAGTCTATAGCTCCTCTCATTCTTGGTTTCTGTCTCTACAATTCCACTGCACATGCATTTGGGTATTTCTTGAAATAGAAATAGATGCACAGCTTCATAGCCATGCCCATCTGCATCTGGATTAGGACAGCACTCCCTTCTGGATGACATCCAGACGAGTCTTGGCAGACTTGAGAGTTGGGCCTGTGAAAACCTCAAGAAGTTCAACAAGACCAAGTGCAAGGTCCTGCACCTGGGTCAGGGCAATTCCAAATATAGATATGAAAGAAGCCCTGAGAAGAAAGACTGACTTGGGGGTCAGTGGTTGATGTAAAGCTCAACGTGACCCAGCAACGTCAGCCCAGAAACAACCGTGTCCTTGGCTGCATCAAAAGCAGCGTGGCCAGCAGGGAGAGGGGAGGGATTGTCCCCCACTTCGCTGTTCTCCTGATACCCCAGCTGGAGTGATGCATCCACCTCTGGGGTCCCCAGCATAAGAAGGATGGGGGCCTGCTAAAGTGACCCCAAAGGATACCAAAAAGGTGATCAGAGGGCTGGAGAACCTCTGCTGTGAAAATGGGACAGGCTGAGAGAGTTGGGGTTGTTCAGCGTGGATACAAGAAAGCTCCAAGGAGACCTTAGAAGAGCTTTCCAGTACCCAAAGAGGACCCAAAAGTGAGCTGGAAAGGGACTTTCTGCAAAGGCATGTAGTGATAGGACAAGGGGGAATGGCTTTAAGCTGAAGGAGGGTAAACTTAGATTAGATACTGGGAAGAAATCCTTTACTGTGAAGGTGGTGAGATACTGGAACAGGTTGCCCAGAGATGTGGTGGATACCTCATTCCTGGAACTGTTGAAGGCCAGGCTGGATGGAACTTTGAGCAACCTGGTCTAGTGGAAGGTTTCTTGCCCATGGCAACTGGGGTGGAACAGGTGATCCTTAAGGTCCTTTCCAACACAAATCATTCTATGACTCTACGATTCTGTGATTCCTTCCTGTCATACAGCTTTCCAACTGCCTTCAGACTTTTCTCTCTGGCTGTGAAATTTCTGCAGTTGAGAAATAATCTTTCTTTTTATTTCTGGAGAAACTGCTACTTTAGGTTTTATAAACACCAAAGTCCCATATATTCTCTGTGGTGAATATTTCTTCTAAAAGCAGAAGCTTTTGACATGACAGCTGCACTAAAAAAAAAGTAACTACATGAATTCTATTGCACACTGAGAAAAATATCATTACTGCTTGATAGACAAAACTGTAAAAATTCAGATTTTGTGGTCTTTTACCTTTGGAGCAAGGACCTATTTAGCACTGTATATTTCATTGATGCAGTCCTGTTTATTTGTGGAGGCCATGAACCTGATCACAGAAAGAAACAAACAAAAGACAATATATTTGCTCTCTCTTTCAAAGCAAAAAATTTCAGAAGTTATTTTACTTTACAGCTTGACCTTTTCTGGGCCATATTACCATCTTTCTGTTACTCTGTCTGTGGTTCTTTGCTGTGTTTTCTGTTTTCTTCACCCTATGACTGTTAGAGCATCACCAAAGGGCATCAAAAGTATCCTTTTATGGGCAGTTTATTATACAGATAAGAAAAACAAATATTCTTGATACTCTCATAAAAATATTTTTAGTACTTTGTCTGTGTAGATGCCACAAAACCCTTAGGTTTTCAGCTTTCAAGAGCACTAAACTTGTGTTCAAATCAACTTCTTGTTCATTAAATCTATCTAGAAGGCAGGTGCTTTTCTAGCTCTTAAAATATTCCACCTCTTGTGTAGGCTTTTGATGGGGTTACAAACCTAGGCCTATCCCAAAAACCTAGATGCTAAAGGAAAAATTAAGTTTCCATTGTTACTTAATTCTATCTGCTAGAATTTCTACTCACTGTGATTTACTTGTCTGATGTAGCTTTTCCAGTTATTCGGTGTCTTCTGACATTAGAGCATTTTTACAAAATGTTTACAAAATTTTTACAAATGTTTCCTGAGGATAATATCTAGTTATATTATTCAACTATATAATGATTGGAATTTTTAACCTTCTCTTAACATCACATATCTTCTTTTATGCCTAGCACCTATTGTTTAATTTTCTCTGAAATATGTCTTTTATATGCTCTTCTGACAAAATTATGTTCTGCTGCCAGTTTCCTGAAAATGTGGTGTTAATATAATTTTTGCAATGTTTCTCTAGCCATGGAACAAATCTCATCTGAAGATTTTGTTGTTTTGATTTTTTTAACTACTATGTCAATTTTTAAGATCAGTTTTAAATAGCTATAGCTGCAGTGCTACAGAGATAGGCAAAAGCAGACAGAAAGATTTTTGGAATTTAACAGTAGTCTGAATTTTTTCTCAAAGTGATGTAAGTTTAGAACATTAAAAAGTCATTTCAGAAGCAGAAAAGGTATTAAGTTTGAATTTGGGAGGTGGGTTTGTTTTTTCATAAGTTTGTCTCTGTCACTGAGTTTCACAAGTCTACAATATGATCTGGGCATTCACTGAGCATTATTCACTGTCAAGAAGCTAGATTACAGGTCTGCTCCAATTTTCAGAAAAAAAGAAGATGAAATTTCAACTTTAGTTTCACACAAGATTAAAATGTTTACTTCTAGACACAGGAAAGATAAAGTACTTTGAAAATTCAAGAATAAGGTAGACATTATTTTCAACAAAACCTCCACTTAAGAAAGAAATTTTAAATTCAATTTGCATTTAAATGTTTCTCTTGTATTACATATCATTTTCTATTAAGGAATATGGTTCCTGTACAGGAAGATGTACAAAACCTAGAGCTATTATTGCAATATTGTTTTGTATAATCTCCAGCTGAACAAATGTTTCTGATGTTCAGTCTGCATCCTAATTCTTTAAAATCTTGATTGTCACGAAGTAAGAAGAGCACTTTCTCTGCTCTTTTCTGGAACATCTTTAATCATTTGTAAATTTTATTTGGGTCTTATCGCACTTTTCTTGTTGTACCTTTTTGTGAAAACTTATAAAAGGAAAAAGAGTTTGCTGTATTTTTAAAATGGATCCATATGTGCACTTACTACAGCCAAATACATAAATTTCTACCAATCTGTTTAAGGTAAAAGCAAGGGATATTATTCTACAGATGGAGCTAGTAAAGGAAACTCCTATGAAAACAACCTAGGAGTCTTCATTCTTTCCTTTTACTATGACTCATGAAACCAAAAGATGTCTAATTCATATCTGTGGCCAATTAGAGGAGAAAGAGTTCTGTACTACTTTTCATGTAGGTCATTGGAATAACAACATAGAAACTTACAACTCTTCTGTTATTGTTACATACCATAAGCGGTTTGTTTTGATTTGGTTTTTTGTTTGTTTGGTTTTTTTTTTTAATGATACTATTTTTCAGCGCAACTTTATAACACTGGGAATAATGAAAAAGCACAGCTAGCACAAAACAAAACGCATGAGGCAAGGGGTCAGAAAAGGAGAGGGATTTGTTTCCAGGGCTGTTGATCTGAGCATTAGCTACAGAACACTTTTGCAGCATCTGCAGTTCTGCTCGTTCCCACCAGAGGGGGGACCGAAGCTGCACCGTTTCAATTCATTTGCATATAAAATCTAGCGTGATGTACTGTGAAGGGGCAAGAGAGAGTCGGTTAGAATAAGAATTCAGGCCTGGGGCATGAAATTCCTGTATTTGCATTTTTCCATATAAAATTGGTCTTAGTCGAAAGGAAAATATTATAACTTTGGTCAAGTATGCCCAGAACTGAAGATCTGGCATATATGTCTAGGAACATGAAATAAGCATTTTAAAGCTACTAGCAGAAACAAATTGCTTGTGAATACTGAACAGTCACCGAGTTCTACTGAGCTATGCACCAGTACTTTATCCATGTATGTATTTTTGCCTGATGGTATGGTTCCAAATTTTTCTTTTCCCCTTTTCAAATTAAAATTCTCTTGCATCACACATATGAAGTCTTTAGTCTCAGACTAAAGTCTTTCAGTAACCCAGTCGAATCATAACTTCTACTGCTTTCATATTTTCTTCCTTTCAAATCCATTAGTCCTTCAACAGCCCTCCTTTACTTCCTCCCAGGCCCAGGACACCTTGAGATATTAATCACGAAATGTGACAGGTTGGAAGTGACCACAGCGGGTCATCTGGTTCAACGTCTCTGCTCAAACAGGGTCATCCTAGGTCTCATTGCACAGGACTGTGTCTGGACTGTTCCTGAATATTTCCAATGAGGAAGACTCCAGAAGACTCCGTACCCTCTCTGGGGAATTTGTTCCAGTGCATGGTCACCCACACAGAAAAGAAATTTTTCCTCATATTCAGACGGAATTTCCTGTGCATCAGTTTCTGCTTTTCGCCTCTTGTCCTATTGCTCGGCACCATGAAAAAGAGCCTGGTCCATCCTCTTGACACCCTCCCTTCATATAGACATTGATGAGGCCCCTCTCAATTGTCTCTTCTGGAGCCTGAACAGGCACAGCTCCCTCAGCCTGTCCTCCTGAGCTCCAACCCCCTCATCATCTTCATAGCCCTCCACTGGACCCACTGCAGGAGCTCCACATCTCTGTTGTACTGAGGAGCCCAGAACTGGACACAGCACTCCAGCTGAGGCCTCACCAGGGTTGAGTAGAGGGGCAGGATCACCTCCCATGACCTGCAGGCAATGCTCGTCCTAATGCAGCTCAGGACACCATCGGCCTTCTTGGCCACAAGGGCACTGCTGATCACGGGCAGCTTGTTGTCACCAGAACCCCCAGGTCCTTCTCCACAGAGCTGCTTCCCAGTAGGTTCCCCCCAGCTTGTGCTGGTGCCTGGGGTTATTCCTTCCCAGGTGCAGGACCCTGCATTCGTCTTTGCTGAATTTCAGAAGGTCCCTCTCTGCCCATCTCTCCAGCCTGTTGGGTTCCTTCTGAAGGGCTGCACAGCCCTCTGGGGTATGGGCCACTGCTCCTGGCTTTGTGTTATTAGCAATATTCATTCCAAGTGGGCTGACCCTACTTTCATCTCCTGTGTATTTCCTGCTTATGCTTGAGTAATGACAAGAGTGAGGTGGATCTCATCTCTCCCTACCAACTGTCAGCAGACAGGGTCCCATGGTTATAGAAACCTCCTGCTGTTGCCAGCACCAGCAGTGTAGGCAGTCATTTATTTGGGAAATCAGGTTTTTTACACAGACCCTTGACCAGTGTCCCCAGAGCTCTGAAACCATGTATGATGGTTTCAAATTTACCCTTGCTTTCATCAATACCTACATGAAAGACCTACAGAGGGTAATAGCCAGATATGTTGAGAAGTCTTGGCAGTGTTTCTGTGACATCTCTGATTCGAGCTCCCGGCAGGTAACAAACTTCTCAGGACAACAGGTTAGGTGGGTAGATGGGTGGCCCTGTCCCCTGCAGTGGGAAGTTACCAACTGCCATTGCTCGTTGCTTCTTCCAGGTGATCCTGTGTGTCTCAGGGTCTGGTGATTCAGGTCTCTCAGACGTTGCCCAGCTTCCCTGCCTCTAGGAACTCCCTGCCCAGCTCACTCTAGTGCTCAGAACCTACCGTAGCCACTGCTGGAGTTGTTGCTGTCGCCCTTGTCACCACTCACTTTGCTGACTGACTCTTAATTCTTCTAATCCTTTTACCAAGCATTGTTATTTAGGTTTTAAATTCCCAAAGGCTGTTCTCAGCACAGAGTGAGACCTGTGCAAAAGCTTCCAGAAGGATTATTCAGGGAGGTTCCCTGAGCTATATGTCATTTTTGAGTAGAAGAGGAAAAGTATGTCCCTGATTCCAAGTCTTTAATAACTGCATTACTTTAATATTCAAGACAAATAAATTGCTCTTAAATGTTCATCGTTTCTTTTTGCTCAGTCACAATTATATTCTGTGTTTTCTCTGTGGCATGATTTAATTCTAAATATGAAATACTTATGAAAATAAATTAGATTTAATTCTAAATATGAAAACAGTGGCAAAATTTCCACCGTTCCGTTCTCTTTCCCTGAACAAGCACAAAAGGTTATTCCAAACACAATATATAATGCAACATTTTTGTTTCAGCAACCAGAGTCTGATAAGACTGTCTTTAGAGAGCCATGAACCGTGTGTGGTCACATAAGCTCTCCTAAACACTCCCGGCTTAATGCATTGAAATCCTGACCTGTGACAAAGTCAATGCACTGAATTACTGACCTGTAACAAGATTAAAAATATCATATTCACATTCAATTTGAAGACTTAAAGTCAGATGACTAAGCAGAAAATGTGCCATGATTTTTAATGTTTCTCAGGTACAGAGACATTCTGTATCCTCTAACCTAAGGAAAATGTTTCATTTTTGATAACCAGGTAATACGCATCTGAGCGCATAAAGAAATTCAAGTTTCTGTATCTGGTCTCATGGCAAACCATAAATGCATACATGCACACGACACCACACGGCCAGAAAAGTCAGCCACTTTAAATGTTTTCAGCAGGGTTCACTCCAGGGTCCCTGAAAGGTAAATTGACTCCTCATTCCCTTCCAGAACTCCTGCTATTCTTCAAGCAAGTTCAAGGCCTCATACTGACAAAAGGCAATTGTCACATATGGTAACACCTATTATCTCTCCAACATCCATATAAGTATACTCACTTTTTACAAGGTGAAGTAAGTGTCTAAAACAGAATGAGAGAAAAACATATACTCTCTTCTAAGTTAAAGAAAAATGAAAATATATGGGACAGAAACAGCTTCTTCTTAAAAATACTGATCATTTAAGCAGGCAACAGCTTTGTGACCCTCCTAGTCTCTCCAACAAAACCTCTTCTAATTTTTTGATGGAGTCTTTTTCTTCAGTTTCTAATTAGTACTTGTATCTGGGGGGTTAATCACAAGTTTCTTCCTTTCTTAGCTGAGTCTTTGGGTTATAGTTCTGTGATACCAGTTTGTATCAAGCTCAGCAGGTCTGATTTTATTAGTCCTCTGCAAACCTGTTCCCTTCAGGACCACATAATAGTAATCTGGCTAAATTGTCCCCACTCTAGGTAAAATATTTTTTGCTTAAAACAAAAGCATTTCTGGGGATAAAAGATAAAATTCTACAATAGACTGTCTAGACTGTGAAGAGTACCATCCTTTGGATACAGAAGTCTGAAATTCTTTAGATTTTCTCTGCAAAATTTGTCTTGGTCAGCATGTTTTTCAGACAGTATCTAATATCTCACCTCATTTCATAAGGCTTCTGTCTCTTTATCATTCAATAGAGAGCTGTTCTTAGGCTTGGAAAGCAAACCAGCAATGACATTTTCACTGAAGGTTGGAAGGTACAATTGCAGCCTCTCAAAATGACAGGTCAACAAAGAGTCACAGACTATACAATATACAGTAACTTCCTTCTCTGATACAGTCACACAAAGTTGAAAATGCTCATAAAAATTGTTGCCTCTCAGTATTCTTAATGTTATTACATATAACATTATTAGTTATTACATATACTGAAATGTATATGTGTATATTCCATTGCCACTAGGCAGAACCTTTGGTGTGCATCAGGTGGCTCCTTTAATTTCAGGTAGTTTGAATCACTCAGTAGAGCAGAGATCATAAGGAATAAATATTTATATTTTTTAGTAATATCTAAAAAAGCAAGCCAACAGAAAAGCTTCTGAGTTTTCTAATCTTGCAAGTGATAAGTTATCCTGTCACGGTCCTTTCTAAGTAACTCATTTTACCATTCATTTTCATGGTATGGATATAGTGGGGTAAGTCTAGCATCCCACAGAATCACACTGAAATCTCTCTAGGTTTGCATCCCTCTACTCTTTCTCATATCCTTAAGTGCTAAGGTATCTTATGCCAATCTGCTCACTGAACATTTGGCATATGAAATCATCCCAACTTCTTCCTGGATAACTTCTCTGTCATCAGGCTGGGTTACTCGAGAAAAGAGTAATCTAAGTCCTTACTTGCAAGATCGTGGAGCAGGTCTGAATTCATAATCTGTCACAGATAAATGGAGACAGGTAAGCCCCAGCAATGTAGTAGAAGTTGTATTTCCTTCCCAAAGCCTGTATCCCTTATGAGGAATACTATGTACACAGAGTTGATGTGATCCCATTAGCAGTTTTTGTCCCTGTCCTAGAAAAACAACACACTAGCAGCTCTGTTCACCTTCCAGTGCGTCTTAGAATAAATATTATAGTTGAGAGGTATAACACCTCTCCTCCTTAAGGCTGTACCTTTCCACCTCCTAGTATCTGTGTTTTCACCACAGAAAACCATGAAGTGCCTCCCTGATTGTGTTGCTGAGATTGTGTAGCCTGGTAGTGGTAACATCACCAAACAGCATCGTATAAACACCCATGTGGATGCTCACGTAGTTATTTCTTCATGTAATGATGAAGGTCTTGTGAGACTGGTGAGGAAGGGCACTGTGTTTGTGATAAAAATCTCCTTGCAATGAGGCCCAAAGGCAAGTCATACAGTTTGTTAAAATTTCTTTGTCCTCAGGTGCAGTGCAGACATGCTAAAGGCAAGCTAAAAGCTATGGTGTGGACACACCTTACATACAACACTCTGTAAACTGAATTTGGAAAGAATTTTCAGACAGGCAGCTGTATTGCCCAGATTAAGCTTCTTAACTTCAAACTCCCATGTCTGAGCATACTCAATGTTATCACACTTTTGTAATACTTAGGTGCAACTAGAACTGGAGAAAGACAGACAGAATCTGACCTAGTGGATGCACTGAACAGATCTCAGAGAGATAATAACCAGACTTGGTAAATGAGGGTTTAAAAATTGAAACAGCTTTCATTTTCATTGACATCTGGCCTGTCTGCTTCCTGTTGGGAAGAAGTGATGAACTAATATGGATAAAACCTAGTTTCTTCCCTCTCAGTATTTCTGACATAAACCATGCATATAGAATTGCACGAAAAGTTATCATTTTTCACATAATCTTTAAAGAAACAGGCTATTTCAGAGTTTTTAATTTCAAGAAACTTAAGATTCTGAAATGGGTTTCTGTTTATTACAGTTAAGTTACATTATTTAAACCCTTCCAAAAAAACCAAAACAAAACAAAACAACAAACAAACAAACAAACAAAAAACAACTACCACTCAATACTACACTGAATTCCAGAAATAAAAGTGTTTTTCCCATTGGATCACTGCCCCTGGCTTTCAAGGTCCATGATGGCTCTCACCTTTTGAGCTAATGCAACACCCTGCTGTATCGAGGTCAAAGATGATCTTAATAATCCAACATGGCTCTCTAGGGGTCCAAAGTCCACCAGTATGGAGGACAACTCGCGTTCAACGAAAGCTCATAATCTCTAATATCTTTAGAGATTTTCATGTCAGTCCTCAGAAAAATATGAAAAACAATTTAACTGAAACATAATGAAACAGACTGGAACAGTCTGGGATGTAAGCAATCTTTGCAATGATCAGTGGTACCTGTCTTTCAGCACATAATCTCTACTGTAAATGGGACCAGCTACCAACCAAGAGCAATTACTGAAATACAGTATGCAAATATTGGTAATACCTATTTCTTGGTATAAAGCATCTAGAAAATGTACCATTTTTCTCTAGCTAAACCCTGCAAATGAAACAAATGTTATTATGCCAGTGTTTATACAACAGTTCCAAATAGTATTAGCATAGAATTGTAATAAAACACATTATCCTTCACAATAATCTTTAAAGAAATAGGTTTTTAAATGAAAGTATTTAATAACAGAACATTAAATTTTGAAATGTGTTTTATTTGGTGAAATTAAGTAGAATGTTTTCATCCTTTAAAATTAAGTGCACTAAAAAAATCTTAATTTTAGGACCACCAACTGTGATCATGCTAAGAGCGATGACAATGATGAAATAAGACACATAATTTTAATTCATGAGCCTACCTCTTGTTCTTCAATTCCCCTGCTGCACTCTTAAGTGGGTAAAACCTTTTACGGATACTGCCATGACATTTGTTTCCTGGATAACCAGCCCTACAGTGTCCTTTTATGACACTTGTAGGTACACCAGTGCTGGAAAAAAAACTGCAAAGAGATTGAATAAAATATGCGGCATAACTAGCTACTGGGGAGAATTTCAAATTGTGTTTCTGTGCATTTTTAGAATTGTTTATCAGGTTTGTATACATATAGAAAGACCAATTAACTCAGACACTATGAGTCCATGAGAATACCCTATGTAAATATAATGAATGAATTTTGTAAGCAAATGCCTTTGCGAAATAAATTATTCAACTGTTTTGGCAGACAGATTGTCCTTTATCCAATGCTTCAGTGGAAAGCAGAAGAAAATGCAACTGGAGTAGCCTTGTAACATAACATATGTAAATCTTTTACAAGCTATTTGGTGGCAATTTAAATGCCCTTAAGCATGCAGGCTGACGGTCTTGGTAATTGTTTTCCCAGTCATTTGGGGATCTTCTAATCATTCCTTAAATTTTGCATCAGTAACACCTGTACTCTTCCATCAGCTCACACTTCTGTGCTGCTTTTGGGACTGTGGGCAGAACTAGCTGCTGATGTAACTCCAAATTTCACTGCAAAACCGTGTGCGCAGACAGCTCTTGATTCAGTGGAGATGTTATCTACGTGTGAACAATGAATATTAACAAGTCTCTTCCTGCCGTGCAGATTTAGGTCGAGTTGCTTTGTACTGCTAAAGAAATGTCAGTATTTTCTGTCCCTCGTTTATATATCCATTGAGTAAATGTGAATGGCACTTAGGGAATACGAATTTGGATGAAAGGGGCTATAGAAATTGAGCTACTGCGGTGAATCTAAGTACAAATTAATTCATTTATCATGACACAGGTATTTGAACAGGTATTTTCCTATATCCTACTCAAACTCCTTTCACATATTGCTATTGTTATAAGAGACAAGATAAATCCCAGAAACTTTATCAGTTAGCAAACTTTCTTTTCTCCATGTGAGTGACAAAGAGAGAATCAATTGTTCTTTGTAAAGCTCTTATGAACAGTCTGCAGCCTTCCAGCTGTTTTATTCATGGGTGTGAGCATCAGCCAACTACGGCCCTTTTGTTATTAATAAAATTGAATTAAATTTCAACGTGTGTTTTCAATTTATACATGCAATACTGTAGAAATGACCACCACTATACACACCCATTTCCTCACAGATTAGCCACACTTACAACTGGTATCTTCAACACTGTCAGATCTGGAATCAGCTCAGGTAGAATGGCCCCAGTGGCTCGTTGACTCCAGTAAAGCTGTCATTGACTACAAAGAAACAGATCTAACCTTCCATTAGGGAAAGTTCTATTGGCTTTTGTCGGTGGGAGCCATTGAAAATGTTGCAGTCTGCACACCTTGGATAAGTGGCTGCAGCAGATCAGCACAAAAGTTCATCTAGCCTGGCCTCCTGCTATGGGAGATGGCCATATGTCAGTGCCTGCCTAGAGGTCACACAGTGGTGACTTTCTGATATGCTTTCCCAGCTGCAGGGGTTTGTGGCTTAGTGATTTCCTGAACCGAAAGTGTTATCCCTGTAGTTAATAACACTCTCATGGATCTATTTTCCATTCTAATTTGTCTAATTGCTTTTTGACACTATGTAAATGTTTAAGCATCCACAGTGCCCTGTTGCAAGCAATGCTTCAGCTTAATTATGCATTGTGGGAACACAGAAAGCCTGATCTGCAAAGGGCAGACTTAGCTCCTGAGAGACTTCGCAGTTAGCCTGGCCTTTGGAAAGGATTTAGGATGAATTTACTGTAATGGGCTCTTAATGATTAGAAATGCCATCTTGTGTGTTATCTGGGGCTAGATATCTGCAAACTTTCTGAAATGAGAGCTGTGGAGCATAATTATGATCCTGCATTGGATTTAGGTGCTTCCTTAACAGACTAGTCTAGGTGAAGGGAAGAACCACCAAGAGCAAGGGCTGCCTGGAGCTGAACAGAGGGCAAAGAATGGGAAGCAGAACCTGAGCTGGCAGTGCTATGTGTGAAAACTGAAACTGAACTTGGCTTCAGACTGTGGACTAGTACTAACCACCTGTGAGGTGGGGTAAAAGCTACTAGCATGCAAACTGTGATGGAAACAAACCTTGTATTTGTTTTATTTGTGGAAGTTTGTCACCTTTTTCTCTTCTTTTTCTTTTTTTTTTTTCCCAGTGAAAAGACTATGTTAGGTAATGAGTGTCTGCCTCACAGAAGAGCCAGAAATAATGGTCTCATATAAATGGATTAATGTAATGTATTTAAAAATGAAAAGGATTAAGCTCTTACTAAATTATTAGTCTGCTTCTGAATATACAAGCAAGCATAGACAGAGTTTTTCCTTTTTTTTTACTTGAAGATTGATTGTCTTTTAAGAAAAAGAAAGAAAAAAAGCTCATATCAAATAAGGATGAAATTGAAATCCTTCTCTTTTATTTAACTAAACTATTCTGTAAACAATTTCAACCCTTGTTTTGCATTAAAGATGTTGATTTCTGCATTCAGCCCCAGAGATTTATTCACCTGAGTTACAGGAAATGAGATTGGAACCTGTTCTCGGATAAAAATCTCAGATTCAAACTCCAATTCAAACACATTGTAAGAATGCCTGGATTTTCCCCCAGACACATCTGTGAGCCACCTTTAGATTACCAGTGTTTCTATAAAGGCCACTCACGCTGAGACAGTGACAGATGCATATATTAACACATTCCAAGCTCATAGTTAAGATCTGAGTCTGAAGAATTTCAGACTGAGTGATGCTTAAATATATCACAAGAAAGATAGGAGGGCAGTGACAACCAAAATTATATTTGGAAAGGGCTTCTTTCTAACTCCATGCTTCAACCACTCAAACCTCTCAAATACTAACTTTAGTGATTGAAAGATTAATTTTAGCAGCTTTAACATGACAGTTGAAATATTCAAACACAACCTATTCAGCTTGTTAGGATATAGGCTGAATAGGAAAGTTAAAAGAAAATTAATGCAACTTAGCTATCATAAAAAGAGTATTTAACTGTTTTTCTGACCAGTTTAAATGATGAAGCATCAGTATTTATGAAGGTGAAATTCAGAGAAATAACCTTCACTGAATATGCATTCGAATGTGTTCTAATTCAAATCCATGCAACAGAAAACAGACCAAAAATTGTCTTACATGGCACACACACAAAAAAATCAATATGGAACAACCTGAAAAAAATGTTCCATTTTAACCAGCATGTTATATGATGATTTATGACAGTCTCTATCATGAATTGCAACACATCTAGGCAATATTATTTTGGTACCAGATAAAGATGTCAAAGAATCTCCTACACTGGCATTCTTATACTTTATTTCAGAAATATAACTTACAACTCATGCTACATCTGACGCAGAGCAAGAGAAATTCTGAGATAATATTTACTCTAAGCTCCAAGAGATGAGAAATGTTAGGTTCTCCTGCTACAACCAATCAACCCTCCATGCAGTCTTACCTGAGGACAGCTAAGCTACTGAGCTAGACAGAAAACTTCAGCTTCATTCATTGACAATGCATGGAAAGCAAGTGGTCCAGAAGCAAGAGATCCAAATTCTCAGTGCTCATTGTGACACATAAATTGTGTCAATTTTTTGATCAGACATGAAAATCACAAATATTTTCATGTGGTGACTGAAAATAAAAAGCAACTATTCTTGTGTAACAAATACTATCTAAACTCCAGCAGGTAGAATTTTAGAAACCCTCAGTCTTGCAAGAAATTTTATAAAGTCTCAAAGCCTAAGGACTTTTCAGTTTTCCTAATCTCATTTTCCCTGTCAATTTGTGGAAGTATAAACGTCAAGTCTCAATGAAACCATCAAAGTTTGACCAGTTATTCTAGTTCAGCTCCAGTGTGTGATATTTCTGCTCTAAATCCTGCTCCACACAAAACCAACTTTATGCTGGAATATTTTGGCTTACCATAGCATCATACTCTGGGTATGAAAAAACAGAAAGCTTCAGCACATCAGCCAGCCAAGTAGAATAGATGTTCTCCAGTATAACTGTTTCAGAAAAAGAAATCACCCTGAGGATATAATGCAATCTCTGTCTTGGAGGTCTCCCAGAGCTAAATGAACAAAACCTTAAGTAACATGGTTTATGCCCAGTATTAAACTCCTCTGAACAGAAGGCTTGACTTGAAATCTCAGGAGGTCCCTTCCAACCCAAAGGGGTGCCTGATTCTGGGAACTTGTTTGATGCTCATAATTTTGAATATAAAGGGAAAAAAGGGATTCACTTAACATATATTTTAAATACTACTAGAAATATACATAACAGAAGCTGATTTGAACTCATAATTGAAATTTTTCTTTTCAATGGATGAAGACAGCAGTGTCAAGACCAGCTCTCTTGAAATCAATGGCAAGAATTCCTACGAGTAATGTCAGAGTTAAGACTTCAGTGTATCTGTGACTTTGATAAGCAATCACCATAGAAGTGCAAGCTGTTCTTATCCAAACACTAAACATCACTGTGCATCCAAAGATTGCCAGAACTAAGTTACCAAGCTGAAAAGGAAATACGTGCTCATCCATAGCACTGACTTTGGAGCTTTGAGGAAACCAAAGAACTCTGTTTAGTCACCAGAACTTTAGATGCCTCAATTTGGAAATATTTTTCCTACGCTGAGATTCAATTTATGGATCTGCAAACCAACTGTATTATGAAGGCTATAGAAATAATTTTCAGACATGGATGTTACATAACATTATAAGACTGATCTTTACAGCATTTCTAGTCTTCACATTGTATATGGGAGATCAGAGTGCAATTTCTTCATAAAGATGATGCTGGAAAAAGAGAGGATATTGACCTTTTTCTAGCTTCTCCTATCACAGTCCACCATGGGCATAAGTTTGGATTTTTTTCTGGAAAACTGAATACAGGAATTCAGTCTGAAACTACTAAATAACTATCTGATTTTTGAGGGTCACTTATTCTAAAATAAAATACCTTCAGATATTCTCTAGAATGTATATTGGCAAGTTGTCATCAAATTAGAAACTGACCTTCAAATTTTTCAAGCTGAAACTAGGATTTTTTCTGCAATTATGTTTGTTCATGTCTTAGTATAAATTTCAGTTTGATTGCATTTGAAATTCCTTCAAATATTCTGCATGTTTCAGGTCCTCATGCTCTGCTATCACAAATGTTATGAAAAGACATTTGAGTCTGAATAATTCTATTGTTTAAAAGAAAATGTAAATGAGATTTTCATAAACTGATTTTAGAAGCAACAGTTCACATGCATTAAATCAGTCTGACTCATTCAAGAAAGAGAAATAATGTCTTGTACGAATTTTTGAATGGGATACACTTAACAAGAGATTGGCCATCATTCATTTCAAATCCAGTTTACAATCGTTGTTGATCTTTTCAATTATTGTTTACTTATATTTCAAAATTATCTAGTGAATATTATTTGCAATTATGAGAACTTCAATGAGAAAATTATTTTCCAGGATGAAAAATCTGCAAAAACTTCTTCAGCTACAAATAGCTAAGCATTTTGCTATCTCTTAGAACAACCCATTGAAAGATGGCAACCATTCTTTATTTAGCTATTATATTACTTTTATTGTACAGATGTTTTTAGGGAAATTATATAAAGAGGCTACCAAGAAAAAAAATCCTGTTTAGACAATGCTGTTTCATGTGAAAAACTATTTCACTATAATGTGCACATGCTGGAAATGTTCCAAAACATTTTCTCAAAAAATTCAAAGTTATAATGCAGGATTGAATTCAGTATTGTTTCATCCTATGCTGACTTCTCATCTGTTTATATTATTTATCGTGTTT
Organism: Callaeas wilsoni; assembly: GCA_013398955.1. NCBI lineage: Eukaryota > Metazoa > Chordata > Aves > Passeriformes > Callaeidae > Callaeas > Callaeas wilsoni. The sequence goes on along the minus strand of VWPU01009918.1, from coordinate 67,284 downwards.
TGTCTAAACAATTGAAACAAAGTACTTCAATATTTGAGGGGTTTTTTTCTTTTAAAAAACCCAAAAACCTGTCTATGAAAAGTTTTGAAATGTCAGCTTTTCCACTTGGTTGAAGAAGAAAATTATTTTCAAAATGTGAGAACTTTCAGACAAGTAGAATTTCTGGTTTCCTGCCAAGGCTAGCTGTGAAGTCCAGTGTTCACAACAGTTTAAGATGCCAATGTTGGGGCTTCTTCTGTTCATTCTTCCATGCTCTCATGACCAGGAACTGGTCAGTAATCACTTCAGCTCACAGCAAATGTCTCCAAATGAGGAGAAACTGTCAAAGGCTGGGCAAGTTCCTAGACATCATCTTCTCTACTGGTCAAAATGGTTAGAACTTCCTTGAAAATATTTTAGTATCACTAAGATTTTTTTTCCCCTCCAGCACTCCTAGTTTTACCTCACCAAAATCTTGTAAACATATATTTTCCTCTTTGTTTTCATTACCTGGAACTTCTCAGACATCTAATAATTTTTCTAATGTATTACATTCCCATTTCTGCCACCAGGTTACTACATATCAGCTGTCAAGTCTCTTTTCCTTGAAAGTGTTTGTACTGTGTCTTATTTGCAATGCCAGGATCATTATCTAAAGATAGAAGAAAGCAATAAATTCAGTGAAATAATTTAATTTGCTGCTTTTTCTATTAGAAAATATTCCCTAGCAGAACCTGATTTCTTAAATAACATCCCTTATTTTACAGATTTGCTCACATACCCATGGATGTTGTCATTCTACTGTGTTAATCTAATGATTGTTCCCTGTTTGTTTGTACGCAATTTTTGATCTCATGTTATGCACAAGATATCAAAAAAAAAGAGACTGTGAAGAACTTGTTCCTCACGTTCTGGCAGCATTGCACGAAACACAAAAAGTTAGTGTCTAACAGCTGAAGGCAGTTTCTCAGAATCTATAGGTGTTTCTGTGCATCCTCTACTTTCCCTGATGCTTTCACCTCCTGGTTATGCTAAAGAGACAAGGTGACAATGATTCCTGGCTCCATTCACGTTCAAAGCTCATACTTAGTAAGAAGGTGCATTATTTGGTGGAGTTCAGGACTTTCGTGATACTTAGAAGGCATTTCTTAGAACAGGAATGAATAATTTGGTTTGCAATGCTCAACAGCAACATTTATTCCTTGTTGGTAAAAATAACACAGTTACAGACAAAATGAATGGCACACATAATTTAATTTTTTTTTTCACTTTCTTATTTCTTTTTCCTAAATTTCTTCCCTTTCTTCTAACTTCTAGGTACCACGATAGTCGAAGCTTACTCTAAATCAAAAAATATCCTTCCCTTTTTCTCCAGCCAATGGGTTACATGTCCTCTCTTGTTTCAGCAATGCTGCCTGTTTAATCATGAATGAGTTTTTTAATAGAGTTAGACTGGCAGAACTCTGCAAAGAGAAAGCAGGAATGCTCTACCGTGTGAGATACAGAACGGTGCTGCCAGGCCAGCTTTTCAGACTTTATCACAATTAAAAGGGAAGATTTAAAAGTTGTACTTCCTTTCAAACTCATATATTTCACTTGCACTTTTTTGAGTTTAGTCACTGTGAGTAAATAACTCACACAGAAGTTATTACAGAAAGTTCTGAGTAGATTTTTGAAAAATTAACTGCAATCTATTGAATTAGCAAGAGCTTAAAGTGCTGACAAAACTGAGTACACTGAGACTTTATTTAGAGAAGTTTACCCCTCTTTTTTCCAAGTTCTCTCAGTAGCTACCCAATCTTGGTTATCTGACATTTCAGAGGGAGGAAAAAATCTAAACCCAACTTGATATGTTGCTTAAACACAGTGCATTCATTCTACATGCTAACCACCTAGAAGCCATGAGAAATGATTTTTTCCTCATTTCATATGAACACATAACTGGTATGGAGGATTGTTACAATGCAGTTAAAACTGAAGTTAGATATTATCTCAACCATGCCGACAAAGCCAGCCAAAATACATAGCAGGAGGACCTCATCTTAAGAATCAGATAAACATAAAAAGAGTCAGAGCAGTCTAGCAACTCAAGACAACTTTCTAGTATGCAGTTTTGTCAAATTGGATACTAAGATCCCTGAATAAATGAACAAGTTGTAGTGGGCACAAAAAAGTATGTTTACATGTGATGATGAAATGAAAACCAGAAAATTGCATATATTCAGATTCTCACATATTTAGAAGATCTTAAAAAAGTTTAAAAAGTGGAGAAAAGACCCTCAGAAATTACACAAGGATAACAGAAATATTTTACATTAACAGTGTTAAAAAATTCAATCTATTTGTCTTATTAAACAAAGCTGAAGAGATAACTGAATGATAGTGTAGAAGTACTTTTTGATTAGCAACAGAATATAAGTATCTTTTTAACCATCTTTTTCATTCAGTCACTAATACATGTGTACATCCTCCACATCTGCAGCCATTTGCACAGCCCTGCCAATAATCTGCAGGGCAGATATAAAAAATTTGGAAGAGATGTTTTCCATTTGGATATTCCTGTACCACTAGCCTGTTAATGATGCTGTTCCTCAGCCTCAGAAAAAGAACTCAGACTGACAGCTTGAGGAAGGCAGGGACAGTTTTAATGACAGCCTGGAAAGGGTGAGGAATTAATGACATGGATAAACCTAATTTGTATTTCTATTTTTAAAGTCTTCCATTAGAATATCTCAGGAAAATGTGTAATTAACAGCAGCACAGTGATCAGGATTTGAAGTCACTTATAGCAAATGATGAAGAAGACCAATTTCTAACCGTAGCAAGCAGTTATTTCAGAAATACCGTAAACTGTTCTGCCTCAAATCAACTTGTATTTTAACTGCCCAAGCCTAATAGGCTGCATTCATGCTGGCACTAGTAACTGTATAGTTACTCAGTGGTTCTAATGCGGAATTTTTTTTTGAGGCCTTCTTTGTGATTACTTTGCATTGCTGATACATAAATTAAAAAATATGATATTAATTAATATCCAGTCAAGGCTTGTTAGACAGGCATATTTTATTCTATATTTCACCTTCATTTCTCTAAAACCTGCCTGTAAATCTGATGCATTTGTTTAGGAGATTTTATCTAGATTTTGCAAACACCATCTAATATTCAGCTTGAAACACAGTTTTGTGAAGTGTGTAGGCTAAATTTTCTGCTGTTTTGCCAATTATAATCTCTCTCTATACAGACTATATATGATTTTGCCAGAGGTAAACCAGCTGTATTTCATATCTACTTTTCACTTGCTAGGTGCACATAACGGTGTAAAGTAGTAGAGAAACAAGCTATACGTGATCCAAGTAAGAATCCTAGCTGAATCAATTGTGTAACTGACTGTTTTCTCCAGTACTCCCCCAAGAGGTACTTCTGTGGTGAAAACTTCCACAGCTGAACTATTTCAAAGAATGGAACTGTTGTGATATCTTAGTGTTTGACTTGCCTGTGCTTTCATTGCAGTTATTCTGCAATTCTTTCATTGCAGCCACATTTCCATTAATTTGCCTGAAACAGAGAAACCATGAGTGAATTGAATTAGTTTTCCAAGTAGCAAAAAACTCTTGACTCCAAGGTGAAGCGGTGTCATGTATCAGAGTAATGTTCAAGAGACCTTGGAAGAAGCAGATATGAAATTTCTGCTCATTCCTGTTGACTTATGTCCCAAAGCATTAAAAAAAAACTATGAAAATGTCAACAACATTTTATTCCAAACCTCTGCTCTGTAATTTTGGAGCGCCTCATTTTTTTCAGTATAGGAAGAAAAATGAACATCACCCACAAGATCAGAGGAACTGACTGTAGTCTTTTAAAAAAAAACGTAGAACATGCCTATTACATTCCACTTTAATTCAGCAATATGCAATTCACGAAATGTAAGCTTTCAATAAGATCTTTAGTACAAGACTGGGTACAGACACACAGTAATAAGAAAGCACAAGTTGGTAGTGAAATCACCTCAACATAATGTGATAAGCACCTTTTAGACATGTTTTAAACAGGAGCTGGGTGAGACCGAACAATGTCATATGGAGGTTGTTTATGACTTGAATGAAAGTGCATGCAAGAGAGAAATTAGTTTTTTTCACATAAATAGACCAGAGTTTCACTTCCTAAGAACCAAAATATATTAAAATAAAAGGTAAAAGCCCTCAAACTCCCACAGATTTGGACCATACTCTTTTACATCACTTCATCCACCTAACATGCTTGAAGCAGAGGGGTTGTGTGGAGCACCAGTTAAGGATTTTGCTGTCAGAGGTAGCCCCTTGTGAAAGAAATATGGCTGTTGATATTTAGCCAATGCATTCACTGGACTTTGGCAGCATTAGCAAAATTATAAGGAGAAGTTGTCAACTGAAATGGTGTCAGTGATGATAAGACAAAAAAGTGAAGGAAGCCAAAAAACCCCCTGATACCAAAAGAGACATTTCAACTGCAATAATTAACAACTATTCTTTTATTAGAAAAATATGGAAACAGTAAAATAACAGTAGTTCAAATCACTCTTAACAAAAGCTCCATTTAAATTTAAGGGTGAATCAGCAATGAACAGAGAGTCATGAGACAATCCACAACAGCTTGATTTAGATAAGTATCTCAAAGTGTGCCTGAATGTCTCAGCAGCTTTATTAAATTGGCATGGGATTCTCATAACTGTAGGATTTCTCCTAAGATGTGTGCATTTGTCTGCTGTAGCATTCACAGCAGCCCTTCAGAGATAGTTTTGATAGGGCTCTTGTACATGTTTTGAAAAGTAAAGATACAATCCTTACTTCATACAGTGGGAAATGACAAGTAACCTTCTTGAGTTTCCATGAGTTCTACTGATGTCAAACTTGCAGTAGAACAGATTGGACATCTGTAAAGCAAATTTAATACACAATCAAAAAGAATAAGTGTCTGGCAACATCAGAATGTCCATTGCTGATCTAGAGTCAAATCACATATCGTTCTCAAAGTACTTCTGTTAAATAAGTTTTTTATAGTGATGTTTAACATTTAGTAAGCAGATTTTCTGTGAACTAATGTCACTTTATGAAGATTTATTTCTAAATGTATATTTTGATTTATTAAAAAAAAAGTCTCTCGCGGTGAATTAATTTTGCAATTAGATTCCACTCAACGTCATACTGCCAGCAACTGCCTGCAAAGTAAGGGAATGTAAATTTATAACTGCAAGCCCATGCTATAACAACATAAACACAAGGGTAACATCCAACTCATTATATTAGGAAGGCTATAAACAAAACCTCATCACAGCTAATGTGTAACCGTCAAAAGGCTGAATGAACTGGTAGGCTTTCCACAGCCCCACAGAGGTTAGCACAGTCTGAAGCTCTTGTTGGGATTTGGGAAGGCTGGACACTGGCAACACCTTACCACAAAATCTCCTGTGGAAAGCATTCAGGCAGAGAAGAGAAACGTCATTTGGCCCGAGATCACCTTAACACTGGTGTATAATAACTGAGGTGGTCATGCCCATAACTGGGCATCAAGGCTTGTTGCTGAAATACAGTTTCTGTTAAGACTATCTTCTATCGTAATATTTCCTGTTTGTCCATCCAACACTTGCAGTTCTGAAATGTGAAATCTAAGTATCAGTCTTATCACAGTTTTTATTCACAAGCTTTGGAAAATAGAGAACTCTTTCTTTCATGGAGACTTCATCCCTTGGATTCCATGTACAAAGATGGGCACAATCATAATACTGAAAATCAATTTTCTCTTTGCCAACTTTGCCTAGAACTGGATGAGGCTTGGTATTTTCTGGAAAGTCTTCAGTATTATCACAAAAGTGAGTTTTGACATTTGACCCCAAGTCATTGCCTCACATGCCTGAATGCTCTAGTAGCAAGCTGCTGGAGAAGTTTTCATTCAAACTTGTTCATTAGGCATGTTTCTACTGGGACTGATCCACAGCTGAGTCAAATTACTTTAATGCTATGTGTCAGGGGAGAATCAAGTGACACAAACACAAACCATTAAGCCTTTAGAGGTTAAAATGCAAATTCTGTGCCAGAAATTTTATATATATTTATGACTATCTCTTTCCTAGTTAAGCCTTTCTGTGGTCTTACAGACAGAAAGCTGTCAGCTGGTTATTCCCCACTGAAGAATAGTCTCCCAGTAATTTGGTTATATTGTAAGAATGTGTGATCAAATTTAGAAAAAGAAAACAAACAAATTACTATTTTTTAAAGTTAATTTGTCAAAGGGCTTAATTCCTCAGCCTTCAAAAGATTACAGTCTGCCCCTTTCATACTGTGGTCAAGTATATCAGATGGATTATGGCACTATAATTAATAAGCAGCTTGCCTTAGGCAGAACTGTCAAACTCTGCATACTCTATTCTCTTTTGGCTTCTTACAGATTCCCAACAACTAAAGCTGGAAAGAGATCAGGACCGTGGTCCATTTTGTCCATTATCAGTCGTAAAGCAGACTTCCTGCAAACTATTTTTTGCAGGTCATGATGGGACCATATAAACCATTCAGTATGTTTGAATAGACTGGACATCTGAAACATTGTCTCCTTTAGGATAGTAAAATCCCTGCCTCAGAGCTGAAAAATACCTTCTAGTAGCTTAAGCCAACAATAATCTCCATTTCCTTTATTCTTCCCTTCTTTGTAATGCTGTGTCGATAGGAGTTTCCTTGCCAGGAAAGAGTCAAATAAAAGCAACCCACCAAATATCAAGACCTCAAACCTTGCATTCCTCCTGATCATTTACCTTGAGTCCATAGGAGGGAAGTGCTGGAAGACTCTAGTGTTTTTGTCATGGAATTTATAACTATAATTCCTAAGGCTTTGAACTGCACAGGGATTGATACAATTATAGGGACTAGAAATGCTCAGTCTCCAAACTTGAAATCCCACACAGTTAATGGAAGATGCTTTTTACAGCCTAAACAAAGGCAAGGAGGAAATCCATTTGTATCACACATATTCCCGTACCATGGCTATGAGTAAGATGTCATACAGAAATGTGGGGAGGGGGACAGGGAAAGACCACAGTATTTTAATGCTGCCTTTTAATTTGTTTGTATTATACTGTAATATTTAAATATGCTTAAGCCATTCTTTTTCAGCATTTTACAACAAAGTGTAAGGTTCAAAGACATAATGCTAATTATTAAAAAATAACTTAAACAAACTTTTAACATTGCAGACTCATAAAAAAGATAAAAGATTCTAACCCAGCAAAAATATTCCCTAGAGACAGTAGGACCAGTGAGAAGTGTAAGTACTGTGCCCAAAAGTAGCAGTTTACTGATCTGCATGAAGTCACAATAGATGTTTGACATTAATACTAAATTAGTCACATCGCGTATTCTGAGCATCTTTGAGATATACCTATCAATCATAATATGTTAGGTTCTGAAGTACCCACAAATTGAAATCTGAGCATTTGACCAGTTCATCATTTTAAGAGAAGGATGTATTAGTTTTACTTTCTTGTTTCCAAGAATGTAAAAAAATGCATTTTTAGTCTTTTTTTTGGTTTAATGGAATTACACTCCTCTAAATATACATAAAGGCAAAATAAATACCAAAGAACGATAAGCCCTAAGTCTTCATGCCTAAGTCTTCATGATCTGATTAGTTATAAACTAGTAGAAATGCATCTCTCTTTAAAACAACATTTTAAGAAATTCCAGCTATAACATGTAAAAGACTTCAAATGATTTTCAGGTCCTATACTGGCTGTGAGTCCCACTGAAAATCTCATTAACTATACTTTCAATGAATTTGATCCATGAAGTCTGTCATAAATAGGCCCAGCAAAGTCATTTTCAGATGAAAGTGTTTCTCTTGATGTGATTAATTTTTAAGATGGGTGTCTGTAAGTGCAAAGCTTTCAAGTTACCAGAATCTTCTACAGAGCACAATCCACTCCACATTTCCAAAGATTTATTTATTTTAAATTCTTTTTCCTTTCTTCCTAGCTGGTTACATTTTCTTCACTAAAAGCTACTTTAAAGTCATACTTAAAAGAGTCAAAGTCCTGTCTTTTTAGTGACTTTTTTTCTTTCTGATATATTATATTAAGCAGCACACTGGGAACAAATCGTTTTGGAACACAGAAATCATTTTTTCATTGAGGTGTTAACACTGTTCAAGTTTTTACTAGAAATTAAAAAAGAGTCAAAATTCTTTACGTAACCCCAAAATTTTTCTTGAAGTGCTCAAAAATGCCTTTCTTATGTCTTTTCCAATGATTGTTTATGTTAATTATATTGTAATCACTCAATTTTCTTCTGGTTTCTATAATTACAACATGCAGAAATTAATTATAGAGTTTGAGACACATAATCTAATCTTAATTACAATGTGTTTAGAAATATGCTGTCAGATATTTTGCATTTACAACAATTAGCAAATTTGTCTTTATTGAAGACCTCCCCAGACCAGCACTTTCGTCCTCTGCTCAGCACTGTATCACAATTCTTCCTGAATTTCACCCTGCTCTGTTCAGTCCCACAGTGTCTACAGCAATGCCAAGCAGCCTTTCTCAGCCCAGACACCCTCCCTTTCCAGCCATCTGAATCTAAAGAAAAGGAGGTCTTTGATTCAATAAAACCAACATCAGGTAGAACTACAGAAAAGTGGTGATATTTACACTCTGTCTCTACCCTTCACTTTTAATGAGGAAGTGTTCTCAGGGTAAAGCCTGTGACAAGCCTTTGTGGACACATACAGAGTAGGAGTTATTTTAACGTGTCTCTTGTATGACAGATGAGAAGATGTTACTCCTTCCCCTGGCAGGGCACTCACTGTTAATTGTCTAGCTTGTTAGGATGCAGCCAAAGGCTACGTACAAAACTTCCTTTTCCTCAAGCCTCTCTTCTCCACCAAGTCTTTCCATAATGAAGCAGCCTCCCTTTCTCCTGCCAGCTCTGGTGCTCTGCTACAACCGCCTCTGCGCTGAACACAGGAGACCCTTGCTTTGCTGCACAAACAACTTTGGTGCTTTTTCAACAATTACTTTAAAACTTTTCTGCCTGTTCTGTCTGACATTTACATTCACTCTTTATGAAATAGGAGTGAATCTGCACAGAAAATGTACAGAGAAATATCCTCCTTCTCCAAAAAGTACATACATGTAAAATGTGCATGACCGTAATCTCAGCAGTGTGCACTCAGAGAAAAGGAAGATCTGCTTTTGAGAGGAGGAAATCTACCTAGGAGTTGCATAGGTGCTCCCTATTCTTCTTGAGTACAGATAAGCCAGAATGGGAGAGAATATCTCTAAATTCTAGTAAATACTGTCTCCACTGAACTTTTATACCTTCTCTGAGGGGGCTGAAGTGGATAGCTATGATCTGTCAAGGTTCTCTCATCTGGTGCCTGCTTTGGCATCCAACACCAATGTCTACATGTGCCTGAGAAGCATGGGGAAACAAAGTTACTTCAGGAACTATGGTTTGCTGGAGGCAGAAGAAACCATATGGCAGCCACTTCCATTGTCCTTACAGTCCGTAAGTTATACAATACATATTTTTGGGTAGCTCAGCTCTTACAAGCTGTTTCCCATGTCTGAGAAAAGAATGACCAGAAAAATTTCTTTTAGTAAGGCTGGGAAGGCCTGCATTATTTGAAAGAAGGAAAAAGAGCTCCAAACCTTGAATAACAAGCTTGAAAAGAAAACAGTAGAGAAAAATCTTCAGTTTTCATATTACTACCTCAAGGGGCTTTTTGCTTATTTATGACAAACTAATAAACTGATCTGTTTCTTTTTTCCACAAATTTTGCATAACATATATAGCCAGAGATCTCTAATCTGAAGGTATAAACAATAGATAGTTGTTATTTGATCCACTCAGGTATGACTTATTCTCTTCTTTGCCTCTTCAAGTAAATTCAATTTCTTGACCTGAGCTGCAGTCCCCCGGTTTTCCCCAGCAATTAAGGAGTTAAAAAACTCAAAGACTTTTCATTTTGGAGACTGGTTTCACCAAGCAGTTAGTCACTATGAGTCAAGTCAGAAATCTTTTTAGAGAGAGAGATGGCAGACCTTTTGCTGCTTGGCTGACTGTCCACTTGCAGAGAAGAAAGAAGCGTCTCATCTCCTTATACTCCTCAGGTGGTAAGTTACCACTGAGAGGATGTGAAGACATGAAACTCTCCTTTCCCTATCTTTGACTTCATTCAGGATACAGACCAAGAGGAAGAGCTATAGCAAAACTTCCATAAATCATACATGAGTCCCTTCAAAAAGGTCAAGCAACAAAATGCGAAGGGGGTAGAAGTGAGGGGAGGAGTGGAGTTCTGATGACTCCTCAGAAGACTGAACTAAGTGGTGGCAAGCTTATGGCACAGCATGTACTGTTGTACTTTTACATTAAAAACGGAAGGAAGTTATTCTCGATGTGTGAGGAGAGTCTGATATTCAATATTATCAATATTGAATATTGAAGGTGATGTGTTTCTCTCCAAAACAATCTCAGTTTGATTGTTAAACTCAGGTCTGAGAGCTTCTTTTTTTACCATCACTGCTTGTGTTCACATAACGAATCTTTAAATAAAACTTATTATTATCTTTAAAAATCTGAAAGGTTATTTAAGTCATTAAATTCTGTGCAAAAGTTTAATCGATTTCTAAATAATAAATCAACTCTGTGTGCTCTTAATAATTTTGGTGTAACACATTTCAATCCAGAAGCCCTACACAGTATTTATCTTTAATGAATAATAAATGAAACATTGGTATTGACTGAACAAATGATTAAATATTCAATCAGTAAGAGAACATGGGAATAATTTTTAATTATTAATAAACTACAGATTTTGCTTGTCTAGTGCTATCATCTTTTTGCATGAATGACTTCTCTTAGCTGTCATCATAGGGCAGATGAATACAGGAGCTCATATTGGACACCATCTGTCTCTGAGAAAGAAGAGTTGTTTCACAAGATACTAGGGGTCTTACAAACTCTTCTTCTTTCAGTGGAGTCTTTGATTCTGAAATCCTGCTCTAGTACATATTCATATTTGCTGGAAAAATACAGTCACTGGGAGCCATGAAAACTGATGGTCAGCTGGCTAGCCTGATAGAAGGTTTGATCTGCTGTGTTTCTTCTGCAGCTTTTTCACTGGCTGCAGTTCTTATGGTTCCCTAGAGAGTTTTTCACAGTAAGATTTCATGAGAAGTTCTGAAATTGCCTGAAGCAAGGCTATCACCAAAAATGTCCCTGAATAAGTTGTTTTTTTCCTCTTCTGGATACCCTGAGGCCTATAAAGTCACCCATGACTTGAGTAGAGCACTGTGGTCTTTGACTACATCTAAACCAAAGGATCTTTTGCAATAGCCCATCGTCCTATTCTCCCAAAGGCATACTGTGGCACCGCTAAGTCCAAAATCCACACTGGCACTAGTGCTACCCCTCCTCTTCTCCCAAAGAAAAGGGTTTTGTGTTTAGGCAAGAAAAAAAAAGCGTCTGCATGTTTTAGCCAGGACCAACGCCTTCAGCTGTGGATGAGCAAAGGCCCAGCACTATGAACTGGGCCATAATAAAAAGCTGTCCCTCGATGCACATGGGTCCCTAACAGGCCATGGAAAATCTCTGCTTACCGTAAAGAAAGAGTCCCATTCAGAACTTGGTGTCACTTTCACTCAGTTATAGCAAGTCATGAATAGTTTACATTTGCTCCTTTATATCATGCTGCAGAGTATCATGTAGCACAATCTGAGAATTGTATAAAAATCACCATCTGAAATGAGATTGTTCTGACACTCCTAGTCTACAGCAACCTTTTGTGCTAGCTGAACAGATAAGAGTGCTGTAACTGGTAGCTGTCCTGGAGAGTAGTCTGAAAGTATATTTATGGTCAAAAACAAGCCTGTACAAAGCAGCTATTCCTTATCTATGTACAGACTTGCTAGAGTACCTTTGAAACTTCTGCTGACTTTGAGACTGAACAAGTTTTCTTCTGTTAGATTTGAAAGGCACAGCCACTAAGCTACAATTAACTGGGTCTTATTTTACCTCATGAATTATTGAATTTTCTATCCATGTCTCAAACACAAAACCTTCATTAGACCTGGTGAAACAATTTTTTTTCTTCTAGAAAATACTTTCTTTGTTAAAAACCCCCAACCTTTAACACGAATATGCCAATTTGATTGGCACTTTCTTAAGGAAAAATGAAAAAACATTCTTCATAAGGGAAGCTGTTTCATTCTAATCTTTTTGGAACAAGAGTTTTCTCTTTTTTTTTTTTTTAATATTGAAGTGACCTTTCATTTTAAAAGTTTAATGTTAAGAGAAGTAAAAAGAAAACAAACTTTATAATGAAAAATGTCTTTCAAATTGATTTTTTTCCTGTTTCTTACAATTAGTAATGGAAGACAGATTACCAAAGGAGAAAATAACTGTATCACATAATTCTAGCACTCTATTCTGCTTATAATTACAGTCTGAAAGGTCTCACCCACCATTCCTTGAACACCAAAAGCCTGAGAACACTACAGAGCATGCAAGGAAAGGCAATATTGTCACAGGAATCACACATGGGAAAATTTGGTTCTGTTCCCAGGCCTGTCATTGTCTCTGAGCCTGACTGTAGGGAGAACAGATGACTTCCTACATTTCCATAAATCCAACACAGAATTACTGATATTACTTACTTTTAAGAAATATTTTTACTTTTTACATATGTCAGACTTCTAATAAGTCTGCTGCGAATTTTATCAAATGAGATGCATTAAAATTCATATTATTTTACCAAGTGTGATTTCGTTCAGCATCCACAATTAAGCACTGTATCAAGAGGAAGGGTACTTAGTCTTCGAGGTTTTGTGCTGAAATAATTATGAGCTGTGGGGCGGGTGACGTTCTGGAATTCACTTGTAGTTATACAGAACAGAGGTAAAAGGAAGAAGGTCATCGCATCTCAGAAACCTTAAGAATTCTTTGGGATTTTTATGTAGTAGAGACTGGAAGAGCTACACAGAAGGATGCATTAAAAGTGAACCTTCACCTCCATTTTCATTCTTCTTGGAGTTTTCATAAAACTCAGTCCATTGAACTTGTGCCAGGAAAATGGATTCATGAAACTTGAGTCTCATTTTAAATCCTCATTTTTAAGGATTTATTTTTCTATACTTGTGTAAATGTAGAACCGACAAGGGTGAAGAACTGAACTTAAACTCTTCTTTGAAGTGTCAATCACAGATGATGCGGGCCAGTGAGCTTCCAAGCTGATTCTTCCCACAGTTTCAGATCAATCGAACCAGTTAAAAAGTCAAGACCTATTCCTTTATGAAGGCCACAAGAGCTGCCTGTCCTTGCTTGTCTCTTTTTACCTCTCCAAATTTACAGAGTACCCTAAAGACATTGGAGTGGACTTGATGGGGGGGAAGTGTCATCCTGACAGCACACTTCAAATCATTCAGCAAATCTGGTTATTTTCCTTGGTAAAGTGAAATTCTACAATCCCTCTTACAGAGTTCTGTGCTAGGAAGGAACTCAGTCAAACAAAATGGAACTTTCTGTATCTGCTCAGGGTAATTAAAGCAGAGCTTAACATTTTTTGTGCAGCCGTATTGGATCTGTGTGTCTCATACATATTAAAAGCTTTCCTGGTGAATCTACTGGAACTACATATGGCCTCAAAAAGCACAAGGAATGATTCTGTTGTAGACAATGTTTTGGTAGGCAATCTCCTGATGATCTATCATAGTCTTTCTGCAACAATAACATCCCGGAACTAATACAGGAAAACTGAGAGGGAAAAACTTAAATGCATCCATCAGGCAAAATTATGTTCAATCATTAAATATGTCATAATGTTTCCTTTGATAAGCCTTTCTGAAAATTAGAATTAGGAAAAAGAGGTCTAGAAATATAATAATATTTTGGCAACATTGATTTCTCATATATACATTTCCAATAAACTGAGTATATCAGTCAATGACTGCAAAAGATAGAAGGTTATATATACAGTTATATGTAACACTTAAAAAGCTGGAAAAGACACTAATTCTGTAAAGTTTATCTCCACAGATCTTATCTTTGCTCATACTCTGTTTCTGTATTTGAAAAATATAACCTAAGAAATACATTTCCATGGCCGCACTAACTGTAGCAGTCCAGTTCTTTGCTAATAGCATACGTGGTCTTTTGGTTTGGTTAGGCTTTTGAGAAACAAGGTGGTTTAGTTGTTATTTTATTCATGATTTGCAGTTTCAGCTTGAAAAACTTAATTAACACAATATCAAGTTTATTAGCAAGCACAATAGTTTGAATGAAGAGCTATTTTTTCTGCACAAAATGTCTGCTTCAGAAATTACGTTTTATTCATGATAATTTTCTGGATTACTTCTATTTATCAAATAAAATATTGGAAGGTGTTCTTTCAGATGATCCTGAGGTAAAAAAAAAAAAAAATTACATCAATCTCAAATATTCTAATTATTTCAGAGAGGCCTTGTTTAAAATAATTAAAAAAGGTAAACTGTCAAATTTCTCTGTGCTTGAGAAAAGCAAAAAACAAACAAACCCCAAAACCCAGAGCTGGAGTACAAGAAAGATCATTTCTAAGAAATTACATAAATTGTAATATGGTTATAAAGATAGGATTGCTAAAAGATAAATATAAAGCTGATGAAAGGAGAAATTTTTTAAACATGATACGTCATTAACCTGTAGAACTTGCTGCCACAGGATATAATTGAGGTTAAGAGCTTAAATGGAATTAATAAAGAATTATACATTTACATGGATAATGAGAACTTAGACATGATAAAAATTTACTAGAATGTAAACCTTCGTACCTAAGGGCAGAAGTTGACTGCTAAAAGGCAGCAGCCTGAATGCTTCTTACAATGTTCCATGACAAATATATTCTGACTAAAACCTAGGTTTTTATCTTGTTAATTCTACTGGTTTACTACACTAACTTTCCTTTGTATTTGTCTGCACTTTTATTCTGCTACTTGTGCCACTGATTTTCAGGGAGTGGTAAACCTTCAGTTATCCTAGTTTCTCCTAATATCCCTCTTGGTATGCAGTGAAAGAGAGAGCTCATTTTAATATACGCTTTCAAATCTAATTTGCAGCACTTTTGGAGTCCCTGCAGTATCATTACAGTGATATCTAAATCTAATGCACACTTGAGAGAGGAGGTATAACGAGCTGATAACAGCAGTGGGCAAGTTGGAACAGTGACATGGCCAGACAAAAGACAGAACTGGAAAGTGACAAAAATGGCACAGAAATGCTATTTTTGGGCAAGGGGAGCTAAAAGAGTGGGGACAAAATTGAATGGCAAAAAGAGAAACCTATGCGAAGTTCTGGAGTCATGGATGTCTCAAAAGCTATCTTAGACTAAATGAAAGATGGGAATAACTGCAGACAAAAATCTGAACAGTGAAAAGATGAAAAATTTTAAAGCCGTTAGTCCCCCCCCAAAATACTTGTATGAAAGCATTAGCAAAGCTGCACAGACCAGGTACTACCCTTGTTTTGTCAAGGGGTGTAGCCTGCAAGATGCATTCACTAACAGGTTTTGGGCTGTTGCTATTGCTAAAATAAAGCAGAAAATCAATACATTTTTTTGCCCACACAAAAACTGAGAACCTACGTGACATAAAAATAAGACGTCCTTTGCCAAGTCAAGTCAGACCTTGATGGATCTGGAGAAGCAGATCCTAGAATATGTCTGTGCTCTGTGAAAGAGGCAGAATTGTATGTCACATAGTGATGGTTCCTGGAAGCCTTGCAGATGAAAATTTACGTTAGTGTTCCCTGGAGATGTGGCAAATATTAGGTGCTACGTTGTTAAAGTTCTCATTTCTAGCATGACAACTGCATGTCGTCATCCAGCAAACTTACTTTGTAGAGAATTTTCTAAATAAACTCAAATCTGCTTTATCTTTATATAACACATTAAAGACAGTTCAAAGAGAGGAGGATGAAGACCTCACTCATAAGCTTATGACCAGAAATACTGCATGATTATAAAGCAAAGGAGTTGGGATGAAAGGAGGCCTCTGAACACCTTACTGGAGAATTAGGGACTGCAACCATAGTGAATCCAATACAACTCAGCCATGCTTCCCTCTCCAGAGGGAGTTAGCTGGTGCCTGAAACATCTGGCTGGGAGAGAACTTTATTACAAAGGGGAAGACACCCTATGGAGGTTTAGAAACCGAGTATTGAAAAAATGTCTACAATGCCGAATATTAGTATTTAAAGATGTTATCTACATTTATCACATTTGTCACTTGCCATTAATTTAAATTCCCTTTATGCATCTGTTCAGGAAATAATTAGGATTTTACGCTGCAGTAAATATGCTTGTTCATCCATTAGTGCAAAGCAGAAGATTAATTGCAGTACAATGGGAATCAGGACTACCGTATTCTGAGCTACAGCAACAAGGGTGACAGCTGTGCTGCCCACATACTTTGCCTCAGTAAGCTTCAAAGCTTCAAACCCAAGTATGGATGAGAAAATAATTAAACTCCTGACAAGGCTGGGCTGTCCCTGTACTTGTGTGTGTGACCAGACAGACAACCAGCAGAACAACAAAAGATCACATGGAAACTAAGGAAATAACGCTGTCCCAAAAGTTCTGTTAATCAGTTATTCAGCTATTTTTATACACATAGCTTTATATAGAGAGATTCATGGTTTATTTCAATCATTATATTTTATAGAAAACTAACCTGAGCTCTCTTTAAATACTTGTGGTAAAATTCCAAAATGTACTAAGATATCGTAAGGCTATATTAATTTGGCAATAAAACTCTAGAAGGCTGAAAAAAAAAATTATAACTACCACTAGCTGAAAATGACACTGTAAAATTACAGCCAAGACCAAAGATAATGAGTTGGAGAAAAGAGATGTAGGCAGCAGAAAAACACTCTAAAAGTTGCCCTGCCTCACTCTGTCTGGCTCAAGACAAAGGGTTAGTGTGGTGATGGACTGACCCCCACACCACTCTTCAGTCTTAAGGTGTTTATGAACATTGTCTCTGGTATACAAACAAAGGATCATGAGATTACTCCTTTTCCCCAAAGAAAACATCAATCACTTACCCAAAAGCATCCTCTAAATGAGGATCTTTGTAATGGCATTTGTTTGAGGGGATTGACTAAACCCACTGATAAATGCAAGGACAATGTTTAATCCCAACAAACCAATCATATGTGATTAGACAGGGGGGGTTGTGCAATTAAAAACTCAATTTTGTAACTGGTGATTCATATCATTCTAGTGCATTATATCAAATAAGCTACAGAGGGGGTGAGTTTTGGCTTATTAAAAGTTAGGATTTTCAGGGATATTTTGTGATACTCATAATGAGTAAAAATCAAATATAAATTGGCAAGATTCTTACAGGCTTGGCAACTGGAAATCAGCTGTTAGACTCAAAGTACATTTAGTCTTTTGTGGCTGCTCAGTGGCCTCATTGCCCTGACTAAAGATAAAGCATTTTTACTGCCACAACTTTCTTGAATAATTTTTTGCAGACAGTGCAAAATCCTCTTTATTTGAATTTGTTGGTTGACTCATTTTGTGGCATGTAGCTGGGGACAAGAGCGAAGAAGGTACTGCTCAAATTCAAAAGTAGCCATTTTGCCTTGCTTTTAAAGTGAATTAATGCTTCAGAGCTGGCTGCAACTGTCAATAGGAGATTCAAGTTATTTAATGTCTAACATTTCTCTGGTTTATATTTCTTTTAAGGATGATATGTGCTTGACACATTTGTCTATGCTACTAATTTAGTGCAATTATCAGAGACTAAAAAAAATAAAATAATGAGATATGTAAAAAGAGCACTGAAATTACCTAATCCAATTGACTTTGGTGTGGTAAATTTAAGTCTAAACAAGAATTTACTTTATGTGAACAAAAGACCCTAGATATAGATTGGTGTGAAGAACCTGCACAACAGAACATGAAAAATGTGATCCTAACAAAAGTATTTCATGCCTAGAATAGAACAAAACAGTTTACAAAAGAAATCACAGAAGAATAAGGAATTGGCTATCAGGGCACAGGCTGGAAACCAAACTTGACTCTTCATGATGAAGACTGGTATTTACAGACACTCATTGAACTGATGGGTAACAAGATCTGCCCCAAAAGGACGTCTGACCCTTCCAGATTGTATACTAAGGTATTTTTTATTCCTGTGATGTAGTTGCTCATTCATTCTGTAAACTACATTTTGCCATAGCTCATCTTCAATAACTGCCATCAGAAAAATGAATTTTCTTTACCAGGGCATGTTGCAGTGTTTAAATCTCTTTGGTCAATCTCTGTATTATTATTCAGGATGCTAATATTGGCTGATCTTTCTCTATTTGATTATCTTTAGAAGTTATCTCTCTCCCTCTCTCCCAAGGAATGAAATTAGGAATGCCTTTTTTCTCCTCCCATAACTATTTATGAGCATCACAGATAGATTTCTGTGGGGCTTAAGCAGAAGCAATCTTTTGCACCCATATGCAGCACCTCCCACCCCAAACTTGTGTTACATGTGTAACTTCTTATACTGTTTCTAAAGTAGCCATGTAAAAAGAAGGGTGAGGGGACAGAGAATATCCATTTAAAACAGAGAGTTCTTTTGTATTGCAAATAGAGTTAGCTAACAGATCAGTTGGCATGAAAATGCACCACAATTCCATGTGTTTTGTGGGAAGATGCAGCCTGGAGGAACATTATTAGAAGCAAATATTATGGTTTCACACATGAAGTGAAGTACTCAGCACTTTACCCTTCCCACAACTCCTTCCCCCATAATGTTGCTGGAGTAAAGTTGTGAACTAATAAGGACTGCCCACAAATTGTGGGTCTAGTGACTGAAAACACTGCACTTCATTCCAGTACATTAGGTTTGGCTGCAAACAACTTTTCCAGGAGCAATCCAGAACTGTTATGTGTAATGAAGAAATGGATATGGTGACAAGTCCCAAAGTTGTGACCATATGGAGTCAGGCAGAAGAAGCAGGAGAAGAGAATGTTCCTTTTGCACTACGTTATTCTGACACTCTTTCTCGCTATGAAGATTCATTATAACACAGACAAATCAGATTTGCATGATTAGTTTTCCTTATGATACTTAGGGCTTAAAATTACAACCCTTATATTGATTTTTAAGGTCAGTAAAATACAGTTTTATCATCTGAATTCTACCTCCTGTCTAACAGACCATAGAATTCCATCCAGTCACTCTTGACTGCAGGACCATAATTTGTGCCTTCACTGAAGAGGTAAAGAATGAACAATTTTCCTAAGTAATATTTTGCAATGGTTAGTTACCCTTACAGCTAAAGATGCAGGCCATATCTCCAATCTTACTTCTTAAAATTATAAACATAATTTCTTGCTACATATGTCTGCACTATAGTGTAGACTTTCTTCAATGTCGAATATTTTTCTGTTAGTGAAGATGCTATATAATTATTTATCAACTCTTATTTTTTCTCTAATAAGACAAAAAAAAGAACACATTTACTTTCTCTATTCCTTTGATTCTTCAACTTCTGTATTTCTTTCACTCTTTCTAAGCACTTTTCTTTTAAAAGGATGTTTCATGAGTTATAAGCACTTATAAGTGTTAAAAGAATTAATATTCCTCAATTAATTACTCTTTCTTACATATCCGAAATTTATGTTTTCCTTTTTGTGCAATAACCTAACAGTAATAAACATTTTAAGAGCCACAACAAATTTAAATTGCTTATAATTGTCCTTATAAGTACAAACAGTTTTAGATACTAAACATATTGTCACAACCTCCATCACATATTAAACTCTTTTGAGTGTGCAGAAAAGGACCAAAAATAATTAGAGAGAGAGTATTGGCTAAGATGCCATAATAGCACTAAACTGTGCTTTTTATGAGTAACCAGCAGGATATCTGGCACTGCTCAAAGCATCTTTGATGATTTCTACTGCAGAAATTGAGAAAAAAAAAATGAGAAAAATGTATTGCATAACAATATTTTTGCTGGATATTACTCTTGTTCCACAAATTTACATGTGATCCTGATAGGAATATTCTCTCCAAAATTGCTTTCTGAAAAGCTGACTGATAAAGCTGATTTGTTTTCTTTGATTTCTTTTTCACCACAGGGAGTACTGGCCACTAATGGAAAGAAAATCTGTATGTCCAGTCACAGGCTGTGATTCCCATGGGAAAACAGCTGTGTAGAAGAATTGTTAGCATCCCTAAAATAAAATGCATTCATACTGCTAGAAGAGTAGGTTGTGGTTTTGTTTTAGTGTTTTGCTCATTTGTGTGAGCAAAGTTATTGAGAAATATGTCTCAGAATAAACTTGTGGGACTTCACTCTATAATGCAAGGGGGCCTGAGATTGCTGGAAGTGTTCTGAACAACCGAGTACTCTGTAACTCACAGATATGCCGTCTGACCTTCAGTTTATGTTCGTATGCTGTCCTCTACTCTTCCTTTTTCTTTATTTTCTGCTCTCTAGTTATTGTTCAACATTCTGTCCACTTTCGTGATGTGGGATTATTTGTCACTATGTATGGGAAATTCACCTGCCAAGCCCACTCCTGTTACTGAACTACATGGAAAAATGCCTCCAGTCCCTCTTCTAGCCAGCTCTCTTGAATGAGTCATTCCTAGTTCCAATGTAAGCCTGAACTGACAAGAAGAAATTATAATTTATCACTTGACTTATAGAACTAAAATGCAGCATCTAGTCTGTGAATCGTTCCTTGTCTCCATCTTCTATCCCATGACTTCCATATGTACAGTTCAGCATCTTGTCTAATGGGGCTACTTTTGCCTTGTTGAATTCAAGATCAGATTAAGATGACTGTTCTCAATGAAGGAAAACACTGTTATATAATGCCTTACTGATCATGAAAGAGTTTCAATCTGCACAGCTCATGCACTACATTATGCTCAGGTATTCAGATTTGGTTAAAATGATTCCACAGAGCTGCCATTCATATCAGTCTCAAAGTCCATAATTACAAACCCCACATTATGGCACTGCTTTTATCTAGTGCCTTAGACACACTACAGCAGGAAGGTCTACCATTAAATATCACTGCAACAGTTTCAAAAAAGAATTCTGAGGTAGATGCAAAGTCATTTTTTTAATTGACTGTCACTAACACAGTATTACAGTTAATGTGTTTGCAATCCTCCTTATTAGAGGCAGGAGTTCTCCTCTTCTATAGATTGGTATTATATCTTCTGTTTCAGAGGCTTTCAGTGCCAAGAGGAGAGAAGAATGGGATAAGGGGATATTTATCTCCTGCCTCCATTGCCTTGTGTTCTGGCACAGCACTTCAGTCTTAGTCGAGGCCAAGACAGTTTGCAATCTCACACGTAATTCTGATGGATTGTAATGCTGCAGGAAATGTTACATTACCAATAATGGTTCCTGTAAAAGTTTATTTGAGGATTTTTAATTTCAAACATCGAAACGAATTACAATAAAGTGTCATTTTCCATACTATATTCAGAGCCACTAGATGGTGGTATGCACTAGACCTGAGGAAAAGTACACAAAAGGACTGATTAATGTGCTCTTCCACTGTCTGAATAGGAGATTTTTCGTGCCTCACTTTCCAGTCTTCTTCCAGCCAACCTTTTTCCTATTAGTTGTTTACTTAGAAGAGTGATTGTGGCAATTATAAATCTCAGTTGAAGTTTTTCCCCAGCATATTGACTGAGTTTGCATGACAATAAGATCTCATTTTGAGATAAATCTAAAAAGCCAAGAAGATCATGAAAGGTCAGAGACAACTCGCATGCATGCAGTGAAAAGAATAAGAAATAATTATGTGCAGCTTGCCTTATGAAAACTTTAGTAAGTGTCATTAGATATAAATGTTTTCTACAGTTTTCCTGATAAAAACTGTATATTAATTACAGATGATCCAGTGACCCATTTTGTTTAATTAATAGGGTAAGATGACTGTATTCAGCATTTTAAAAATTTATGTTTACAACTTTCTTTAAATTTAGCTTGTCTGTTTCTTCATACTAAGTTAAGATAGACAAAACTATCTATAGCTGGCTAACATAGCTTTCATTTGGGACATGGATTTTGGTCACCTCTCCTCCAGTCTGAATTGTAAAGGAGATGTGCAAAATTAAAATCCAGAATTCTTTTCCACCACCACCCAGTTGGAGTTTAGGACATTTACACAGCAAATCAATGGTAGAATAAGAAATTTCAGGACTGAATCCCCAGGTACCACAGCTACATGGTGATGTTATGTTTCCTCAGTCCTTATTTGTCTTTTCCTGCTGCCTCTTTTTCCTTGTTCCATCTTTGTTTCTGTCAGCTAGCTTCCATCTAGCTGTCTTGGATCTGCTATTTCGCTCTGCCAACTCATGTAACATTTCTATACTAATAAAAGACCCCAAGTTAGAAGTCTGAGCTGCAGAAGAAAGCTGTGTGCTACCACAGCAGTATAAGAAAATACAGAGATCCACAGTATAATGCACTTTCAATTTCAGAGAGCCATAACACAAGATAAGATGATGAAAAAATGAAATAAATCATCATTCTATTTTTAGAAAATGCAATGATAGAGAATCAATAATACATTGAAGCCCATTTAGACAAATGTCTTGTAATAGTAATCCTGTTAAAGAATGTGTCATTTATGCAACTATTTTTAATTATTATTTTCAATCTCAGATGAATTATTTCAAATTAGCAAGATACAAATCAATTGTTGTAAATGACATTTGAAAAATGAGGAGCAAGTCTTAATGGGAACAAAAAGCTTTTATATTAATATAATGATGATTAAAATTCTTAACCTATTCCACACTATTTGTAGGAGAAAAAGCATGTTTGGCATTCAGCCACAAAACATAACTTGTGTGTGACACATCTTCCAGAAAATGGAAGATAGAAGAAAGCTCAGTATGGGGAGAAAGGAAACAATTTTAGTGATGTTGTTGCAGCATAAGTGATTAACTTGCTTGAACCTTTGCTACCTGTTATTCTTTAATTCTATGGAATAGATTTCTTTGCCCAGCTCTCCATTTTAATGATGAGCACTGCCTGGCTGTATAACTGTATTTTGACAGTTATTGATTTGTGGGAAACTGATGGAGCATTGTAGCAACAAGGTAGCAAAGTTCAATAAGCAATATCATAGCAGGAGAGGATAATTTCACTTTTGTATCAAAACTGATTTCACTAACTACCATAGACATATTTATACCTACATACCTCCAGCACTACACATGTGCATCCAAGTAGAATTACCAGCAATCATGAAACCAAGATTTTATCCAAGTGATCTTTACAGCATTTCTTGTGGTAGAACAGGAGAGAGTGGATGCCAACTAGTAAAACAATCTCTTCTGCTCTTTTTTAGGTTGGTTGCTCCCTAGTTAAGGGGTCATTAGTCTCTCTGCTGCTATGAGTCATCAGTGTTCCCCACCTGCCTTTCCCCACCCCTTCCCTACCCCTGCCTGCGCTGGCATCCTGATGCCTGCTAATGTTGGGACCATCAAGACCTGCTACTCTTGTTAGCTTCTCCCTGCCACTGTTTCCTTCAGTACCTTCCACAGCCGGCTTTTCCCATTCTCCCTTCATACTTGTCCAATGCTTCTGTTACATCTGTCCTCAGAACAACAGGCTGGGCAACAGCCAACTGCCAGGAGGCCAACAGAAAGGAGTGACAAAGAGCAGCAATAACACACACAGATGTGTTAAGGCTGATGGAGAGCTCTTAGTGGACATCAATCCATCCTAATCTTCATGGAGAACAGCTGTTTTACTTAGGTGAATCAGAGGCCTAAGAGTATTGTGGTAGACCTACAAGGTTTGGTGCAATCTCTTGCAATAGCAAGAGTGCAAACTCTCACAAGTCTCAAAATGTGAGTTGACTGAACTCTTACCACTCGTAGATAAGAGTCATGGGTATAATTAACTACAGTGGAATGGTGTATAAAAGCTATCTTTTTAACAATAAATGTGTTTGTACTGTTTCAGTTTATAATCCCTTTGACACAAACCCTCTGTACTTTTATACTGAACACAGCATATAATAGTTCACATTTCTTTTCAGTATTCCTTAATGGGAAAAAGGAGTTGGACTGTCATTGGACTACGAGTAGTTGTATAACCCTCACATTGCTCCTCTGTAAGAAACCTTATTCTACACTAAATATGACAAGCATTCGTTGTTTTCCTGTCCTGCAAATCCCTACTGAATTCACAGTTTTTTCAAATGCCATAAAAATATGGGTTTGGATTATGTTTTCTCCTTGAAGCGTCAAAATATGTCATGAGGAGCAAAAATGGATCTACCCTTCCTCTTCTCCTGCCGCATGCTTAACATCAGACGATTAACCCACTATATAATGAGGAACTAAGGGTCAGCCAGGACACATCATTGAGCTCTATTTACAGCACCGGAATACTATACCAAGTAGAGTAGTAATCTCAGACCTTTAACGAGCTACCATGCTTCCTGTGTTCAAAACAGATTATGACACACCTGTAATGTCAGTCGGAGACAGCCTGACATTGGGTATTTAATACTAAAAGACAAGTAGTATTGTTCAGTAGTCAAAATACAGAGATTGGGAGTGGTTTTAGCAATATTTGTTACCCAAAAAATTTCTTCTGCACCTATGAAATAGAGAGAGAAGATCTTTTAGATTTTATTATGGGAAAATTCAGATAAAGTAGTGCCTATATTTTGCATATTGGTGATGTATAAACTCAGATGACTCTCCCTTTGTTTATATGAGCATACAAAAATAAATAAAGGCTTAAGGGAAATAAAAAGCTAATGTTCTTCAACACTGTGAATTAAGGAGGAAAGAATAAAATTTTGAAGTATGTACTGGGGCAAATGGGGAAAATGAAGTTCTACTGAATTAAAGCAATTACATTTAGGAGTTAGTTTGAATGGTTTATAAATCAAATTATAATCTCTAGGATGAGGATGCACTTCTCCTCAAGGAACTGATTCTGTTGACCCATACAGAAAGCTGAAATATTCAGAAAGCTCAAAGCATACATTTACAAGTCCTTTTTGAACACTTTGTCACCATCCCCACTTCCTCATCTCAACTGATGGTATGGAGGAATGGCATGAAATATTAAATTGGAATTTGGCTTGCTAAGTAATCATGTTGTGCTTTTTTCATTTTTATCTCATTTTGTAAATGTTTCCCTAGAGTCCTTATTTGGGGGATGCATTTTTGAAAGACTTTTATGCTCAGTCAAGCTGTGGAAGGCATTTTAATTAAATATAAATCACTTTTGCTTGTATGTATTTGTATCAGCTGTGTGGACAAAGATCTGTGTGTGTCAAAACAAGTATAGAAAAAGCATCATAAAGTAGTAAGGCTTGTTCACTTAGCATTGTCTGACAAGGTGCTACTCCACTACCTCTTCAGGAGAAATCTGTAAAAACCTGATTAGCTCCTCAAAATTGTTTACTGACTGCCAAGGTCACCAAGGTAGGAGGGCAATTGCAGTAGCAAAAGGGCAGCAGTTGGATACAACACGACAATAATTCAGGAACAACAGCAAGCAAATGAGCTGCTAGGGTCAGGATCATTACAAAATACTGAAGTCAACCGGTATGCTACATGTGCAGTACAGAGTGGACAGGACAAGATTTTTTTGTAAACTCAAGCACCAAGACACCTTGAAAGCACTTGTAGAAATGAGACATCAACAATAATAACAATCACATGATATGATATGATATGATATGATATGATATATGATATGATATATAGAGAATTGTTTCCTATAGCTTTATAGCTGCTAATTTGTCCTGACTACTTGTGAATGTCCAGCCCACATCCACCAGCATTCCTGCGGACTATTCCATGGTCTAAGAAAACTAAGAGTGTAATTTTTCAATAAAAGACACCCTATTTTTTCTTCCCTTTATGTTCAACCCAGTAGTTCAAGCTAATATTCCTGTGTTGATCTCTATTGATAGTCAGGGTTTATCTTTATCTTTATCCAATTTACATATTAATTTTTGTTCTTTTGCATTGAAAGTTGTTCAGGCAGCTGTTTCTGGTTTTATGAAGATATGGACACTAAAAGCTGCAACCTATCAGTGATCATCTTCAGAAACAAACAGCTTTGTAACACAGACCAGTAGTAATGGTTCAGATGTCACAGCAAAAAGATGTGCTCTCCTTGAGTGCACACATTCTTTTCAGCCTATTAAATGCTACCTATTCTAATTTAACAACATAACATCAGCTTTTAATTTTACTTTCAATTTTCAGACAAAACACAGATTTTGCAAGCACAGCGTTTAATTCCTATTCCATGTGATATGGCTGGCTTACAGAAAATCATGAGGCAAACACACTGGAACAAAATCAAACTTTCTTGACATTAGGACTTTTGAACCTCTTTGTCCTGCCTACAATTTTTGCAAAAGTTACACAACTCAGACATCTAATCTAAATTGCAATCATTTGCCCTAAAAAATTGAGGTTCAAAGACATTTTTAAAAGGCATTGGTTAAATGTTACATGTGTTTACAAATTTTATCACCCCTTAAGAAAGAAAGATGTAGTACAATTACATCTGCCACCTATACCACAGCACACCAATAGCAGTTACTCAGGTAATTTGAGATAGCAGGTTGACCCTATTTCTGTTATTAATAAATATTCATATCTCACCTGTAAATGGTAAAAGACTGCTTGACTAATTCATATTATTTTACTAATTTACACAAAAGAAAAAGATATTGTTTGTACCTCCTTCAAAGATTTGCTTTCTTCTGATTTTATTTCTCAACAATATATTTAGGCACAATTAGATTCCCTCTTCCTTAAAATCTTGCTGATCTGTCTATGTGTTTTCTTTACTTGGGGCTCTCCCATTTCTCACAAAGGATCTATACTATGACTCAGAATTTAGAGGGGTTCATCTTCCATTCTGTTTTTCAGGGAATAGAAAGCGTTTGACAGTGGGACGTATTTCTATGTATAAAGAATTCTCTTTAAACTACACCTTCTCATTGTAGGTCTCCAATTCTGCTGATTTGAGATACACAGGAGAAATTTCAGAAGCATTAAAGATCTACTCTTACCATTAAAAAAAAAGTAATCTCTGTTGTTTCTTTCTGTGGTACAAAGAGGAAGAGTAAGAAAGAACAGTTTCCTTCAGAGGAAGGAAATGATGAGAGAGGAGTTCAATTGAAATTTAAAAATAAAAAACCACCAAATCTGTTAACAATTTATATAAGATCTCCAGTAATCAAATTCAGTGAAGTCACCCTACATATAGTTGCATGCAAATTTTCATTAAATAAAGATGATATTCATTATGTGGCTTCTTAAACATTTCCCTGTAATTTACTGTTACTTATTTTAATTAAAGTGCAAACTTTTTATACTTGAAAAAGTGAGATCTAGCTGAGAAGTACTCTGGTTTTCCAGAAAATTAGTTGGTGTCTTTGTTTGGTCAAAGTTTTTTTAATGCCTGTTAAGAAGACCAGAGTTATCTCCCTGAAAAGAAAATTAAGAAAATAAAATGAGAAGGTGAGAGCCATTAGTTAGACAGTTTTTTTGATGACTGAAGCATAGATAAAGGGGTAAGGAGATCTGGTTTTATGCTTGGCTGAGCTAACAGTTTCCCATAAGCCTTAGAAAATATTATTTAAAGAAGCTTTCTATTTCTTGGGCATTATGAGATTAAGTTCATCAGGGATTGCAATGCCTTTTGAGATCATATGATTTATAACTTTATAAAAGTGAAAAGTATAATTAGAACTTCCAATGATTTTTGAAGTGAAAATAAAACACCTTTCCTCATGCTAAGCCTTTTCACTATGAATTTGAAATGTTCAGTGTTATGGATACAGCTTTACCAGGCACTTGCAGGATTAGATCCAACCTCATTGTACTTTAATGGGGATACCTCTTTTTTCCATGGTTCACATTTCTATAAGGTTACATATGCTGACATTTCTGACAGGTTAGCAAAGACTGCTTGAACTGAGGCTGTTCATCCAATGATTCCATTTTATTTAGAAAACGATGAGAAAAATAATGTTTGTTACAATTTTGATAATAGTCACATAGCATGCTCTCAGGCAAACAGTAGCTGTGTCTCTCTCTACTCTAAAATATCCGGGTCATACTCCTGTCTCCAAACAGAAGAGAAGATTTTAAACACAAATTTGTGTAGCATTTCTGTAGCTTCTGGAAATATACTGGGCTTCTATTTAAAGAAAAATCACCTTGAACTACAACTACAGGTCCAGTTCAGAAGCAGTCTTGCTCAAAGCATTCCACCCTGCGAAATGCAGTGCATCGAGTAATTATGCTGAGAAAAATAGGCTTTACTTAACCTTTTAATCATACAGTCAATTGCAGCCAAGTTCTCCAGTTTTTCTAATCCCTCCAGTTCTGCTTACATAGTGCATTCATATGCTTGGGATATTGCCTGTGTGATCTGAAAGTATGCCATCCCTGGTGTGTGCATGCATGCAAGCGTATTCTGGCTTCTTGTTCTAAACATTTTGGCAAGATCATAAATGTTAATATTGCATGAGCAGTAGTAGGCTTGAAGGCTGATGACTATCACAGGGCAAAAGCAGGTGGAGTAGGAAAAAGCCTTTATGTACATAACAGATCATAAATAATAAAATACAACAAAAATCATAGGAATACTTTGTACAACATTAATGCTTCTTCCTCTTCCTTCTGCCAAATCTGCAAACCCATATGGGAAAAACCAGTCAAGTAAGCATGGCATTGCCATCCGAGTCCACTCTGAACTCTCTCACAAGTAAAGAAGTATCCTTATTACAGTAAGTTTTGTAGCAGAAGAAAATCTCAGCCATGTACAACTCTCTTAAAACATTATCTCCATTTGAACTACCGAATGCCAGGACAATTGATACTGTCCCAGAATCAAATGGATAATTCTTAATCACCTGGTGATATATGAATTTTTTTTTATTTACCATTTTTTTCAGTTTTTTTCCCCCATATGTATGTTCCCTAAAAAAATAACCTGAACTTCTCTAGAAATCATAATATTTGAAAACTTCTTGGGTTTATATACATTAAAATAAAAGCATTGTTTAATAATTGTTGACATTGAGAATGTCAATGTTGACTTTAAGAATCCTTTCTGATATTTAAATGTAGCGGAGAGCAGTTCCCACAAATAATTTCAGCAGCTAATTACCCTAGAGGCTGTCTTCTGAGAGGAAGAAAGGATAAAAATATTGCATTGGGTTATTGATTTAGAGGTCTCACCTAGAGCCTAAGGGCCATTCAGAAACAGAATGTGGAAATAACCTGAGGAAAATACCTTCCCAGAAATAACTGAACACCTACCTGCTGCAGATCAGATGAATCATGTGAAACACAGCTTTTGACAGAAAATGCAGGAGAATTAGAAAGGGAGAGGAAGGCAGACACCAGCACCAGAAAAGAGATTTAGGAAAGTACTGCAGTAAATGTGCTGTGTGACTGCCAGTAGTCTGGCAAAGGGGAATTTTTGCTCAGCACTGTCGCTTCTCTGTCCAGATGACCAATAAATGCCACTTTGCATAAAAATATATAACGCCCAGATCATATCTAAGTGTCTGTGAATGCTTCTGTTTTCTTTGCAGAGCTTGGAGGGATCACCAAATTCAGGAGCTCAGGTCTAGGAGCTCTGTAAAGTTATAGGTGAACTGGGGTAACTCAGGGAGACGTTGAACAGTTTGTGACTAGAACAAAACACACAGAGGTGCAAATCTGTGACAGTCCATGATGTGCAGGAGGTGCAGAAGTCATCTCATATCCATCTTTGGCTTCAGGATCATTCTTGGATTCTATGGGTGAGCTCCTCAGGAAGCCTGATAATAAATCTAGGACTGCTTCCCTTTAGGGCTTTTTCTCCAAACACATTGACCTTTTACAGAGTGAACCTGCACATTAATTTCATCATTACGACACAGTGAAGAGAGTCATATGGGAAATCAGTGCCAGTCAGGAAAAAAATGCATTATTACCTAGCCCCAGTTCTATTCCTCTGTTGCTTCTTGCCAATTTCTGAAATGTAAATCCAATTTGACTGTTTTTCCAGTTCGAGAAAGAAACTAGTATTTTAACCTTTAAGTTAAATATTTTTTCTTCAGACAATTTCAGACTAACAATATCAAAAAGTGAACATGCCTGAGCACCTAGAACTCAGTCTGAAATCTAGAGGAAGACTGATCATCAAGTAGAATAGTACAGCAAGTCTTACTATTCCTATGATTGATTATACACCTTCCTCAGTAATAATATTCTAATCATAGACCAGGTGCAGTCTGCCAGAGAACATTTGCGTTTTATAAAATTAAGTGGTCAGTCTTCAACAAATAAAAGCAAAGCATGATTTAAAAAAATTAAAATCAGGGTAAAATGTAAGATTTATTTCTCATCGCTCACTGAAACTTGAATGTGTATTGAGAAATGCAATGCGCTCTCCTGGTGGTACCTAAAACAATGCAGACTGATAATTTCATTGTAGGTATCTATGATTTATAACTTAAGGTTTTAAGGGTGGGCAGCGACAAAATTGTACATCGCAGTTTTTCTTCCACCTCAATCAGGAATACTAACAAATTACACATTTCTGTCTACAAATTTTAGTTAGGTCTGTAAGGAGCAAATATGTGAACACAAAATGGAAAAAGATAAGATGGGCTGAAGGATTTCCCATCTCTTTAGCCCCTTCATTTCTTCCATTTTGGATGTATTGTTAATGTGGAAATTCAAATCCTGACATCCTAGGAAAGATGATCTTGTGTTGAGAGTGTTCCTGACTGGGTTGTTGGTGGACTAAATGACCTCTAGAGGCCCCTTTTGACGAGTATTTCCCTGATCCTGTGATGCAATTCTGTCATTGACTTTCTAGGATATATTTTCATATCAAAATTGCAAGTAAGCAGGCATGGCTTACAATAAGTCCCATTTAATAGGATTAAATTACGACAATTGTTCCGAAACCAAAAAACCTGGGCATGTATTTTCTCTTCGCACTTCTTGAAATAATTCACCTATTTTGTTCTCTTCTGTTTAAAGTTGTTTTGGATGAGAAGTCCTGGGCAACAGAACTAAGAGAAATAGATGATCAGTGTCAGTTTATCATTACCACATGACTGTCTGCTAGCAGAAAGAGTGCTGGCAAGTGGCCACTTAGAATATGAAAAGAGGAAATAAAAGAACTTCAGCTGAGATGCAGAATTTCATCAGTGGATAACTTGAAATACCAGTGGAGGCTTAGTTGTAGCAAAACTTCTCAAAATATTTTTAAAAGAATACATATAGTCCAAATATTTTCTAAAAGCTTTAGAAAGTTGGGGTGAAGTGTTTATCCTGGAGTCCAGAAAGAGCAGGGTGAGTACAGATGTCTGGTCAGTTTACCACTGAGCTCCCTGATGATGGGCGCAGAGACCATCCTCGATCAATCAGTTAGCTGAAGATGTGTTAGAGGATAAATCATCATCTAATCTGCTGCAGGGCATGAAAATAGGGATTGAGAGGGCTCACAGAGACCAGCAGTTTGCACAGAAGGTTGCATAAGAAGGGCTGTGCATCTTGTAGATCCACAGCCCAGGGAAGTGCTCTATCCTCTGCCAGGATGGTGGGCACTTGTGTCAGGGAAAAAAACTCTGTTCCTACAGAGAAAGCCCCTGAGATGTGTGGTGCTTCCACCCACACTGGACTGCTAAGGAAGGATAATTCAGTACAGACAGTAGGTTGCAATGAATCTTTGGTCCTTTTTCTTGGAGAAAATATCAGTACTTGGAAAAGATGTGCACAGGTTGATGATCTGTTTCAGGATCTGTTTAAATGCTGCACGGCATTAGAACAGCTGAGGAAATGGATCAGTGGTTATAGAACTTTGCTCCTGTGGCAGACACCACAGAGAATGAGGCACTTTGGATCCTAGTGACCCACAAAAGCAGGACTGTTCTTCAGTCTTCACCCTCCAGCACCACAATCAAAGCCAGATCTGAAGCTTACACAGCTACAGACACCCACAAACAAGGACTGCAAAGACAAACTGTACCAGCAGCTCTCAGTGGATACAGCAGGAAGAAACGAGGAGTGCTGGCAGTGGGTGACTCTGTTAAGGGACGCCAAGTGCCCATGGGCCACCCTGATGGGGTTGAGAGAGGTGCTATCCTTGGGGAGCTGAGGCTGCGGTGATGCTGAGAGGGTGTCACACATTGCCAGGATCACAGACTGCTCTCCACTGCTGCTCTTTGCTGTGGGCAGGAATGACACTGCAAGCCAGAACCTGGGCAGAATCAAGAAAGATTACAAAGCCCTGTGGGTTCAAGTGAAAAATGCTGGTGCCCAAATTATTTTTTCTTCTATTTTACCAGTCAGAGGAAACGGTGAAGCCAGAAACTGATGTATAATGCAAATCAACTTCTGGCTTTGTGGCTTGTGCCATCATGAGAGTTTTGTATTCTATGTTTCTATGAAAATGACTGGGACCAGAATATTCCCTTTTTCTTGCATAATAGAATT
Source organism: Callaeas wilsoni (assembly GCA_013398955.1). Taxonomy (NCBI): domain Eukaryota; kingdom Metazoa; phylum Chordata; class Aves; order Passeriformes; family Callaeidae; genus Callaeas; species Callaeas wilsoni. The sequence continues at coordinate 34,772 of VWPU01009918.1, read as the reverse complement.
CTAAAGGCTCAAAGATGGGTGTCAGAATAGGTCTGATTTTGTCATAAGCTGCTCTTTTAGCTCTTGTCATATCTCACTAAGATACACGTAGAATATCTTTAGTCCTCACACAAAACTATTTATTTGTTCATTTAAGTGTAACCTTCATGTTTTGGACTTAATTATTCTGAGTTTTTATGAAGTTTAGCTGTCATGAGCGTAGTCCATGTTTGTCCTCAGAACCATTACAGGTGGTTCCTGTATAATCAGTGCATTTGTCCTTTTAAATGGCACGTGGGGGAAAGTAATCCCTCTGGTACATTCTATGTATGTAGACCCTTTCTACATTTCTGTTGTATTTTAATGAGATAGAGGAACATAAGAAAGCAGAGTAAGATGAAACTTCCTACTCATATTTGTTTATTTAATGTATTATCTCTCATTCGGTTTTTAATATACTAATTCAGAATATACTGAGGAAGTTAAATGGGGAAAAAAAACACAAAAAGTTGGAGAAGGAGCATAAATCACTAAAATTAATAGCAATTTTTCTATTTATTTTGATACTTAATCTTCAGTTTCTTTCTAAGATTGATCCTTTTGGTCCCCAGATAACACCTGGAAAGAAGCTTTATGGTATTGTCTTTTTGCTTAAATAAGAAAATTAACAGTTACACTACCTGATTTATAAGACTAAAATAATTATTAATATATTTTAAATGTTCTTGAAAATGTCTGGCAGAAGAAAAAAAAAAATTGAATAGCCATAAAGAGAACTCAACAAATTTGCAGAGGTTTTCCTTGTTCCACTATAACTAACTCTGCATTTGAGTGTACGAGCATGCCACTGCAAGGGAGATATTCATTCTATTATTTCATTAAAGGATCAGGCAGAAGGAGAGGACTTCAGACATAGCAAGAGTTTCAACATTTCAAATTTTAGATATTTTATTTCAGACATCTCGGGCCTAGTTTTACCATGATTCTAATTTCCCATGATCCCTAATACTTTAAATCTTCTCTTAGTGATTTCTTGCCATTTTCCTGTAAGCAAGGTTAAGTGAACTGAAGTGCTGGAAAAATCTCTTAAGTATCTCTTCTGGGGGAACACTTACACCAAATAATGATTTTAGGTATGAATCTCTGGGTCAGGTCTCTTTTCACCCTTGCAAAATGCCCTTTGGTGTTTTCCAAGATTTAGATTGTCCTTAGACCACAGCCTGTGGTCAGGATTTAGTGAGATAGAATCTCACAGTCACTTATTCTCAAAGATGCTAAAGAAAATGAAGATCAAGGTGAAGGTTAACTATGCTATTTAAAAAAAAAAAAACCCCAACATTACAAAGGATGCAGGGCAGTGGAGTCACCTATACATCTTTCCCTTCATTAGAAACAGTCTGTAACATCCCTGAAGCACCCAAACACAGAATTCTTAGCTACAATGCAGTGCCATGTGCCATGTGCCATGAAAAGAAAGTACAAAATAAATTGCAAATATAAGAACATGCTGCAGTTTTGAAGGGTTTCTTGCACAGGCATTTATAGACTTACAAGGCTCTCTTCATTCTACTTCACAGGACACAAAAGTGGAAAGCGATTGAATATCTATTATGTTATTTAAATTTATACAAGAAATGAAGAGTTCCCAAGTTAGCCATTCATACCTTTTCCCCTACTCTGTAAGACAACTCGCTGTGCATGGTACCTTGGGGTCAGTCTCAGGAGAGGTTTTGAAAGCCCTGGTGTGACAGTGCCCAGGAAGCTGCACAGCGCACTGTGGTGAAGGGAGTGCCACAGCTGTGCAGAACTTCCTTCTCAAAGGGAAGCGCTGGAAACTCTGTCATCTTGCTTTCCTTTGAGAACAGGTCTCTGCAAACTCATCTGACTGGAAATGTTTCCTTGTCTGTTTCGTGTCAAGGAAGTGGTGATGCTCTTGAATAAAGGGTAAGATGAGAGTCCTGAGCATGTTGTTCTTAGGAGAAATACCTCAAGTCTTTTGTCCCTCTATCCCACAGGTTTAACTAGAAAGTTTCTATATGGCTTCACAAATATGATTGAATTTTTTTCTGTATGAAAAATATCCAAACTGAGCAAAAAACAAAGGGATAAAAATATCTTTTTAAAAACTATACAGCAAAGCTTGATCCTGAAATTTTATTTATTTATTCATGCATATATATATAAATATATACACACACATACACTTGTACATACATGAAAAAAAGTTAAAAATAGCCCTAGGTTTATTAATGAATTTTGGGAGCTTGACTATTTGCTGTGCAACTCTACAGCATGAAAGATTTTTTAATATATTAATGACTTAAAGCAAGAGCTACAGGAGTCTTACAGGGAAGCACAGACCCCTCCATGGTTCAGAGCTTCAACTAAGCTGTAGAAATGCACATTCCAGTCTGGAAAAAGAATTCTGTAATTTGGTTTGTAGCTGTGCAAAGGCAAACTTGCTTTTTTTCTCTATTTCTTTCCAAGCAGAGGTTTCAACTGAGATCAAAGACCTGCCAGATTACCACCAAGTTTCAGAGCTCTCTGAAAGTTTATTATCCAGGTTTGCAATTTTCCACCAAAGCTTGCTACACATAGGAATTTGTAGATGCTTATCCAACTCCATAGCATCCATCAGCTTATATAACTGTTATGAATGTTTTGGATGTCTTAAGAGCGGCAGACCAATCTTTTTTATAACCATATCTTGCAGAAAATTAATTATATAATTTGGTTTGTGACAATTTTTTAATTGCAAATTAATTAGCTCCATCTGGTCTGTAATTTTCCACTTAGCAGGTAATAACTTTTAAAGCATCTGTTGCTTCTGAAACAGATAAGACAGTATTGAGTATAGCAATTCTTATCTGTCAAAGTTATCTGGTTAGACAGTGGTGATCTTGATTTTTTGAGAGGTTTTTTTACATGAGATCTTCACTGCACTGAATTCTAAATGTCTTCATTTGCCGTAAGTGCTTCTGGCTCATTACTTGCTGCTCTACTTGCTGTTGATTAATGCAAGACATTTTTGAAGCTGGAAATGTGTGATTATTACATCTTTAATCTAAAATAGACTAACTGATAAACCTGCTTTATATATATATTTCCTGTTGATGAAGAATCACTACTACTGTGCCTGATGTTGAGACACAGTTGAAGGGGAAAAAACCTGTATTTCCTAAACATAAATGCATTCATTCACAAACAGGAAAGTCAAATTTTACAGCAAGGTCTGATGAAGGGCTTGGTAGAGCTCCTGAAGAAAAGGCAAAGTTTTGTGGAAATAGAAAGAAAGGTTTCTCCTTTGACATTAGTAATGTACGTATCTTCAAGATTCTGAGACAAATTCAGATGTTCAGTAATCAAGTTTGTCAATTCTTTCCAAAATCACACCTTGACTTTCTGTGGTTTAGATGTATGTTGCTTTTACATCTCTTTTGTAATTGTATTGAAAACCACATCCTAGTAAAATGGTTAAAGTTTTTATATGACTGTCGTGGTATAGGAATGGTACTCCTCAATTTAGTGCTCCCACTGAGACGCTCCAAGCGATACTACCTCCCCCTCCCTCCCCCTGCCCATGTCCTAAGAGGAGAATTGGAGGCACAAAAGGTAAAGGTCATGAGTTGAGACAAGAACACTTTACTGGAAACAGCAGTGAGATAAGAAAATGAGCAGCAACATTAATGACAGGTTACAAGAGAGAGGTGGGCAAATCACACAAACCCCCCTGACAATAAACACCTGACTGCTCCCTGCTTCACCCTGTGCTGAAGAGACCCCTTCCCTTCAGAGGAGCCTCCCTTCCCCCTGCCCTAAGCAGTGATGTCAGGTGTACAAAATAACCTCTGTGTCCTGTGTTCGTGCCCCCTCCTGGCTACTGCAAAAAGTAGCTATGCCCTGGATGGAACCAGGACGATGACAATGCATCCTTTGACTGGAAATTCTGCAAAATGTTATGGCTCCAGATTTGTGGTAGGCAAATCTGAGTGCAGATTAATGTTATAATTTTAGATGTAGATTTTTGAACAGATGTTTAGAAGTACTTCCTGAAACATACTAAAACTTCAATTTATGGAGGCATATTTTCTACAAGTCTGGTGAATATCCCTATTTTCTGATGCTGTCACATGTATTTCTTACCACTTATTTGATCATGTTTTCAAATACACCACAAATTAGTTGATTCTAACTGTTCCTATTCATAGAGATGATTTTTATTCTTTGAGGTTTGTGACACTAGAGTCAATTGGTTTACCTGACGGCTTCTCTCTCACAAAGAAAATAACTCCCAAATTGCCATTTGTACTAAGATGAAAGTGTTCTTTCTGTTTTTTGAATATCAATGGCTGGGATTATCCTGGCCTTAATGAAATGTATCATAAAACTCCAGTGCTTTGACATACAACAAAAGAGGGATTAATTTATGTCTGTGCTCCCTATGTGGTATTAAGGACCTTGGGAATCCAGACTGACAATTTAGGTGTCAAATAACCAAGTTTCCTATTTACACATATACAAGACTTAGTTAGAGATGTACACTGGTGCACTGCAATAGAAGGTACCACCAGGGAAATTGAGACTTTTTTTCTCTGACAAATTCCTTTACAGGTGGCTTGATTTCCACCTTTACTATACAGTTCTTTTCTGATGCCTTATCAGAAGTTTAGTCAGAAGCAAAACTGCATTTAATCTCACATATTTGAACTGGATCCATGATACAGAGGATGTTTTTGTCACAAGGAAGTCCTTAGTAGCCACTGACCCTTATGGTCACTCTTACTACTCATTTTTCATCTCACAAATCTAAACAAAAGTGTGCTGGTCCAAATACTCACACTAGGGATACCTTTGTCTTAACTGGCATTACTTGGTTTCCCTAACATCATTCATCAGTGTGATTTAGGATTAAAATCACATTAGATTCCTTTCACATCTTGTGAAATAGTTTCTACCTCCACACTGCAAGGCATTTTGGAGAATCTCATGCTTTAGTTTCTCACGCTGTTTGCTTTGACCTTATTAATACTCCTGAAGCAGTCACAGTTCAGCACAGCCAGAAGGTAGCCCATGTCAGATCTTCAGTTTAGCAGCATTTTAAAGCCAGTCTGGACATTTTTCTCTAATATGCGTCACTGCTCTTTCCATCAAAAACCTTTAGCTCCAGCAAAATTCCTAGAGCTAGTTTGTAGTGAGCTGGATGGTGTCTATATCCAATACTGCCACCTTAAGCATGCATAAAGCTCTGCTTAGGTATTTGTGATTCTTTCTTAGAGCAGTCTGACTCTTGCAAAGATGATGCAAAATTTTACCAGTAGTGAGATCTGATGAAATTCTACTTTTGTCCATTTGGTGAAAACCCTGGAGCACAAAAACCAATGGTGTTTCCTGTCTTGTAAAGTATTTAATGAACATATGTCACACTTGTGAGAAATCATGCTTTATGAAAAAGACCACATAAATGTCACAGAATAAATTACTTCCATTAAGTAATACAATTTATTTTGTCAATAGTATGTGCAGCTGAGCAACTGATTTTTAGAAAAAAGTACATGTGAAATCAGAATCTAAACAGAATATGAGCATTTAATGCAAAACTCTAAGGGTAGGGATTTCTGCAATGGAAAAAAAAACCCCAACCAACCAACCAACCAAAAATCAAACAAAAAACCAACCAAAAAACTAGAAAACATAAAACAAACCAACCAACCAAAACAAAACAAGACAACAAAAAAACCACCATAAAAACCCAAAACAAAACCAACAAAAACCACAAAAATAAACAAACCCCATCAAACCCAAACCAAAACAAGAAAATCTCAACCCAATAAAAAGCCACACCTCACTTAATCTGGGCAGGAAACATTAAATTAGGGATTTGAATGCAAACATGTCACGTAGGAACTTTCCTGTCCAGGTAATTGCTCTGAATATACAGCATTCTCAGACCTCAAAACTCAGACTGCATATCTTGCCAAATAGTTGTAGGAGTCCCTTAGTTTTGGTGACAGTAATATATGGAGAAATATTCACTCAGGTAACTAAAAAATGCTCTCCAAACCACTTCTATTTCCATGCTGCTGGGGCAGGTAAAACCGGATCCATCAATGACCATTTCCTAACCATAAGAATTACTGCCTGAAATCTACCTGAAATATGGTGGAAGTGCCCACAGAACACATTTAAGCAATGCCTTTAGAAAAAATGTTTATAGACTTGCTAAAAGCTGAAAAAGAACTTAAAATTGTTGCAGAAGGACTCTTTTTAAATTCATCTACTTTTAACCAGACCAGGAAGAAAAACTTCTATTTGTGAATCATTTGGAGATAACAATAGGAAATGGGAAAAGCAGGATTTTTGCCAAGGCAAGAAAAAGTTTAGTTCCTTTAGAAATGTTCATAAATCAGCCTTTGTCAGGGGAAAACCAATAATCACAATTTCTATGATAATGTAAATGTGGGAAGTACCTGAAATGAAAGGAAGTTTGTATCTCGCATCTTAAGAGATAATTGACTAATGTGTGTGAGTAAAAAAAAATCAAAATAAAACACTGTTTTTTTTCTGGGGAATACTGTTTATAAAGACTACGTGTCAGAAATTCAGTTATTCTGTTGGGTTTTTTTAAATTTTTAAAGATGGCTCTGTTTTTCACATGTCTTCTTGGATAAATCACTTGCTTGTAAAGCCTTGCTCTTCCTCCTCCAATTGGCTGCTTTATTGGCTTCTATTATTTTTGTAGTATGATGTGTGAATACAGGCTTCAGCCTGTCGCTGGAAGCCCAGCCAGTTCCTTGGGATTCAGTTGGATTCACCCTTTAGGACAGAAAACCATCCTTCCAGCTGCACTTTCAAATGTGTTTTGGGTGCTGTTCTGTTGACTGAAAGTATATTATTTGCTCTAAAAAACAGAGCATATAGGAGCGAATAAAGCAAGATTCCTTAAACAGCAACATTATTTACTTTCTGTAGAAGCAAGAGGCCTGGCTTTTCACCAGACTGAATTAAGACAGTAGGAGTGCAGGTCTCAGTTTCACTGATGAACTCGACTACCAGGGAAGTTACCAGTAAACCTGCTGAGTCTTCTTTTTATTCAATTTAAATCTCCCCTTCTATTCCCAGTTAATATTTTTACTGCTTTTACCAATGTTCTTTTCCTTTACCTTTGGACCCTGCAAAGGCTCCAGCCTCTCCTTTGGAGAGTTTTCTTTGTTAATAGAGACACAGCCTTAGCCACTCTAGGATTTTAGCTCCTTTTGTAGTAAACTGTCTTCAGCTCCCTTAATACCTCTGGCTGAATGACTGAGCAGTTTGTCATGTCTCATCTAATGACTGCTCGCGCTGAACACACGGTAACACTGTACTGTGCTCTTAAGCAAAAAATCAACTAGCAGGCATATCCTGCATTTCAAGCTGTGATATTCAGCAGACCTTGAGGCTAATGTATTCATAACTGATTATTTTCTGGTGTATATTGGATGTCCAAAGTGTCCTGAGGAACCCTGGGGGCTGTCAGATTGGAGGGTGAGGTAGCTGGATGACATGTTCAGGGTGCAGTTCGGCATGCACTCCTGAGATGAAGGCAAGCGACTCCACTTATTACACAAAGAATGCTCATACCATAGGGAACAAATACCCCTTCAAGCCACAGGTAATGGCTAGAACCTTGAACTTTTGCAATCAATTAATTAGATCAGGATCTCTTTAAAGAACAATTATATCTTAGATAGAACTGAGCACCATGGCTGGTGGATTTTCTGCTATGAAGCAGTCCACAAAATGGTACAAACCCTAAAGTAGGTTGTAAGACTGCCCTCCCTAAATACTGAAAACGTTTATCATGTAATTTTTGGAGTTTAATAAAGTAACTGCAGTTCTTGTAGCTCTGCTTAAATGCCAAATTCTTACAGAATCTGAGGGCATCTCAGCAGAGACATGCTGTACTATGCAAGTCTACTTAAAGCCCATGGCAAAATCCTGAGTTCCTTCCCTGAGTGTATAAAAACATTATAATCTGAAGTCTGTCTCGAAACAGTTCATCTTTTTGAAGACAAAGGCACCTTGAAACAGTCTGAGATGCTTATCCTTCCAAAGCATTTCTCTGGGCATTGAAATGCTTTGCTTCAGGAAAACTGGCAGAGGTGACAAAGCTGTCTCTTATGCCAGTTACCTCTCAGATTAGATGAGATGGTGAGCAGAATGCTTCTGTACTTTGATTTTCTGCATGAAAAGGTCTTTTTTCCTCAGGAATTTAGCAGAACACAAATGCTGGCTGCCTGGCCTTCAAGGTATTTGGCACTAGGATTAGCTCATGACAGTCACCATTCTGCCTCCTGTCCAGTTAGAGCAAAGGCTCAAGGACCATTAGCTTCAGAGGTCAGTTCAGATGGGATAGGCAAGGGGCATGAGGTGTAGGATTAAGCTGCAGACATGACAAGCAGCTTTTTGAACATCGTGGACAAAGCAGCTGTAGTAGCCCAAAGAGACAGAGTAGAAGAACAAGAAAAGATCTCATGAGTAAAAGCAAAACGAAACTCACTCATAATAAGGAGGGAAAAAAAATTAAGAAGAAGGGTTTGATACAAGGGGGAAGGAGTAAAGGGAAGAATAAAAAGAGACTAAAAAAATTAACTTACAAACTGTGCATTAGAAAGATTGTCACTAGTATTTATGTCAAGGAAACAAGCAGGTGAGAATTTGAAAATAAGCTGGGATAAAAGATGAAGACAATCTGGCAAGGCAGGGGAACTTCATCATCACAAAAAAATTAATCTATACACATTCTTCTTTCTAAGGTCTTCCACATAAGAAGCATCCTAAATTTGCTTCATTTCTGAGGAAAATGCTCTTTGCTGTCAACAAAGGCAGTTTTACACTTCCCCTTAACAAATGTAGAGAAAATTTATTGACTCCCCAATACACAACAGAATATGTCATTAGAAAGAAGCACCATTGTTTCCAAGGTGAAAGTTTCTTCCACTTAGTATACGGGAGATGGGGAAGGAGAGCACATTTCAAGAACTGAAGAAAACTATAGGTTTCTTTGAAATCTGCTTCTGTTCATCCAACATTAAGACTGTGTGCAAGTCAGTCACAAATAAAAAGCTACTCTGAAAATCCCCAGAACCCAAAGGTGACTTAAAGAAACCGACATTCAGCAAAAATAAAACAACTCAGTCGTCCCCTTTGATCACTCCAGCCAGCTGCCCTAGGCAAGTCTGGAGCTGTACGAAGCTGCCTGGAGACCTCAGCCAATACACCAGATGTCACCCAGAGACAGAAGAGAGAAGATAGATGGGGGAGGAGAGAAATTTTCAAGCTGAATTTTTGAGGCTGACATTCTACAGAGGAACATCGGAGGGTATAAAACTCATCATCTTTGCCTATAGGAACAGAAAGTGAAGGAAGGAGAAAGGGACAAAGCATTCACAGAGACAGCTGTGAGCCTCAAGAGAAAGAAGATTTCTGCAAATAGCCCCTTAATGTTTGGTTTATGTCTAGGTCAGGAGAGTAACCATAAAATGTCACCTTGTCACCATCTGCAGTCATCACAGAAGTTGTAAGGGAGTATTTGGACCCATTCACAATTGCCCTGCTCCCTTCCTGAGCAAGATTTACTGCTCTTTAACTCACATTTTATTTTCCCTTTCCTGCATTCATTTAATTTCAGTGTCACTGCAATTATTCTCTACCATCCACTTTCCTCACTAATTAATTCCTCACATCCCACTGCCTTGTAGCTACAGCTGCAGTGGTTTTAGTTGGGAAACAAAATTAGGAAATTATGAAAACCACTACATTGCCTATGAACAATAAAAGAACAAATGCCTCTAATATGAATGCCTGAGAGACAGACAGACATAGAACTGTCACTTTCCCGCTCTCTTCCTATAACTCTTTCTTTAGAAAAAGTTTTCATAGCCTATGTCATGATCTAAAAGCAAAGGCAAACTCAACTGTCATGGCTGAAAACAGCATTTCAAAGAACTGTCACTTGCACTGGAACAATTTCTACCAACTCTAATGTGTTTGATCCAAAGCTTAGGATAATCTATATCTAGAAACTGATGTCTAAGACTGTCAAGTGTATTTACAGATGACAGCTGTACAGAGAATACTATAACTTCCTATGCTTTGTGGCTGAGATGATGTGAAACACGTGGTGTCTCGCCTTCCTACCAAGACCAAAGAGAAGGTCCAGAAATTGCTTTGGTAGGTGGGTTAGAAAAGGACTAAAAGGGGCAAATCAGGGCAAGAAGCCTTTACAGTGAGAACAATTTTCACACAGGGAGTTCTAGAATTCTTCACTACAAAAATCTCTTGCCAATTTAGATATTATCATCACATCATCAAATTCGTTCTTGGAAGCCCTAGAATTGGAGGGACGCAAGACTACCTGTTTCTTTCCCTGGTCTTTACAATAGAATATACCCTCGATTCTTCCAGTATTCAGTCTTGAAACTGCGGCAAACCTGGGCTCTTCAAGCTATTTGTTAGTTTTACAGTCAAGAAATTGAGTTGTGAAATACCTCTACTGCTTTAAAAATTCTTCAATCCAAAAAAAAGATACTAAGTAGAATTCAGCTTTTGATAAGTCACACTTAGATATACAGAAAAATATTAGATCTTCACCAGTCCTAAATGGCATCTCTGTTATCTGATTAGCAAAAATCTCATGTTCCCAGCAGTATGGATTGACCAAGCCAAAGTTTCTGTTTTCCAATTTTAAGATATTTCACAGGAGATTTATTTGTCTATCTGGATAAAACCTATACCAGTGAAGAAGTTCCAGAAAACTTTTGTTAAATATATAAACTCATATCCCACTTCATTGCTGTGCTTGTTGGATTATTTGATCTTGCTTGTCCCTGCATGCTATTTTAACTGGATAGCAGCCACAGCAGCAGCCACAGCAATGTGATTTCAGGAGCAGACTCTTGCTGGTCTATTATGTCACCTCAGTCAGTGGGCTATTAGGCTGGCTCGTTGAGAAGTGCTGGTACTGCCGATGACTATGTGTTGCTTTCTAATTTCCCCATATGGGACTCCAACAATGAGCAAGAACTCAGATTTCTCTCTCTGATCCCCAAAGGCACTGTGTGGATGATGCAGTGTTTAAAAGGACCCTGATGGTGCTAATTGCTAATCCCACTAGATTTTCTTATTGAACTTGCTACAAAGGATTTTATGCTTATGCTTCATAATTAAAGACAGCACAGGAGAAATAATCTTTTGTTTCCAGCCCCTGTCTGACTCTGTTTCATCCCCTAAATTGTCATTTTGGTTTAATGGCTTTAGATGTATGTTTCCATGCTAGCCTAAATCAGTGTTGGTTGGGTTACATTCTTTAAAAAGTGATGTGACCTATAAAACAGGTCCAATTTCTTCTTACAAAGGATTACAACAACAGCCTGATGTGACTGGCAATTCATATTGCCAGCCTTATTGCTAAGTGGCTTGAGCAAAAATGAGTCTGTTCCTGGGATTTCTGTTCCTGTTCACTGGAGTCTGCAAGAAGGGTTTTATAGAGGGCAAGTAATAAAAGGAGGGGCAGAAAATCCGATAGGGAGTATAAACTCCTCACTTCTACAATATTATGGGTTTTCTCAAAAAAATTCAATTTTAATTGTGCTGATGGCCACTGTGTCTCCTCCCATGTCTCTACCCCTAAGTTCCTTCTACTGCTCTCAGCTTTTTGCTCTTCTCTAGCTTCTCACTTAGTGGTGCTTCCCCAGCCAGTTGAAACTCTTGAGCCTAAAACACATGCAAGCTTCAACAGAGCCTTTAATTTCTGTTATGGAAAGCAGAGCCTGCTGTAGGCAATGTGTGCCCAAAGAGACCACCTTATTTAAATACTGCTTTCAGGTCACAGACACAGCCTTTCAACAGTCCTGACTTATCTGAGTTCCCAAGTTATTAGCTCCTGCTCACAGCAAAGGCATATAAGTCCTGAAAGTATTGATGACTGGGTGGAAAAAGAGAGAAAGTTAGAAATGTAGTTGTAACAGTTCTGTTCTGGAGTCATTGAATCTTCTTAAAACAGGCTTTCTGGGATTTGCTGTGTCAATTTGAATTGAGAAGTGCCCTCTTCCACTTCTTTATTATGCCATCCATCTTACAGGCAATGATGTGTAGTCACATCTTGTAATAGATACTTCCAGCAAGGTTTTGCTGTTGCGAACATGGCTTTGCTTTTCCCCCAAAGAACCACAGTAGCTGTACCAGCCTGTGCCATTTGTAGCATAATTTAACAGAATGAGCTTCATGAACGAAAATTCATTTTCATACAGAGGAAAGCTGTCCTAGGCATGACTATAGAACATGCAACATATAACTGATAATTGTGGTGAGGACACCCTGACTGGCCAAGTTCACCTATCTTGGCATGAGCCACATTTGTGTTTCTTCTTTACTTTTAACTACATTTATATCAAGAAGGTGTGTGTGAACAGTAGAAGCCATTTGGCTGTAGTTGCCTGTAAGGAAGTTCACTGCAGTCTCTTGACTTTGGAGGAATGGTGATGGAATACGCTTCGAGCTATAATCTTCATTAGAGGCAATCACATGTAGAACAAATGTGTCTGTATGCCATAGCCTCTATGAAGCTCTTTTGTGTGAAATGGATGGAATGACAATGAACATAATAGCTTTCAGCTATTCTTTAATCTAAACTGTTCCTTACAGACACTTCACATTTCTTAATTTTTCATTCTACCTAACTACCTTCTATTGTTATTTCCTACCACTGTCAAAAAACAGGTGTTCTTAGCAAATTTAAGAGTGGCACAGCAGTATGTCTTTTTCTCCCACACTTTCTCAGTAATCACTCCCTTCATGGTGGTTTTCCACTGCCAGGTGGCAAATCAGCTGAGCATTTTGGAGGAGTGAGGTATATGTGAAAGACTCTTTCAATGACACACTCCACCAAGCCAGCTCCATTTCATCACAATTGATGTACAATCTCATACAGGAAAACAAACAGGTTAAACTTTTTTGTTGAATCTGCAGTTTGTCTTTCTAAAAAGTAATTTTAAACTAAGAGAAATGAAGAACTCCTCTGTATCTTACACTGCCTCCTTTCAGCTGCCAGGACTATGTCCCAGACCATCTAAGAAATATTTGTTTTCTTGCTGTAAGAAATGCAATATAAAATTAATCTCTCGCATTTATACACAATCTTCCACCTTGTTAGGAAGCCAAAGTACACTGAAAAAAATATAGGGACTTCATTTCGGACTTGTGGGAGCCTGGCACTTCAGAATATTAAACTTACACCTCTGCCTCTTGTTCTCAGAGAAAACTTCCTTGTTGCAGATAATAAAAAAGATCTCTGGAGAGAGTGAGTGGGTGAAATATATGACTGCATTCGCTAATGCAATGGAGCCATTTAATACGGCAGGCAGAAAACTGTTACTGTTTAATTTTTTGCAACTATTCTGAGCAGCTGATTAGAATGGGAAATGATTAAGTCTTGTGTATCTGGCCAAATGAAGGTTTACGTAAAAGGAATACAATTGCCCAATGGTTTGCCTGGATGAGGGTCTAACACTGCTACTTGTGTACAAAATCACTTATTGTCTTTAAAGTTTTTGTATAGGAAGAGCATTGATGCCGCTTTTCATCATCAAGCCTATAAAATACAAGTGATAGATTATATGCTGATGCTTGAGGCTCTGCTTTCACTGAAAAACTGATCATTTCTAAAATCAGGAAATAGTGATAGCTGAGGCAATTGGAGGAATTTACTGAAAAGTTGTCTGCATTACATGGATGTTAGCAGCTTGATACATTGCTATTTCAGCCATGATATGCATACAAATTTAGCTAGGACGGTTTAATTTACAAGGCCAGTATTTAGTAAGTCATACATGCTACTGGTAACTACTAGCATTTGTAATGGTTAGCATAATATCAAGTGGCACAGTTTCTTTTGAACTGTTCTACTTTTCTGTAAGAGGAATGGCATAACAAAGAGTTTGAGGCTTTGCTTGGGGAATTTTGTACAACTGGGATTATCTGTTTGATGTTTCGAGGCCTTTTTTGGTACAGAGCCAAGAGCACCAGTAACTAGACAAATATATGAGTCTAAACTCTGAAATGAAATGATAGTTGCAAAAATTAAACTGTCACCATCATTTATATAATTTCCCACTTAGTTTTTTATCTTCTTTCTTTGCTAATGATACTATTATCTGGAAAAAAAAAAAAAAAAACCAAAAAAAACCACCCCAAAGCCAAATACTTAATTTCTGACATATGTAGAAGTTTTTAAACTCCTTAGAGTCTTAAGTTTATCAAGACTTCACATCCTATCTACCTGGCTCTTTTCAAGATCTGCTTCATTTATTGATCATGTGTTCACACACATACACTGTATAAATTGTTGTATATATAATGCCTTCTTTTGAAAGATATTGTTGACATTAAGAAACCCATTAATTTAAGATATTTTTGTGCTATAGCTTGTAATTAAGATTTAGAATGATAATGAGCACTGAAAATAGGAAGAAAGTACATAATACACAGTTACAGCTGAATTATCCTAAAGTTTTGATCACGGATCATTCCTTTTCAATATTACTAGAATTCATAGTTGCAGTTAGAATTAATAGAAGAAAAATTTTCATACTTATCAACTGTGAGACTCGATGTCAGATCAGGGACATTAAAAGATTATTTTTACCTCCTTCTTCTGGTCTAGAGGCAGCTTCCAGCTCAGGAAACGGGGCTGGGAACTGTGTTTCAATGGATGGCTCATACAGCTGTGCTGTGTGTTGCTTCCTAAATATTCTGAAATAAATGTTCTGCTGGACTTTCTCTGAGATAGAATCCTGGTCTAGCCCAGTATGGCAATCTATGCTCTTCTGAAGGATTTGACATTAGGAGGTGCAGAGAATGAAATAGCAGGAACCATTTGTTTGTTTGACATTACCTTTGTTATTGCCATGGAGGATGTGAGAGCAAAACAAATGAAACTGATTTTATATAGAGGACTCTATAACATACAACACTGTTTATAACACTGTTTGTTAATAAATGACATCCTCGAATTACATATGGAAAACATTACTGAATAATTCTATTTGTTATGCTATCAATATAGTGTTTTTCTCCTAAGTGTTTCCTCATTGACATAACCTTATGAAACACATCTGCCTTTCACGAAAAATATATTTCTGAATATTTTTTCTGCTCTAGTGTGCTATTAAAGCTCCAAGGGATGAGGCTTCTCCTTCTTCCCCTCACAGCCAAGAACGTTTCCTTTTCAGGAAAATTCTGCAATTATTCAGCTTAGATTTTTCTTTTCTCAATCTAATATCTGCACCTAGACACCCAGACATTTATAACTCATTTTCTTTGTTGTTCTTTATACTACTGAAATACTTGCAGCTCGGTCACTCCAGAAGGAACCTGGAAGCAGACTGGTGTATGTGTGGAAGAGATAATGTGGGCAACAAGGCTCTGCACTAAGGGAGAATAAATGCATTGACAGCACAAGCACATTTTCTGCTTAACACTGGGCTCTTCGCTGTACCATCTGAGCTAAACATTAATTCTAGAGCAAACTAAAGGCCAACAGCCCATTGCCTATACCCAGCTTGTAGCTTCATTCCTTCTGTTTATAAACTGTAGCCTCATGTTTCACAAGCAGACAATGTGTTAAATAAGCCTGATCTGGTTTCCATTTTTCTACCACTCAGAAAAACTGTTTATTAAAGCAAAGAAGCAAATTACTCACTTCACTTTGGATTACATTTTCAAATAAATGGAATAGTCATGCAGAAGTATCTTTAAAAGAAATGATTTAGCACCACTATGGCCAGCTTGTAACACAACAGCGATACGATTGTGTTTCCCAGGATACAGAACTTTCCTACTAACCTGGTGTCTGACAGAATTTGTCATGAGACACTGAAGAAGAATCATTAATGTTCAGTGCGGCAAAAAGGAAGCAGTTTGTGGTTACAAAACAAAAACCTCTTTCTAATGAACTTGAAACCTGAACACCTCCAGAGTGCCCCAAGCAGCTCCTGGGAGAAATGAGTGTCATCTGTAAAACCAGGATATATGGCCACTTAGCTAGACTGAACTCTGAGACACTTCAGCTGAGCAGCCTGAGAATGCTTTGGTATCTTTTTTCCCTACCTTGAGGCTTCTTTCAATAAACAATTGATTTCAGTTTTTAAGTCTGTTAGCACATAGTTCTTTTCGTTAGCAATGAAATGCACATAGTAATCTTTAAACTATTCTCATAAGGAGTTTGGGAGCTCATAGGCCTTAGTGTCTCTCTATTAAAAGTAAATAGAATCCTGAAGGTATAAATTGTATTTTTACAGTGTCAGATGGAATCTTTATTATTACTAGAAAAAGTAATTATTACAAACCAGTTGGAAATCACTTATCTCCCCAGTTTACTGCTGGTGAAACAGCAAACAAGCTGTTAATTCATGTCTTGTAACTGTACAACATAGATACAGGGCACGTTTATATACTACATAATTTTTTTTCCTTGATGTAAGTGCCTTTGTCTTTCTTTAATCTGTTGTTCCTCATTACACGAAATAATTCCTCAGAAGGAAGGTTCCAATCTTTATGTGTATTTGGAGAGACAATGATTACAGTTAAATAAGGTTGATAGCAATGGCTGCAGGTAGTACTTCTGAAGTGAGAAATTCAGAGAGGGCAGTCCTGGAGCCAAGTATAGCTCTGCTGAAACCCTTTATGCTAAACAAGGCCATTCAGTATCTTAGTTTATATTTCAACTACGATTAAACCTTGTGCATGTCAGTAAAGAATCCTATGACTAAAATAACCCTTCCAGGTATTAGAAGACTTTGATTTTCTTTCTTTTACTAATGCTCCATTAACCTCCAACATCTGCTCTCTCTGTGCACAGTCAGCAGATCCACTAACACCTCCCTTCTCTTCTGTTCTAGCAGGAGCAGTCTTTTTTTATAAAGTTATCCTCTCTCTCTCTGTCTCTCCCCTCTACAACACCATCCCGGTGTATGAGTGCATGCCATGCCACAGGGGATCAGTAGTGCTGCCTAGGCATTGCTTTCACTTTGTTTCAGCACTCCTTGGCACTGAATCAGTGCACTACAGGTCCACTAGGAACTTTCAGTGTGAACTGGTGCCTCCAGCACTGTATGTGAAAAGCATTGGTGCAGCCTAAGGCCATGGTCATGGATATTTGACTGAATTTGTCACTAAGTGGTAGTAGAAGCCAGAGATTTAGAAGCTCTTAAAAGTACCTTGTCTCATAAGTTGCATTTTTTTTTCCTGATGGTTCCTAGACTGCTGACAAAGTCATGCAAAAGTATTACCTCATCTGCTACCTAAGTAGTTATTCCTTGAAGCTTAAAGCAACAGTTAACAGTTCACAGCACCACAGTGCACCACAAGGGAAATTGAAGGACATAATGCAGCCTGTGTGCTGGCAAATCCCAGATCTTTTGCATTCCATGTGAGAAACGAGAGGCCTGGCTATGTTAATTTTGCATGCTATGTTGTTGCTATTTCTAGATCCGTATACTCTATTGATGGTTTTAATTGCCTGTCCTACTGTAATGATGATGACTGTACTACTAATACAATACATCATTTCTATTCATGAAACTAAATAGCATCCATGGAAAACACACTCATAAAAGTTGCACTTTCCTCAGTTCAGAGATAGGTTATTCCCCAGAGAGGGAAACGCAAACCACTCAGAAGAAGAACTTTGTAATTTCTGGTAAAATTTAACTTCATGTTCTTGCTGCCCTGCCCTCATGAACTGCCATAAACCACAATTCCTTAATGCCTATGAGAAGTTAGGACTGTCTTTTAACATCTCATCTACTATAAAGGGGAATACAGACCTAAAAAGACTTTCCTGCAACTCTATTCCTTCCAGTGTCTTTTTTCCTCACAGTCTTATACAAACATCTTCAGTTATTTTTTTGGATGGTTGTCTATTAGCTATAAACTAGATTTCCGCACATGTTGACCGCAGGTATATCCAATTCCCTGTACTCTCTAGATGATTTAGAGAGAAGATGAGATACCAGTGTAGGATTTTCTGAAGAGGTAATAAAAGAGAAATTAATCTGCCAGATGAAAATTTTTTGTTGTCAGCATTTCTCTGAACTGAAGGATTAAACGTATGCTGAATTCTAAATGGAAAATATGTTTACACAGTGCTGTGATTAACAGCCACAGCAGTGCTCCGTGCTGTGTGCAGCTTTGTGCAGCAGGCTATTTCTAAAGGAGTTCAATAATCCTAGGCAACCCAGAGTTCAAATCTGACATTCAAACTTTGGGGTCCTTTGAGATCCATATATAAAAAAATCTATATTCCTGAAAGATCTTCTCTTTTTATAAGAGATAAAAAAATGCATGTGTGATCTCGTAGGTAAAGCACAGTACTCTGAGTCCAGTCACCTGGAATTTATTTCTGTTTCCTCTACACAATTTCTGGATTACGTGAGGCAAATAGTTTCTGCATTCCAGTTTCCTAATGGTTAAAACAAGAAGATAACCGCTCTGTTTAATAGATGCCTTCTGAGATACTGTGTCGATACACAGGCTGTACGCAGTTGTTATCCAGGGCAGCAGAGACTGCCCTTGGATTCAGCCACACTCCAAGTGCACCCGGAGAAGGCAGCTTCGGCCAGTCTGCCAGCACCCAGTCGCTGGGCAAGGCAGGCCGTTCGCTGGGCTGCTGGAGAGAGCACTTCGGGGAGGGCTGTTGCCTGGAAACATCCACGTGCCTGGACTGCTGTGCGGCATCAACACGCTGATCCTGCTTTGGGCACACTGTGGAACAGCCTTAATTGCTACACGGATAATCCACCTAAAGCTAGCTCCTAACACAAAAACAAGAGCCACTTCCAAATATACCTTGTAGTTTTAATATAACCTTAGCGTTAAATAGGCAGATTCACACACTGAAGGTACATTGACTGGGAGACTTCTTTAAGAAAAAACAGGAACGTGAACAACATCCATCTATGTGAAGATTGGCAACGAGTCAGTAAGTGTTTAGCAGGTGATGAACCAGTCCAGGTGTAGCCTCTGGCATGGATGGAGGATGATTAGGATTTTTGATGTGTCTTCACTATTTGATACAGCACTCCCACAAAAATTCAACTGCCTTTGAACTTGTTCCTTCTAAAGCCCTGGAAGTATTTCTATGGGAACAAGTTTCTGTGACTCAAAACAATCTTAGTTGGGGGATGCTCTTTTGCCAGATGGGGCACTGATACTGCTCTGACTGATACTGCTGAGGTCCTCAACAGATCTGCATTGCATATAGCCAGTGGCCAGCATCAATGTAAATCTGGATCATGCTTTCCACAATAAGAGCTGTAGTGGTTTTTTTGATCACTACAATCTTCATGCATCCTGCACTGAAGGAGCAAGAGCGAAAAAGCTCCCAGCCATTCATTGCACACTGGAAAACAGTAAGACTTTGAGAAGTTTCTAAATTAATTTTTTTTTACAGTTTCCAAATTAGTAAAAATTACTCTAAATTCTTCATAGTTGTTCATTATTTAATGAACATTCAATAATGTTAACATTATTTAGTTAACATTCAATCACCACCTTTTCAGGTGTAAGTGAAGTGTGTGGTGCAGCACACTTGATACAACCAGCTGATTATTGATAACTGCTCGTCACTGACAAAAAAGACCAAATAAAGCTCATTGCACAAATCCAATCACCTCTTTTTCCTCTCCTTGCCAGTCTCCTCACAATTATAACTAGCTGAGACCAGGTGTTCATGTCTTGTCACATCCATTCTTGAAACACAGATCTATGAGCAGCACCAGCTTATCGTGGCTTGTAGTCCCACATTGTAGCTTAAACAGCCAATAGCCATAGCACAGGTTGGAAAACACAGTTTGTTTCCTAGTCCTAAACTGTGACTTAGATGATTAGAGTCCAAGAGACAGCAAGCAGCTTCCCCTTACACACATCAGAGCATCGTGGGCACAGGGCTGCTCTCACTGCTCACTCCCCACCCCTGAAGTGGCCACCATCACTGACCCACTCTTGGGCATGTGACTGTCTTAGAGCTCCGGCAGGAAAGCCTTTCACTTGCAGCTGAAAAATGGTAATGTCTACAGTTTGTCTTTGGACTTTGACAGAGTACACAGGGAACTGTGTTTCACAGCCTTGTCAAAAAACCTCCAGGGATGGTCTTGATGTTATATTGAACCATCACATTTTTTAGGATTTATTAAGGATTCTCCATGGTGGGAAAAGTTCAGACAGAAAAGTACTGTTTGGTACAGCTTTTCAGGAGGAGTGAAAATAATTGACTTTTTAATTCAGTAGCTAAACTTAAAAAACTCCACAACTTTTGATCTGAACGAAATGTGGCATGTTTTCTTTTCCTTATTTTCATTTAGACAGCTCCTGCCCTCTCTGCTGTTAGGAATCCCAGTCAATTTAGAATAAAAATATTTTATCTTTACTGTTGGCAAAACAACCAAAATTTAAACACTTCCAATTTCATTACTATATCCTCCATTAGCATTACTTAGTAATCAGATCAAATGACAAGGGGAATTAATTTTGACATTGCAAATAGTCTGGGGATGCTGAGTCCAGAAAGTTTACTATTTCCAAAAAAAGAGAAAAAAAGAAGATAAAACCAACCCCCAAATCACTTAGCTCTTTTTAGAGTAGAATCTGTGAAATGCCTCTGCTGTACAGAGGAGGAAAAAAAGAAGCTGGAAATAAGTCTCAGGGATGAGCCTATACGTCTGTCCTGTGTGCCCTTATCAAAATGCTGATGGTATGCTCCAGATATGCATCCTTTTCCTTCACAAGAATGCAAGTTCTGAAGACAAAGAATAGATCTGAATCATCAGGGAATATGTGTGATGAGAAAACGGGTAATAAACCAACTTTTTAAAGTTTTCTCTATCTCAGTAGCATTTTTAAGTCGGAATAGTCAGAAGAAAATTTCGCATTGTTTTTAATAAAGCTTCCCCCAGCAACCTTCTTGTTTTCAAGGAACTAAGCAAAGTAATAGCAGTGATGAAAATTGGCTCCAGCAGTCTGATATATCATAGCTCCTTTTGCTTGTTCAGAATGCAGAAATGGAAAAGGCACAGACAGGAATGTCCTGCTTTCCCTTCCCAGTTCCTGGAAGTGGTTCTGCTCTTCCGTCTGTGACCGTAGTTGTTTTCTGTTTGTCACTTATGCAGAGTACCTGACACGAGGCTCTTGGCAGCGATGCCTGGGGAATGGAGTTGAGCAAGTGTCTCTGTAGCTGCCCAGGGATCTGAGTGTGCAATGCACATCAGAGGCAATGGTGAGCCACACTCTAGAAAAATGGCTCAGCACCAGGGGTCTAATTCTGCCTTTGCACATCTTTTAGCCTTTTCTCCAATACTGCCTGTGGTGTAAGTTTTTAATTTGGAAAGCTGGAATCATAAGCCTGGCAAATCCATGTGCTAGATTCTTCAGAGTATTTTTTCCTTGAGAAACAGAAGTTTTCCAGAAAATGAAAATTATTCTGTTGATCAGCATCCTTTACTTAAAAATATGTTTTTATTGCTAAGTTACTGCAAAGCTCATTAATTACTGTGGTATTTTTTTTAAAAAATTAAACAAAAAATTATTTCCAGTAATCGAGATCTTCCTCATGCACTGAAAACAGCTGTCATAACCAAATAAGACACAAATGATAGGTGAAGCAGCAGAATTCAGAACTAAAGGCAGTTTCGTCAGTTTCCATAAGAGATTTCTATTCTTTTTTTTTTAAGTTTCTTAGAAGGGAAGTGAGTGGTTGGACTCTGGGAAGTTATAAATACCTTCCAGGAAGAACTGCTTACTCAAGTAAATAGCTAATATTCTTCAGAATAAACAGCTGAATTGGTTACTGAATGTGCATTTATTAGGAGAGCAACATAGGAAACATTCATTGCCCAAACCAATCTGTGGCACACACCATGGAAAAAACACCATGTCCTGCAAGCGTGGTGATCCAACATAATGTAACACAGAAATTAGAGAATGAATGAGTCTGTAATTCAGCTGTACATGGATCCAAAGGCAAATCACTTCAGTCACTTGCCTGCTCCTTCTTTTGTCAGTGTATGACTAATTACTTTTGCTTATAAGAGGATTACCATTTGTAGACATTACTACTAGTAATCATTAAAAAAAAACCCACTAAAACTTTCAAGCAACATTGCCATTATCATTCTCCAAGTCAAGCAACACAGGGAAACAACATGTACAGGAGATTTTTAAAGAAATTTCAAAACCTGAGGGATTAAAAACATATATAAAGATTAAAAGATGACAGAAGAGAGAGATCTGTTCCCATTTTTATTTTTCATCTGATTTCAGGGCTTCACTGCCTTTACAGGAGATCTGAACTTTGTCATATAACTTTCTAGGAGCACACTAATATTATGATTCCTCTGCTGCTTGTAAAATATGTATAATTTGATTTTTTCCCTATATATATGTATATAAAATATATAAATAAAATAGTAACAGAAATTCCTCCTGGAAAGACCCAAGTTGAATTTTGATTCATTATAGCATTTAAAATGTTTCATGTTTCACTTTCATTCTGTTTTAAAACTACCAAACTTAAGAGTTGACTGTTAGACACAAGAAGCCTTGAGGTTCCCTTCCAAGTCATAATATTCTGTGATTCTGTGGATTGGCCAAAACATAAGTTTCTAAAAAGTTGCTTTTGAATATTTTTTTAAAAATTGTAAAAATAATGTAGATTTCTCCTAACAGTTTTCCAATTGAAAGATCTCTTTATGGTTAGTTAGCATTTAGATAAATACACTATTCATTTCTTTTCCCTGATCTTCAGCTGGCAAAAAATTATCTAATTAGAGTAAGATCAGGCTAAATTTGCAGAAGATGCTGCTGTAATCTGCAAACAGTTTAGCTCATAGATCTTTCCACAGTCCTGTTGGATGTAGGTACAAACATGCCTGTGATGCAAGTAGCAGGAGGGAGATACAGGCACTTCAGCTGCACAAAGCATGAGAAGAATTCTCAAAGTGAAGAATTCTCCTGCACTGCTTTTAGAGAGAGAGGAGAAATAAGAAACAGAAAAAAAACCGTTTAATTATTTCACATTTAACTTTGTGACTTAACTTTGGATTGACCGTTCAGACAAGTTCCTGTTTCCCAACCACTCCCACCCGTTCACAGCAGATAACTCCTGGCCTTGATCCACACGAGGCCCCTCTGAAGTCAGTGCCAGGCTCTCTGTTGACTGTGGTGGGTTTTCTCATCTATACCTGTAAGCAGCTGGTTTGTTCGAATCCTTGAAGGTTGCCGTTCTTTGCAAGACAAAATATGAATGTCATCATGGAGACAACCTCCCTCATTTCTAAAATGAGAGACTGATAATATCTGCTTCCAGAGATGACTGCTGGTAAGGCAGCTAAAAACAGGAATAAAGTCAGGGAAGATTTTGTTTTCATTTCTTTTCTTTATTCTTGAGGGACAGAAAGAAATCCTTCAGCCTTTGAAAAGATCAGGGCAGAGTGATGGATCAGGATTGAGGTAATACTTCCTGAATATGAAAAACAATATCAGAACTGTTCTCTGGAGGATGTACTGTAAATGCTTAAAAATTAAGCACTTTTTTGAAGAATGATCTTAAAAGTTTATCTTCATCTTTCTTTTTTCTCATAATCTACTGTCTATTTTTTATGCTTTGACTGAATCCCAAGGGCTTACTATACATATTCAGCTCACAGGAAATCTCATTATCTTTCAATGCTAGGCATACCATCCCATTGTTGTGCCAGCAACACAGGCTACTTCTGTAAGATTCTGCATAGTATGTTATTTGCTGCTGCTGTATGTGCATGAATCATTCAAACAGGAGAATATAGCAGTTCCTCCTGTGGCTCATTTATTTACAGAAGTCAAAGTTTTGTATACCAGCAATACAGTGTATTATGTGCCTGGGAAAAAAATCTTGGCAGAAGCAAATTACAAAAACCATCCAAACAAGGGAAGTTTCTGTTCAGCACTTTGAAATGTGAACTCTCTGTGATCTACTCAATTTGTTCCAAGGCAGAAATGCTTTCAAATGAAAAAAACTGCAAATGGAGCTCCAATCACTGTAAGTGGCAGCAGAGAATCATTAAGAATGACAAGTGGTGTATTTTTACAGTATATTTAGAGAATTCTTGAATATACACAATACTTCTCAGCCTCCTTTATCTCCCATATAACTGCCAAGTCTTGCTGATTAGATTGCATGCTTTGCTATTCCTTCCCTGGTGCGGTACTTTGAATGAAACAGCTTGAAACTTTTTCTTCTACTCTAAATGTTGCCTGGGTCATGAATGGAGCAGCGGCAGAGCTGTGACTACTGGGCAAACACTAAAAGACACTTAGCTGGACACTGGAGTTTCTCATCTGCTCACACTGGTCACATATGTCAGGACTGTATTACCACAATTAAGCTAAAGTGAGGTTCCTTGAGGTCTCCATGGAATAACTAACCAGATAGGCAGCCATGAGTGAGCTCCTGTGAACCCAGGGATTGCGCACTGAGCTGCAGTACTGGGCAATAGACCTAACAGACTATTTGTTAAGGTAGCACACTATGATGGGATGTCACCCAAGAAGACTGAGAAAGTTGCAGTAAAATGCACACCAGCCACAAAACAGACATTGAGAAGATCCAGTGGGCTGTAGGACTGCTAGACAGTAACACTTGGAAAGGTGCTCACAGTACAGCATTTCAGTTTACCACTGTAAATCCATTTAAAAAGCAAATACGTGAACAAGCTATATGCACTTGCAAAAAAAAAATTTAAAGAAAGAGAAAGAAAAAAGGGAAAATCTGTTAACGTAACATCTCTCATAATTTGCTGATCTGTGTAACATTCTGTAGATGGCAGTGTGGGTAAACCATCTCTGAATTTGTAATATTGCAGTGCTTGGCTTCTGCACATATATAAGACAGCAATAGCTAAGCCAGCACAGACAGAATTTGTCAGTAAGAAAACACGAGGCATTTTTGGAAACAGAAATCAACCCAGCATTCATATGGGAAAGACCTCCTGGGACATATCTGCTTATTAAACTCCAGCTAGTTTAGATCCCAGTTCTCACTTTCCATTTTACAAATCATGACAAATTTAATTTTGAGTTTTCTGGGATACACCTAAAATTAATACTTGTACTTCTATAATGGCTTACAATGTTACACAATGCTGTAACTGTAGAATGGTTTCTGAGAAATGCTGCTCCCTTCCCATTGCTTGGGATCTAACTCAAGGCACAGCTCCTGAACTAAAAGTCTCTTTACATTTCTGATCTTGGGAATTTTCAGCCCCAGTTCATGGCCAGAGATCAGATCCTCTCTTAGGATTTCCAAACACATCCATGGGATTAGTAGCCATACAGTTGGTGGGTCCGCCTAGACCTGACCAGTTCCAACACAAAAAAACCCAAGCAGTTTTTGTAGAGTTTCTTTTCAGAACTACTGTGAGATTCTGAAGTATTGCCCTACATCACTTTCATTACTGCACTGGATTTAAAATTGACATGACAAAATGAAGAAGCCTGATGCACACCATGTATACAGACAGCCATCAAGAGTCTGAAGTGAATGCTTTAAAGCCCTTTTTGTAACGTACCCGTATATTTCAATAAACATAGGCATTTTGAAAAGTCTACAGACATTTAAACCTATCAACAAAATACATATTTGAGACAGAGAACAAGGGCTCATTCTTAATTTCTTTCATCTGCCAAGTTCAGAATCCTCATATATTTTGGGAGCAGCTGTGTTGGTCTTAATTTCTGAAGATTATGAAAATCTCAGATATATTTGGGGTCCTGACCAGGAGTCCAGGACCAGGCAGTGGCCCAACTGTGAGGCAGTGGGAATGGGCTCTTCAGTGGGCTTTAGCACTAGATCCTCATCCTGGGTGAGCTCCCATGGGATGAGGGTCATGTCTGTCCCAGGCCTCACCACAGTGTTGCTGTGGAGCCTCATCCCAAGACCTCCAGCAGGAGGGGAGCAGCTCTGGGCTGGGCTGGCCTGGGCCCTGCTGCCAGGCCCCCAGGAGAAGGTGGATATGCTCAGGGCCCTGCCCTTCAGCTGAATTTCTGGAAAAAGTCAATCCTATATAAGGTAGTCCTTATTTAAAATTAATGCTGACCTGATGTTGATTTATCAATGGAAGTAATAATTCTGATCCACCAAGCCATCATTGATGGAACTCAAACAGTGTAAAACATCCTGTTTTGCAATATAAACACAGACCATCAAGTCCTTTTAAAGGAGAACCCATTCATAACAGGCAGTATGTGTACCTGAAATGAATTGATCTATAATATTTAGTGATGATGATTGATTTCTACCCAGAGGCAGGAGACAATTCATCAGTTTTTATATCACCTTATATAGCATCTCCATCCTATTCATGTCAAATTGTCAGACAGAATAAAAATGAAAACTTTTGGTGCTTGAAAGATAGAAATACTTTTCATTGCCAGCATACCATTTTCTTTAGATTCCTTTTTTTTTAATGGGCAAGTTCATATATTTAAAATGAAAAGGTGAGCTGAGAATTTTGAACTTTAGCAAATGGAATAGCTATTAGAACTGTCATATCCTACCTACAAAAGTAGAATGCAGGTTCCCCAAAAAAATCTTAACCTGAGACATAAAGCTTATGTTCTTATCATGTGAGAAACATTAAGGTGACAGCAAAATCCAGACTTCAACTTTCCATTTTGATTTAAAGTTGGCATATTCATCAAGCCAATGTACCTTGTGCATTTATGCCTGACCAGCGTGCACTTCATTCTAAGGGAATTGTACATTTCGCAAAATTCAAACCAGTCCACCAACACTTCACATAGTATTTGCTCTTACTACACAAAATCTGCATCCAAAGTTGACCTCTATTATAATGGATTCTTGGAAGGTCATACTTACTTGTTTCTCGAGGAATGGACATAGCTTTCCCCTGTAGTAGTACTGTATTTGAACTTAGCTGCTACATCTCTACTGTTTATTGAACTAAAACTCACAAATATCACAGGCATTTTTTTATTGTCAGTGGTATTTAATTTCTGTGGTAAGTATTCACCTGATCCAAAAAAACAAAAAAGCCTACCCCAGAAAAAAACCGAAGTGTAGAGGAGAAAAAGATTTAAAGTTTGTCTCAAGTTATTTATTAATCTTTTTCTTTAGTATCCAGCAGCAACGGTTTTCAAGTATGTTTAAGTATAACTCAGAATACAAGCCTACTCAATAGGATATTTTAAAATAAAGAAGTGTAGATCTGTATATGGAGCAACCCTTTCCTGCTAGGCATTCATTATCCGAAATGTTTATTGGAACACCCATTCCTTTTCCCATATGAGTTACCCATGATTTACCTATCCACTCTTCTTCCCTCAGCAAACGTCCTAGCCCTATTCTACAAAATTTTTTGTACTTATTTTCTTAAAAACTTCTCTGGTTTATCTAGGTGTTTATTTGGTTGCCAGGTATCTAGTCGCTCACCCCTTCATACCGCCCTGACCACAGGGAGTTTTGCATAGGGGAAGCTCCAGAGTGGAGACTTGCTGGAGAGAGGATCTGCTGACCACTTTTGACTGGTTATGTCATGCAGAGATGTCCCCTCCTCTCACTTCAGCTCACATCAGACTGGTCGGAGGCACACTTGTACTCTCCCCTCTTTAATTCCAGGTAGGGTTGCCTCAGACTGTTAACGACAGATCAAATTCAAAGTAGGTTTGCGCTTCAGCACACACCTGCTCAGAGGGAAGGTGTGTGATGGTTTGAACCCCCAACACTGGGAGAAGGCTTAGGTCAAACATGTTTGTGATGCCTCTGTTCATTTAAAAATAAGTACAAATTAGAAATACAATTAATTTTGCTGTGCTCAGAACTTAACTCAGCAGGTGAATATTGTAGATATTTTAGTAAATTCTTTTTGTCATTCCTTCTGACCATCAAGATCTGTATCTCCATACTTGGCACACTGCTCTTGCTTGGCTGTACCTGACACTCAGCTCACAGACCCTGGAGCTGGGTGCTAGTAAGCATTTTCTAAAAGAAGCAAAACTTTTTTTTCTGTATTCAGACAAGATTTTAGTCTTGGTATCTTTAATTTTTCTAACAGCCATCTGCTCATATTATTTGTTGTTGAAATTGCTGGATTAATCACAAATACAACAAACAGGTTTTTTTTTTTTAAGACAAATTTTAAAAAAATCTGTAAATTGACAGTGGAATAAGATTTACACTGACCTCCTCTTCAGTTCCTGTGCAGAAAGGAATTTTAATGACACCTGCTAAGGCTCTATGCCAGAGTTAATCAATACTAAATATACAAGTAGAAAATAGAAGCAGGTCCTAAAATTTTCAGTTAACATCATGTGACTGTGCAAAGTGAACAGAAGACTTACCTCCTTATTTTAAACCTGAAAGTCAATGTCTGACTACTCTGATTTTTAAAGACTGTGGATAATATACCACAAGTTCTCCATATTCCCAGCGAAAATATCAAATTTATGTTAGTTTTGATGTGATAAATAATGACTTTAGAAAGTAATACTATGGGGTTTTTTCCCCAAAATAAACAACAGAATTCATCTGAACAAAACTTGCTGTGATCTAGTAGTATTCCTTTTATATTCAAGTATTTGTACCAACTGCCTTGGAGTTTCTACTAACTTTGAGAAAGAGTGGTGATGTAGTCTCATCATCCTTTATTTGGTTTAACTGTATTTAATAGTGGTTTTTAAGTACAGTTACTGAAAGAGTGGTTGCAATTAAAATAATTATACACACACAGAATGTGTATATTTTAAAAACAGATTTTGTTTTTCATTACAGTAAAGATTTTATTGGCTTTTGAAACATGGCAATGATATGATACATAAAACTGTTACGAATGAGTATTTGAGATCCCTTTAAAAAATCACCAGTGAGGGCATCAGTAAAAAACCAGGTGTAATATAGAGCAACGGCATGACAAATTTCATTTTCAAAGTTCACTCTACTGCTTACTAGGTGGTTAAGGCACACCAAGGAAAAAAAACTACAAACAAAATCCAGTCAATCAATCCAAACTGAAATATACTGAGAACTCTGTGTGTGTGTGTGCCGAAATTAACCGAGAACTGTGTGTCATGTCTGTGTGTGTGTGTACGTGTGTGTATGTGTACCGAAATTAACCGAGAACTCTGAGGGTGTGTACGTCTCTGTCTGTGTCTGTGTCTGTGTGTGTGTGTGACAAAAGGATAGGAATGGCAAGGATAAAAAAGGAATAGGCCTAAAGGCTTAACAGGAGTCAAACTTAACAGCACTTAAACTCGCATCTTAAGCTTAACAATTTAGCAAAGGAACAAGACTTACCACATTTCACTTAGCTTATAACTTAAATTAAACTTACATACAGGCCTAAATTACTTAGATATCTAAAGTACTTAAACATCTAAGAGAGCAGCATTTCTCCTGTATTTGCCATAGCATTTGCACATGTGTATGCACACAGACATAAAGAGTCAATGCAAGGTACCTGTGAAAAATTCCCCTGGAAGGCAGTGAAATGCTCCCCTTGGATGCCTTTGCGTCTCCTGAAGGGGCGAAGGGTTGGGCCTCGAGGAGGGGGGTATCGGCCCAGGATCCATCGTCGTTCAGCAGCCTCTGAGCGCAGCAAACCCGAGAGCTCGCTGGCTCTGGGAGGTGTCCCCTCACAGGGACGGTGCTGCTTGCACTCACTGCACTCCAGGTGAACTCCAGGGGTCTCGTTTGGGATCGCTGTCCATAGGCCGCCAGTGAGTGGGCCTTGATCACGACAAACCTGGCCACGGTTTGGGCAACTTGCTTTGAAAGTATGAGAACAAAGATATTATGCCGTTCAGGCAAGAAAAATAGTTTCCAAGGCTGTTCATAAAAAAATAAAAAGCAGGAGCTCGTTAGGCAGCAGCAGCAGCTTCTGGGAGCTGGTGGTGTTTCTGGGGAGCTCAGGAGACGCTGAGCCCAGGTGTCGCTCGTCAAGGCCGAGGCCTAACGAGCGTTTGTGAGATCGTGCTGTGGCCTGGAAAGGGGGGGATGCACCACAACCAAAACTAAACCTTCAGTAGCAAGTTGCAAATATGTCTGACTGAAGTTTATTTCTAGTTATTTACACTAACAATTTTGTGTTAATTTAGGTGCCTTTTACTGTTTCCATTCAAAGAAAGCAAGTTTAGATTGTTGGGGGGGGGAGTTATATGATTGAAAGTACCTGGAAAATTACATATTAAATTTTTATGACCGTAGTAAAAATTTGAATTCTACTTATATTTCTCCTGATTGACTTGCAGGAAAAATAGTTCAGAGAGGCATGTTTATATCACTACATGCTCTGTTGTAAGTTTTTTAATTAATACGTGAAAACTGTCCCCAGCTAGGTTCAAATCCATTCTAAACAAGCTTGTATTAACAGATAGTTCCTCTTCTTTATTTTGTTCTCTGTAAATAGTTCTTTCATAATGGCAAAGACTATAAGATTGATTTTGATAAACCATTAGATCTAGAGCATAGATAGAGGGTAGCCCTGTGAGAAAATCGGTGGATTTACTCAGCAGGGCTTCAGGTTTTTAATCAGGATGCATGTTCTCTATAAACTTGTAAACAAGTGAAAAATCAGTACATCAGACTTGCATACAAACTGGAAATTGGTTCTAAAACAATTGGTTCTCACTTGTCTTACAGTCATGCATTTTTTTGGAAGAAGTCTGGAAATCCATCTAAGTACTACTGGTGACCACAAAAGTCAAGGCTTAGGACCAGCCTGACCCAGCTCTCATACATCAAAGAGGCAATAGATAACTAAGGTTCAAACATGCCAACAAATGACTGAGGAACTCCCCCTTCTGTGGTAAAGCTGGAATAAACTCCACAGTACTTCTCACGTAGTAAATAATCTTTTCCTTCCAAGATTATATCATTAAGCCATACCAAACAATTTAATTTTTCACTCACGGCAAGCTGTATTTGGTAAGTATTGTACAAGCCATATTCTGTACAGCCATTTCCTCTGGTTCAATCTTCTGCTATCTTTTAGTCCAGAATGATAGCAAGATATTTACATCAACTAGAAGAAATACACCTATTATGCATATACAATATACATATTACCCATGCAGGGCTGGCCCTTCCTGTGTTAGTCTTTCAGTTTATATCATGTTCTGTTTTTGTTTCACGAATAACATCTTCTATCAAACTGACAAGTCCTTTTCTTTAACTTTCTTCCATAATAAATATCCCACCTTTTAAAGTTGTTTTCATTAGCAAAGACATGGGCGAGACAAAAAGGGCTTCTATGTGGGCAGAAGACACTTTCATTTTCTGTAGCTATTATTGAATGTTTTTATTTGTGTTTTTACATCACTTCAGCATAATGCATCTTATTATGACTGACAGGTCTGTAATGGGACTTTCTGCTGTTGTCATCAGGTTTCAGAAAAAAGAGACAAGTTTTACTTGTTTTGACCTGTAAGCATTTGTCAACATTGGATTTATAAATTATGGTATATCTTTCAGCTATTTCTTGACAGACATAAGTAACAATTGTCTACCTTGTAACTGATTGAGTCTGGATTATTCAGTTTTCTGAAATTATTTTATCTGTTTAGATCTTTAGTGAAATTCCTGCTCATCTGCCTGGAAATTTCCACTTACACAAGGAGTATGGTGTAAGGTTTGTTTTAACTAACTCCAGGCTTTACTTTCTTTGAAATTACATGGAAATGTTCTGCCTTCTAGATTTTCATGTCTTCAAGCAGAAAACAATGTATTAAGTGTTAGTTAAAGGTATTTTAAAATTTTATATTGAATTAAAAGAGCTGGCAAAATAGTGAAAAAAACCAAGGCCTTTTGCTTTAAACAGTGCAATTAAAAGTTAATTACCTGACAAATAGCAAGAGATATCAAAGAATAATACATTAAATGAGAAAGCACAATATCAAATTATTAGGAAGATGTTAACCCTGTTAGATAATAATCATAATCAAATAAACACCCAAGTGGTCAAACAAACAATAAAAAAACAGATGAAAAAACCCCACACAGAGGTTGATTTCAAACACTATCTCAAAATACTTTTTGCAGACTGGAGAGAAAAAGCCGGTTGACATACACTGCATACACTGAAAGGTGTCATGGTAAATTCACAAGTAGCAGGCTGTATTACCATACAGAACATTTCAAGTGAGTAGATGTGAAATCAGCTGGGAAAGAGCTGAGTATACAATGCATTTCCAAAAAGATAAAAATATCAGAATTCTTGCATTTTTGTCAAAAGTGACAAGAAAAAAAAAGAAAACAAACAAACAACAAAAACCCCCAACTTCAGGAGAAAGATAAAGCAGAGAATGGGCACATTTAATACGACTTTATTTACTTTCTTCTATCTGAGCTAAAATGCTTCAACTTTGTTTTGGATTAGAATTTGCCAGCAAAAGAAGAATGCACAAGTATTTGAGCAGTTTGCATGCAAAAGAAACAAGATTCCTTAGCATCAACTATTTGGTCAATGTTTGATAAGTCGGGCTACTCTAGTGCTCTGAAAAAAAACCTAATCTCTACCTATCATCAAAACCTGGTATCAGGCTGAGAAACTGCCCAGGCCCTCTTAGAGAGCCACTGCTAATGGCAGTGAGATTGCAGCTGCAAGCCGCTCTCCCTAGAAATATATATTTACTGTTGTGTATTAGTTTGCATGTTCATTTTCAGGCACTAATGACTTCTGAAACAAAGCTAAGAATTTGCACACAGTTGATATTTTTACTTTTGTTCAAGAGGGAAAAAAACATTTACAAAGAAACCTTGATCCACCTCAAATTCACAAGACAATTTCTTGGATGGGTAAATTTACTTAAATTTAAAAAATGTAAGGATTTGAAAAGAAATTCAATTTTTTAGGCATATGATATAATGCAAATGCTTTGTAATGTAAATGCTTTGAAATATAAATGCTTTTTAAGGCAAATTGCTTTATATGGTTGTGCTTATAAAAATATGCCCATATAAATGGTTCTTCCTTACTTTTGACAATGGTTGATTACATAATCCCCAAAAAGGCTTCTTTTAGGCAACTTTATACGCACAGGAAAGACTTCGATGGGGCTGACATGCACAGTGGAAGACTCCTGCATCTTAAAGGTAATAGTACAGGTATAACCATAAGATTGAAAAGCTTTATGTTATAGCCCTTAGATTAGAAAAGATTTTAAATTAAACTAGAATATAAAGGTTGCTTGTTTCCACCAAAAAAAAAACCCAAGCAAACAATCAAACAAAACCCCCACCAATACATGTGTGTTTTCCATACCATCTCGTTCTCAGTTCATTCTAGTAAAAAATTATTTCTGGATAAAATTACTGAACTGGTAGCTTCACTTGACTGTAATTAAAACATCGAAGATGAATACAGATGCTAGGAACTAATTTAATAAATTAATATAGAAGATGAAACCTTACTTCATGGTACATGTTTAGTATTTTGAAAATCACAGTTAAACAAGCAGCACGTGGGATTATCTGGGGGAAGCCACAATTAACATTGTGTTAACACTGTTAAATGAGAAGTGTTTGTCTCCTGCATCTTTCCAACAACTCAAGAGCTTTTATAGCTCATGTAACATTCAATCAAACATCAAAACACAACAGTTTGTGCTGTATTTTGAAATCACTTACTTCAAATACCTTAATAATGTATTACATCATATGATGGTGCAAAGAGTCTGAAATTATTTTTGTCAGAAGCAAAGAATTTTAATTATTTTTATTTTATTACAGAAAATTTTGAAATTATTTAACTTTCACACATGTTCAAGTATGAATTCTTCTGTGGAATGAAATTTCACCTCCTCACAGCTTTTATCCCCTGAGTCATGAGATGAAGGTATGTTATTTTAGCATGTGTTGTTCCATCTGACTGGTTAGATTTTAACGAAGTTCAGAACTGTTTTGCTCCTACCAGCTGCCTACCTATTGTTGCTGAATAAATAAACACTAGAAAGACATATATAATCCAAAAGTGGCTGGCTGATTACTACTTTAAGCTCATTGTTTGGAAAGACAAACCTATTTCCACCTGGATGCGCTGACTGACATTAAGCTGGCTTCTGAAACATTTAACAAACTAAATTATTATTTCTGATCAGTGTTGCAGTTGTGACCAAATCTTACAAGTATCTTACAACTAGTGACAAAACTGCCTGAATTACAACTCAAACTTTAATCTAGAACTACGAAATCAGATGTATAAAATCTTCTGTCAATTCAGATTGTTTTTCTTCATATGGCATAAAGCCTCCCTTTCCCAGGGAATTCTGTCAAACCAGGAGTGTGAAAAACTATTTTGTACTTTTTAATTATAGATTTGATCCTTCACTAAGTTATTTCCTGTTATTCCTTAATTAAAATGGATAAAATCTCTTTATGCAGGTTTCTGTAAAAGTGACATGAAGAGCTTGACAAAACTCAAGATGAATTTGTAAGTATTTCAGTGTTGTTAAAGCTCTCCTGAGGGAGCTGCCAGGAGCTGGCAGCTCATGTGACAGTGGCTGATGAGACCTGGGCAGGACCAGGAGCGATAGCAGCCATGTCCCCTCGCAGAGCTAAAAGAAGCCCGCAGGCAGCGTTAGTGACGGGTATTAAATCCAGCCGGCGGACAGTCACAATGGCGTTCCCTGGGACTCAGTACCGGGGCCAGTCCCGTTTAATATCTTTATCAATTACCTGGACTAGAGGATTGCGTGCACTCTCAGTCAGTTCACAG